>CAJQZJ010000594.1:4246640-4275624 GCA_907164525.1 Lophiomys imhausi
GCTGCTCTGTCTGAGTGGCTTCTGGATATGGGGGAGGAGTTGAAGGCGCCATGGCAACGGCTTTGTTTACACCAGCTGCCGCCAGCGTGGCTGAAGGTGCGGTAACAACGACTCCACCCATTCCGACTGCCGCTGACGTGTCAGGCACCATGGCAACAGCTCCTCCCACACCAGCACTGGCGGCCCCGGACCTGAGGGCTCTATCCGGGTGCAGTCAGAACTCTTCCTCAAAGATGACTTCTCCATTTTCTTTGTTAACCTTTTAAGTTCCTCTTTAGACTCTGAGCTATCCTCTTTCAAAGTATCTTTCCCAGATTTGACCAAGCGCTCCATTTCTGTGAGGCACTCTCTGCTTTCCTCACCTTGCTCTGCCAGTTGTGTCTTCTACTCGTCCGAATCACGGAACTTTATTGCTCCCTCCCGGAGACCTTATTGCCTCTTTACCGAGGTCCTTATTGCTCCCTCCGGAGACCTTATTGCCTCTTTACCGAGGTCCTTATTGCTCCCTCCCGAAGACCTTATTGCCTCTTTACCGAGGTCCTTATTGCTCCCTCCCGGAGACCTTATAGTTCGCAACTTCCCGCGAAACTTTACCTTTTGTTCGCAATCTCCGCGAAACTTTACCTTTTGTTCGCTATCTCCGCGAAACTTTACTTTGTGTTCACTATCTCCGTGAAACTTTATTGTCCTGATTTATCCCAGGAACTTACCAACGCGTTGCCCCTGACTGCAGGAGTTCTGAGTCTTTTCTGGTTCCCCGTATGGGCCACCACTTTGTCACGTCCCCCCTTGTCCAGCAAGGAATGTCGCAACTCACAAAACTCTTCTCCAGCAGTTTATTCAGGTCCCTTGAAAACAGTCTTCCGAATTCCGAATAATGGGGCAGACCCAACCCACAGGCTAAATACTAAATGAACAGCCAGTCAAGTAAAGCCAAGTTGTGCTATCTTAGAGGTCCATGTATGTGGAAACAAGCCAGATCAGCAGTCTATGCCAAATATGAACTTATTATCATAGAGAGCGCTCACCATCGGGCTGGTGGAAGGCGGAGACCAGCGCCATCTTTAGGGCGCGGCACTTCGCAGCTCTCTACACACACACACACACACACACACACACACACCCACACACATACACACACAGACATTCACACACATATACACACATGCATACACACATACACATACGCACACACACACATGCACACATGCAGGCATTCAAATGCACATGCATACACACACATGGAAGCAATTTTAAAAATATGTAAGTTTGGAATTTCTTACAAAAACACATGTGTTAAAGGCTTGTCCATGAGAGTGGAGATACTGGGAAGTGACAGAAACAAGAAAAGTTGAACACTGGTGAGAAAGCTTTAGTCATTAGAAAAATTTCCTTGAAATAAGTCAAATGATACAAATTGAAACTTTATAGTTTTTGCTTACTGATTTTAAAGTCTTGATCCACTACATGCTCCTTTCATAGTATTTAGGACTCAGAAAAGCCAATCAAATACTCCAAATATGAACTGGCAGAATACATATTTAAAATTGGCTATATTATCAAAATTGTAATACAGATCCAATGCAGTCATTGTCAAAATTATAATTACATTTTTATAAGACCAAAAATACTAAAATTACTATAGAACAAAGGACCCTAGATGACCAAAGCAACCCTAAGCAGAAAAGGCTATAGTGACACCATCACCATAGCTGGTCTCCAATTACACTATAAATTCATAGTATCATAAGAGGAAGACAATTGAAAAACACACATCATACAATGGATTAATAATTAGAATTCAAAAAGTGCTATAAAATTTAAAATAAGGAAGCCCTCAAATATCCAGTCAATAAAATTCTGGTGAAATAAATTGACAATCTTCCAAAGAAGAAATATAAATATCCATAAATATTTAAATAAATATACAACCTTAGCCATCAAGGAAATTCAAATTTAAACTTCTTTAAGATTCCATCACACCTCAGTAATATTTAACATCATCACTAAAAACAAAAAATCTGCAAATAATGGTGAGTGTGTGTGGAACATGGAACACTGCTGAAGAGTGTGAACACTGTTTATTCAGTAAGGAAGGTTTGAAAAATTCCTCTCAAATATAAAACCAGAAATAAACTATAACTCAGATGTATCACTGGTAGGTGTATATCCAAAGGCATTTCAAAATACCACATAGATTCAAGCATATCCAAAATGTTGCTTGATCTCACATCAGCAAAAAAATTGGAAGCCATCTACATAGCCTTCAACAGATACATGGATAAAGAAAATGTAGTACTTATACACAATGGAAACTTATTCAATGTAAAAACAAATAAAATAATAGCATTGACAGAAAAGTGGATATAACTGGGAGATCATTAGGCTAAGCACAATAAACCAGACAAGGATAGAAAAAATTTTCAATTATTTTTATATATTGACTTGTATATTTGTTTGAGTTATGAAAATGAAATAAAAAAAGACTCATAAGGGTGGTAGAAGAGGTTTTGGGGAAGAAAGAGGTCAACACAAAAGTAATAGGATATATGTGACATGAATACAAAAGAAGGCTTATTTGTGATGAGGTAAGGAATCCACAAGAGACATTGCAGGGTTATGAGAGGGTAGTATTAGAATAAAAACAATGTAACATTACATATAGGAGTGTACATGCCTCAGCCAAATCTAATAATTTGCATGATAAAATAACTTATTTCCTTGTTACACATTGTTTCTGAAAGTTTGAGCAGTTTGTTTAGTAGAAAAACATTCTAAGTCTGACAAGTAAAACCATAACAAAACAAGTCTGAAACAATCTTTTTGCCTATATAATTTGATTATCTCAGGAATATTTTAATTAACAGATAGCTGACTAACAGGGAATGTTTATTCTCATTTTAATTGCCACTAAGGAATATAAGAGCACCAATTGCCCTGTGTATGCATCAACACCTTGTGTTGTCAGTACTTTGCTTTGGTTATATTTATAGAATTTCTCATTTTAATACATCCTATGCAAATATTTGAAAAAGGATGGTTGATATGTCCTTGGTTAAATTTGATAACTATATAATTCATCAATATGAATTCTTCAATAAAGACTTGCATCCAGCTTATAATGTGTTAACAAAATATCACTGTTCATGATATGAAATTGCAATTTAATTATCAATTGCATTCATTAATAAGTATAAACTATAATATTAGTCTGGCGGAGCAGTTAATGGGCTGGCAGGAAGCGGACAGGCCTGGCCTGCCTTAACTGGTAGCCTGACCCATCCTGAGTAAAAAGCCCTGGATCAAGTGTGGTCTTCACCGCCCATAACCTAAATTCTATTAACTATATCTTCATTAATAACTATAAGTTGTTATATTAGGCCTGCAGATCAGCAAGCTTGACTTGCCTTAAAAGTCTGTGTGCCTGTAAGGATGACCTAGCAGTGCAGTCTGGTACCAAAGTTGCTGGATACTTATTACTATATATAAACTATTATATTAAACCAGCCGAATTGCCAACAGCCTGTAGGGACAGTTGCAAGGGTTCAGCTGGATGGAGGTCAATGGGCCTGGATTGCTTGTGCTGGCAGCCTATAGCCCACCTAAGTCTTTTCCTAATAATTAAATACACCAAGAGCTTTTAATGTTTCAATGCTTAGCCCTTAGCTGGGCAGACTCTCATCTACCTAATCTAAGGACCACTTAATCCCAAACAGCCATGTGCCTGTTGTTAGCTTCCAGAACTCTCAAACACATCTGTCTGCTTCCGTGTCTCCTGACAGAAAGTGAGATTCCTCTGTGTAAAATGCAGGGTTCCTGTTTCCATCTCAGGAAGACCTACCTTCCTATACTCTTTCTGCCCAGCTAATTGGCCACCAATGACTTTCATTAACCAATTAAGAGAATGTCTCAGAAGGGGCAGTAAATAAATCTCAGCATTGAAATCAGTCTATCAGAAGCAATGTATTAGACCTTCCTCCAAAAATGATATGAAGTAGAATAAAAGGGAGGTATTAAAAATGAATCCCCTTTTTAGGGAGTACCACAGTGGATTCACACATGTATTCTTATGAATGCCTAGATCCATATTCATAACCAACACTGAGCAAAGGAGAGTAGGGACAGGGAATTGAATTATCTCAGTAGAAATGTCCTTTTAGAACTCTAATAATTAGTGGTAACATTGTTTTGTTTATTAAATTTACTTGTGAAAATGCTATTGCAATTAGTCATGATGGAATATGGATAATATTGTAATTCTCAGTTACATAGCAAATATAAAAAAGGACTAAAGCTTTTAGTTCTAAATAAATATTCTATAAAAGCAAACTGCACAACAAAAAGACTAGTTTATATTATTTCCTTTCCCTCACAAAAAAATAGAAAGTTAAATTACACTTTTTTAAGATGAAAATTTTGTTGTTCATGCTGAATGGCATTTCAACTCCATTGTACAACTAGGGCAAAACCATTAACATGCCCTTTCAAAAAAAGTTTTTAGGTCTTTGTATAACTGTACATAAACATGATTATGATTTTCAACTTTCAATGTTATATTTATTATCATTTTTATTATAGTATCTATAATTTTTAAGAAAAAATATATATGTTATTCTAGCTCATTGTAGCAGTTGTAACCCTGGATCAGTAACACCAATATGGCCAAAATTTGGTATTTAAGATATTCTTTGGAAGTTAAAATAGAACTGATGCAGTGATCTGTTATGTATTCTAAATGATAATTAATTGCTCTCAGAAGTTTGCTTGCTATATGTTACTTTGTTTGCTAACCATTGTCTCTAATTGGCTTTAATAAACTGCTGAGGCCTATTACTGGGCAGAGAGAGAGATAAGCAAGGGAAAAATTTGGAAGGCTCTGGAGGAGCAGAGAGAGTCATGGGAAGAAGAACCCAGGAAGAAGGAGGAGAGACATCATGGGTAAATAGAAGAATCATATCTCCATGTGTCTTGGGACATCACCATGGTGTGGACAATAATAGCCCAAGGGAACATATGTATATACTGGGGTCCCATTTGGGTAATGGAACTACAAACTAGCTTAGTTAGGCCAAGATTCCACAAACCAGACTAAAGCATGTTAAGATATATTGAGTGTCTCTGTGCACTTATTTATAATGGGCTGAGTATTAATATAATCAACACATTAAAGATATTATAAATATTGGTACTAATTTAATTAAATTATTTCTACATATGGGGCCCAATCACAGCAATTAGAATCCATGCTTACAGCCTGAGAAGATCTAGGTAAAAGAATGGGGAACAGAACCCAAACGCATTTCAAAGGTGTGGCACTCTTAACAGAAGCTGCTGCTTTGCAGCAAGGAGCTAAGTGTATGTACTAAAAAAAAACTGTCAGCCTTCTAGACAGAGGTTGGAAGTAGAATTATCACCTAGATTAAAAATGGAGGAACTCATAATGTCTCAATATATTTGGATTCCATTTGAGTTTGTTTCTCTTAGCATGCAAATGGTTTTTATACTGACAATTGTAGTTCTGGGTTTCCTTTTTGAAAGAGGGTTATCCTTTTTGAGATTGGACTAGGATAAGCTTAGAGTAGGAGGAAACTTACTAAGTTACTGGCAATGACAATGAGGGAAGAAGCAAGGCCCTTCCTGATAGAAAAGACAAAATTGATGGCAACAGGAGCCCACAGCTCCCTGGCTAATAGATATTTCTCAGCTTTTTCTGGTATTGAGCTCCCAGTATGACACAGCCACAACTAGATTCCAAGGAATGATGAACAAAACTTTAATTACAGCATGGGTTGACACACTAGATGAAGGTTTTTAGAATGTTCTTTCTTCTTTGCTTAGCTTGATTTTTGTTTAGATGCCTTTAATTTTCTCTATATTGGAAGGTAGAAAGTATTTTTTATGGTTTGGCATTGCTAAATAATGGGAGGTTTTGATTTTTTTTTTATTTTTGGATTTTGGATAGATCTGAGATTTAAGTGAAATATTTGAACAAGGCAGTAATGGCCCACACGCTAATCCAAACATACTGGAGACAGAGAGAGGTGCATCTATTGAATTCCAGACCAGCCTGTTCTAAACAATGAAATCAGGGTGGGATCCCTGCTTTTAAGATAAGGATGCTTTTGGGCTGGAGAGATGGCTCAGCCATTAAAGGCTAGGTTCACAACCAAAAATATAAGATAAGGCTGCTTGCTAAGGATAGTCTTCAATTCAAAATAAGACCTTTTTTCCTTAAAGGTACTATGTAAGTTTTTGCTTAGTAATAAATAATAATGTGCTCACTAATCTAATAAATAAATACACATAATCTTAAATTTATATAAAGAGAAAGAAGTAACAAGACAGTCTCCTTAGATGATGGGTTCCCATGAGAGAACTGGTACAAAAGACATTTTCCATAAAAGAGATATATTACGTTAGTCAGTGTAAAGACCCAGATTAGGTTGCAGGAAGAACATGCAAGCTACATGCTTCCCACCATCAACAGTTAAGAAAAGCATAGCATATTATGCTACTCCAAAGCAGTCTCCTCAAGAATGCGGCTCCCATGGGACAATTGCAACTCAGACTAATATAAATGGTTTAATTAATATCATTGTTTAATAAAGGTAATTCAATTAATTAAATTCATATCTTGATCCCAAAACTTGGGAGACAAGGAAAAAACAGGTTCCCTGTGTCTTCGAGGCCAATCTAATCTACAGAGCTCTACAGAACAAATTAAGACAGCCAGACTACAAGAGAAATCTTGTCTCAGTTAGGATAGATGTATCTACATAGAAATTAAATCTCCAAGGAAAGGAGAAAAAGAAAAAATATATACATATATATATATATATATATATATATGTGTGTGTGTTTGTGTGTGTGTGTGTATATATATATATATATATGCATGCCATTGATTCCAAAATGTGGGAGACAAAGGCAGAGACAACAAGTTCCTTGTGAGTTGGAGGCCAACCTAATCTACAAACAGCCAGAGCTAAACAGATAAAAACCTGTCTCAATCAATTAATAGATTTATGTCAAGTGTATAGGAGAATACATAAACTCCATATAGACTTATGTTGAATTTTCAACTTAAAAATGATTATATAGCCGGGCGGTGGTGGCGCACGCCTTTAATCCCAGCACTTGGGAGGCAGAGGCAGGCGGATCTTTGTGAGTTCGAGGCCAGCCTGGTCTACAAAGCGAGTCCAGGACAGCCAGAGATATTCAGAGAAACCCTGTCTCGAAAAACCAAAAAAAAAAAAAAATGATTATATATAGCCATATATATATGTAATAATAATTAAGATGGTAATAATAATGATTTTTTATTGATCCCTTTATGGGAAATCAAAATATAGGAGATCTATGGGCTTCTAATTTTAAATAAACCTATAGCTAGAATGACTTCAGACTGCTGGACAAAGACTCTGTCATTTTGGGAGAGGGGTTCTATCTTTATATCAACAGAAAATCAAAAAAGGGTTCAGACTCCATCCAAAATCATAAAGATCAGAATTGATTTGGGGGTATCTCCTGAAATCCTACAGACAGACAAAAGAAAAATTCAAAAAAAAAAAGCAGTTGGGTCATGTATACATTAATTTACTCTATATAAAATGATTTAAAAACTAACTGGGATATATAAATGTCTCCAGCCAGTACTTCAGCTATACTTGGCCAATACACTTTAGCTACAAAATCCTCAGAACTTATCATGCCATTCTCTTAAATGGCATGAATGAAAATTGATATTACATTTATTTATCATCCAGACTGGCTTAAGAAAGACAAATGTCTTTCTTCTGCTCAAATAAAGAACAGAAAATCTTCTTTAATTTATCTGTGCAGCCTGCACATCCCAGGCATTTTCATAATTACAGGACTATATGCTACTTGTGAGAAACTTGTGAGAAATTATATATTTTCAGAACAAAAGGACGAGATACTAAAGAAGATAAGACAAGTAGCCTAGATGATCCACCTTCACAGACTGACTCAATAGCTGTTTCCTCAAAAATTTGCATCCAGACAACTTCAAAATGGCTTGCTAAGATGGTACCATCTCACAGACTGTCACAGCCAGGATTTTAGTTAAGTACTGACCTTTCCCACATAAAGTTCAGCTTTGGACTACAAACTGCTCAGAACATACACATTGCTGAGCACATAGACATTGGACTACAAATGTTACTATTAACTTTCTTAACCATTTTTCCACTTTATTTGGACACCCAAACAGGTTTCCTGCATCCAAAATCAGCAGGAAGCAATTTTAACAGAGTGACACCCATTCCTAAAAGGTGGGGTGGGTGACTCTTTGGTCATTTGATGGGTTATAGATGTTTGAAGGGGATTGGTTACAAAGTGGTTACAAGATCTTGTTAAGCAAAGTACGAGACCTGTCACTGTATTCTTAAGAACCTGGTTTCTATCACTCAGCACACTCATCAGAGACGGTATAAACATGTTGATGTGTGCCAATGATTAGAAATCAGTTGTATACATACACTATAGTTTCATACCTTGTGTTTTCATTGATCTGGTGACAGACTCTCAGGGATTTATCTGGGTTTGAAATACTCCAAGTGATGTTACCAAGAATATATTCAATTAGACTATTAAATCCGCATATGATTTCATGTTACTTTTTTAAATTCAAGGGAGTCAAATAGTGAATATCATAGGTGTAATTTAATTTTGAAAGAAACTTTTGATCCCTTTTTAAATATATCTTTCTATAAAGAGTATATGAAATTTTGAAATTGTCCACAATTTCACTAAGGCTTGACATAACCTTTTTATATTTCACTTCTCCTAATAAATTTAAAATGTTCAGTGTTGTGATGAATTTTAAAGAATTGGGTGAGGAGACAGATTATTCAGCTGTTCTATTACAAGTAAATATTGCTCCTTCATCCACTGAACTATTTGGCAAGTTACATTTGGGAAATTGTCCCCATTATCACAGTTTCTGGAAGAAAGTTAAGAACCAGTGTTGAAGTAGGACATTTCATTTTGGTGTTCTGAATTATTTCTTCTCTTTCAAATGTTTTCTTTCTTCCTTCCTTCCTTCCTTTCTTTTTTTTTTTGGCTCTTTGAAGCTTTTCCTATTGTCAGTACATTTTAGAGTTATATTATCAATTTTACTGGGAAATATCTGTCATACAATAGTGTCATAATTTTAATTAATCATTGTTATTGTGCCACATTTGTGGTTCCACTGTTTAGTCATATTGATACAGCATCCATTACTTCGTAGCGAGTTATTGGTCTAAGGAATGCTTTTTTATATGTTGTTGTTTTTATCATCCATGCCCCAACATAAAAATATACATTTTTCCCTTCATCTAACAAAGCCAGAATTATTTACTTTCATCTTCACAAGATGTCATTTACAGGGATTATGATCAACTTTACCTTTCCCAGACATCATTTGGGTCCATTGCCCTGATGACCTCAGCAGAACTAATGAGCATAGAATGACAGAGTATCTAAAATTATTGGTATGAAATTTGCATGTCACAGGGTGAAAACTCATCTATGAAATACTTAATATGGTGTAACTCCAAGTGACAATACCCAGCATATCCAATGATTCTTGAGGTGTCATTAACTCAGGGACACTCTTTTCAGTTATTGGCTTCATGGTATTAGTAAATCATAATCTATGACTTTTTAACTTCTTTAGCTTTCCAAGTTTTTCAGACCAATAATTCCATTCTGTAAATTAGGTTTTTACCTACTACTAAAGATTTTTTATAAATTCAATACTACAATATAAACTATGTGATCTCTCTTATCCATCTTTAGCTTGATTTTATTTCATATGCAAGGTAATGAACTTGGATCTGCATAGCACCATTCCTACACAGAATAAAAGTGGCCTCTATGTAATGAGTCTAAATTGATACCTGAAACCCACAAAAGAATAATATTTACAAAAGCTAGTTAGTGCCCCTCTTTGTTTTCCTTTTCCCAGTTTGTACCTGTGTCTTCATAAGATTGGTCTAAACTCCACTGAGAATGGAAGAGAGTATTAGGGCCTGCATTAAAGATATCACCCAAGAATAGGTAGTTGTATCATTAAATCCTGTTTCTGGCATATTCTTGAGTGACCATAATAATGAACAATTACTGCAGTGGACAAAAATTAGGGAAGTACAATATAGTTGTTCATCATGTTTCAAATAAGAAATGGCAAATATGCAATTATATACTGACTGATGAGCTGAGGTCAATCGCTTAAATATGTAATCAGGAAATTAGAATGTCTTTAAGGTAAAATTAGTGTCAAGGAAAAGTTGGGCAAAACATCCCCCAAATTTGCATACATTAGCAAAAAATGAAAGATATATATATATATATATATATATATATATATATATATATATATATCATGTAATATAAATATATTCCATGTGGTTTTTTACCAAACAGTGAGAATTTCAAGGGTCAAGTTTATAGGACCTTGATACTATTTTCATTTGTCCATAGTTATTCTTGTCATTATACTACTGGTCAATGAGCAATCTTCAAAAGGATACCACCTCTCAATATTACAGCTTCTGAATGGTGAGGATAATGGCTATATCACTGAGGTCTATGAGCATGCAACCACTGATGCATTCCACTTTTTACTTCAAAGTAAGTTTCTTTAACATAACTAATAACTTACAAAGTACCCAATTGGTATAAA
This sequence comes from Lophiomys imhausi, assembly GCA_907164525.1. NCBI lineage: Eukaryota > Metazoa > Chordata > Mammalia > Rodentia > Muridae > Lophiomys > Lophiomys imhausi. The sequence continues at coordinate 4,257,331 of CAJQZJ010000594.1, forward strand.
AACTATTGTGTAAATTCATAGGTGTTCATATTCGCAGAAACCTTTTCAGTCAGGGAAGACAAATACATATCTAATATGAGTATATAATTTCATAAAAATCAAATATTGACCTTTTGTGATCTTCTAACTTAATAAAATAGACAAGAGAGATCTAGTTTCTCATCTAGAGCATGATAGTTCTATTAGTTACTTTTTGTGGTTGTGGTAAATATGATTAAATGTAATGTAGAGAAAAACAGTTTATTTGATTTCTGGTTCTATAATGATAAAGTCCATCTTGGCTGGGAAAAATTGGCAACAGACAAGGAAAGGATGGTGCAGGAGCAAGAATATAATTGCCTACATTTTCATTCACACACTAGAAGTAGAAAGAAAAACCATGAAATAGGCCCATGGTATATATACTCAATTCCTGACACCCAAGACCTACTTTCTCTAGCAAGACTACTTGCTAAATGCTCATTAACTTTTAAAAATAACACCAAAAACTAGAGAACAGTTATTCAAAGACTTCCATGTTAGATGACATTTATTTACAGTACAAATCAATCTTCTTCAGAAAGGTGTATATGTTCTCAGTTGGTATCAGATATAGGGCATCATGTTGTCTTAGACACAGAATTTTCTACTCCAGGAATTGATTGGTGGATACATCATCATGACCCCTAAGGTCATACAAATCATATTTGTGCTTCTTCAGCATCTTTAAACTCTGATGATCTAAAAGTCATCATACGATGACTACACTAAGATACCACATTGATTCTCTTGTATTAGAAACTAAAATTGCCACTAGCCACGTTGCACCCTCATATCTCTGAATTAAAAAATAAATTGGGGAATTCATTAGTTACTTTTATGTTGTTGTGATAAAACTTCATAGTCAATGCAACTTATTGAAAGTTTATTTCGGTTTATGGCACCAGAGGAACAAAATTCCATCATGGTGAGAAGCTATACCGAAAGATAAGAACTAACAATGTCAAATTCAAGCACTGATCATAGAGAAAAAAACTAGAAGTAGGGAAAAATTATGAGCACTCAAAGCTATTTCCAATGGCATATTTCCTCCAGAATGGATTCTGAACCCTAAATGTTCCAAAACCTCACTAACAATGCAACCATGAAATCTTCAAATATCTGAGCCTACTGCAGACATTTCTCATTCAACTATATTCTACTTCCTGGCCACCATAAGCCTATAGCCATATCATCATGGAAAATTCATTTAGTCCAACTTCAAACTCCCTATTTTGAGACTGCTCAGTCTTAGTATTATTTAAAATCCCAAAATATCTTTGAGCCTCAAGGTATTCAATTATTTCAACCCTCTGTAAAGTACAATAAAGCAAATTTAGAACATCCAACATATAATGACATAAACTATATATTGCTATTACAAAAGGTATGGTTTAGGGCAGAGTGAGGAAATTCTGGACCAAAGCAAGACTTAAACTCAGCAGACCAAACACCACATATAGTAACTCCATGTCCAATGTCAAAGCACCTACAACATTCATTTCTCTTTTGGGTTTCTTCCATTTCTTGTGTTCAGCTATCTTTAGTCAGACTTCAGTCACTTTACTGCTCTTCCATCTTCAACAACTTGGTGCATCCATCACAACCCACTTTCACTTTCACAGCTTCATGTAATGGCCTCTCAGGACCTCTATGCCTCTCAGGGCCTTCATACAGGTACTCCACTGCCACATGCTGCTTGCTCTCAGTGTTTCTATGAAATCAAGAAGACAGAACACATGACTTCTCCACTTATGCACACATCATGCTTCTAAAGTCAACATCAAGTCAAGTTCCTCTGCCAGCTTGGGAAAGATCTTGACCTGGCCCATAAAATAACATTATCAACAATATTTTTATTCAGTGCTTGCTAGGAACAGAAAATGCCTTAAGCTCTTTTTTCCTCACTTGGAAGATTAGTTGGAATGAAGTCTTGTCCAGTGCAGTGTACATGTCTTCTTATTAATTCCAAAATGGTTAATAATTATAGACTCACTTCTAATCCATACTATGGCTATAAAATTGAGCTTTTTAGTCTTAATTTTTTCTCTCCAAATTTTATGTTTTGTATTTCTTTCTACCCTACTTGCTCTTTATCATCATAGGCCTGTATAACCTTTCTCAATAGTAACCAGGCCACAGACTCAGCATTTTACAGTCATTAAATTTTCTCTACAAAGGAAATTAGTCTACTATTTTTCTTTGTTTTTTAACCTTAGGCAAGTTCTCAGGACATGGGCAGATTCATTGCCAAGGTAACACAGGAATGGCCTCTAGACCAGTTGCTCATATTATTCCCTCCTGAAACTTTTGAAACTGGGCCTCCACAGTCTCCCTTACTCTCAGAACTACTGCTTTCTGGGCTTTTAATAGAATGATCCAGTAAGCTGTGCTTACAAAATTCAATCACTTTCTGGCTCAAAGTCCTCCACATTCATCCAAAAATGAGCATTATCAGGTTCTTTATATTAACATTCAATTCTCTGGTTCCAACTTCTGAAGTAATTGTTGTTTTATGGTACCAAAATGAGGGCAACATATAAAAAGACTACTTATTTGAATTTACAATAGCACAGGGATAAGAGTCCACAATGCTCATGAAGCACGACAATAAGCAGCAAGAGCAGGATACTGAGAGATGTTCAAAGGCAAGCATTGGTCCAGAAGTGAACTGAATGTGGGGCAAGACTAGGAACACTCAAAGTAAATTCAGTTTCACTTGATTAAGATTAATGGAAATATTTCTTGATAAGGGTCATTGGAAAAAATGCAACATGTCAATCATGAGGACTACTAGAGACAATATTCTACTTGAGGGAAGGTTTATGTTATCCCACTTGGTAGAGCACTCTGGTGTTTACCAAAGACCAAGAAAACAGTATCGATAAGGATGGTGGTAGAAATTAGTTGAAATATTTTTTTCAAGTACCATATTGTGATATTTAGAGAAACTAGAACTTTATTTTACATGGGATTTTCCTTATTTTGTAAGAAGAGTTTATATTCATGTTTACTTTTTAATTATTTTTATTTCTTCAAGTTACATGTCAATCGCAATCCCCTCCCTACTCCCCCTTCCAGTCCCACCCTCCCACCCTCTTCCGCCTCAACCCACCCATCCCCTTCCTTTTTTTTTTAATTTAAGATATATCTTTTTCCTCACAACAGCTCCCCCTTTCAGTCTGACAAATGGTTCTTTCTCTTAAAACAATAAATACAATACAAAAAAACCAGAAATAATTAGGCCACAATTATGAGAGTTATATGGCTTATTTATTATCAACAACATAAGTGCCCATATTATATATCCTATTTACTGCATATCTTATATTAGTTAACTATCTACTGTATATATATATATATGGTCTTTTGGCTAATCAAGAGCTTAAAAAATTCTATATTATATACTTTATCTAGTCTACATGAACACATGAGGTAGCTCAAAACTGATCAAAATTATAGGTTACTCTAATCATCTTAAATAAGAGTGAAAAAATATGTAATATGGAAAAATTTATTTGAATATGATTTGCTCTATCACTCTGACATTTCTTTTTTTGAGTTGCATTTCTTTTTTTATTTTTTTAAATACTTTATTTTTTTTTCTCCAAGTTACATCACAGTCACAAACCCTTCCCTATTCCCCCTTCCTATCCCGCCCTTTCACCCTCTTCCCCCCAGCAGTTTCCCCCTTCAGTCCAACAGATGGTTCCTTCTCTTAACAGTAAATACTATACAAAACAACAGATATAAATATGCCACATTTATAAGAGTTAAATGGCCCAGTATACCTTCCCCATGTCCAGTTTATACATATTTGGCCCCTGACTTTAACATTCTACTATCTAACCATCTCCATGAGTTTAAAGGTCTATATCTGACTCAACATTCATACTAACTTGCAACACAATTTTAAGAGTATCTTCTTAGATCTATAACACCCTCTTGATTCCTACACAACTCAAAATTTAACTATAAGACTCTAGCTGTCTATTCTTCAACCACCTCAGAGACCTGAGAGGGATAAATATATCTGCTTATATAGGAAGTGCAGGGCCTGCAGCTTCCAAAACTAAAAAATGACATACGAGTGACTGCCTGGACAGTTCCCATTTTCTCTCCATACATTCTAGCATCAGTCTTCAGCCTTTGGGTCCTGTTTCTCTGACAGACATTTGTTGTAGAGCAGGGATTATGAAGGACTTACCTACCCTGTCTTGGCAGAGTTAGGCTGTCGACTTCCCTGCTACCAAGTTTTGTCCTTTTTGGACAGCAGTCTGTCTGCAGTTGGAGCAAGGGTTTTTTTCATGCCAAGATATAGGCTTGCCACTAATTCAACCATCTCACACTGGAGATTCTTCGATGCTTATCTTCTACTTGGAGTAGAATAGGGGGTGCTGTCAGGAGCTGATATGTCTCGATATCAAAAAAAAGAATATATTAATTTAAGATAACATCTTTGAATGCCATATTCTGCAGATCTCTTGGGGTTTTTGAAGATGCCCTATCCATCTCGTATTTAGATAAGCAAATGTTGCTTGTCTCTTAACAACTTGATTACTGAGTAGTTTAGAGAATATCTGTGGTAGACTGTCATAGTAGCTAACAAAGTGACATGTTTGCATGACTAGGAGTTTGTTTTACTTAACTATCCTAAACAGTTTAAGACGGTTGGTATCAAGAGGTCAGAGCTTCACATTTTATTTTTAAGTATCTCTAGGTATGATACCATTAGGAAGCGTTATCTTTAATTTTGTATCAATATACAAAGATCTATTCAATTGTGGTTAAATATACTCTTAATTATGTATCAATATACAAAGATCAATGCCTATGTAGCCCAATATAATCTTAACATTACGTCCATATACAAGGGTCAATACCATTGTGGCCAACTATAATCTTAATTTTGTATCAATATACAAAGATCAATACCGATGTAATCCAATACAATTTTATTTTTGCACAATAAACAATGGTCAATACCACTTTAGCCAAATATACTACTAATTTTGTATCAATATACAAAGGTATAAGGGCATATTCAATAATCTGCCCCTTCTTCTTGGACCTTCCTGTGCTATGTCTATGTCTCATTTTTCTCAAGCCTATGCACTCCTACATAGGAGAGGAAGAAGGATACAGAAAAGGAAAAGTAGGAAGTCCCTGGGTCAGGCACTCTGACATTTCTTAATCAACAAATTTAATTTTATTCATTATTTAATGCTTTAATTTTGTTTGATTTTTGTATTTTATTTTTACAAGTATTAGTTAATTTGCAGTCCTACAAAAGATAGCCATAAAGGAGTATGATATCAATATAGTAAAGTGTATGTAGTGATACAGATTTCACTTTCATTTTCTTTCTGTTTATCTAGTACACATACACATAAGCACACACACACAGGAAATAAATTCTTTTTACTTTAATGGCCAAAACTCTTATGTTTCAAATGCACAAATTCTGAATTATTTAGTAATTAAAATTTATGTCTTAAATAATATGGAAATTGTTACCTGTAAAATTTTTTCTTCAAGTTGTTCTTGGCATTTTATTTTTGCCTACACTTCTGAAACTATGTAATATTGACACCAAAAGATTAATGTGAAGTTAAACAAGAGCTTGGCTGCTGGTGAGTCTTGAAGAGTACTGTAGCTTTAATTTGTAATTTAAAAGTAGGCTGCTGAGTCACTTATTTCAACTAAAATTTACAAGCACTGAAAGTCACATTCTACCTCTTAGCTGCCTAGTGTGACAACTCTAAGAAATATCAATTCAAACTCCCTTAGGCTCAGTTCTGGAAAGAATCTACATTTTGGCAGACAACCTAGCATATGAGTTTTCACCCATCAAGAGTTAGAAAATACACAAACAAAGCAACATATATATGACACTATAATCTTCCCAGAAAAGTCTTATGACATCATGACACAATGGATCTTTATGCTTCTACCAAAGACAAGAGAGAATTTCTTGGTAGAAACTACCAATGATTTGTGACTATGTACTCCATTGGGATGCTGCAATACCTCCAAGCAGCAGTATTGACTATAGAATTATTCAGTTCCCCAAAGATTCAGTTTTATCTGCTGAAGACTAATGTGCTAAAGTTTGATTTTGTTTTTATATGTGGTAGATCAAAAGCTCAAAATTAATGTTAAGTTTAAGCAATGTATCAGGGTACATAGAACAGTTACAAAAGTTTTATCAACAGCAAGGTACATTCTAAACATGGTCTCCCTTATACAAGTTTCTGCAATGACATACCCATATCACTGTGACTTTTGTCTATGTGCTTAACACCATAGAGTACTGAGCAACTTTGAGTTAATTATTCTTATAACTGCAGGGTCATAGCCAGCTATTTAAGGTTTCTGTTCAAATCATAATTAAAATCATGGTCATGTCCCTTGTCTTTTAAAGCCACTTCCCACTAGGAAAGCCTTATGATTTCCCAGCACAGTTGACAATGGTTTAATTCCTATGAAGCCAAAAGCAATATGTTAGAGATCTTCCCTGTAAAATAAACCATGTTCAAGGCTTTATCTTAACTTGAGTTATTATCAGACTTCAAAACAATTAATTGTTCTATAGACTTAGATGGATTTTAAATTTTTGAAAAGGGAACTAAGAGGAGCACAGATGTAAAAATTATCATTTCTGCCCCTGAGGCAAGACCTGAAACGCTGCTCAAGGTAAAAACTGCACACTTTAGGCATTGCCCAGCAGGACTAACAGGAATCACCCACTCTGATTCTGACATTTACAGTGCATTTCTGAGTAATGAATTTGCCCTGTAGTCTGCCAAAATCATAAATAGGCTTAACAGTTTTGACATTGGCTAACTGGGGACAACGAGATATGCCTGAATAAAAGAAATATTTTAAGAAAATGTTTTCTGTTTCCCTCATGCTTACAAACTGTAAAGATAGGCCCAAGGCAGGGAAGGATCATAGGGATTGAAGGAGAAGCTCAAGACTTTTGAAGACTCAGTGCACTGAAAAAGTAAGGGAAGGACATTGCAAAAGGAAGAGAAATTCTTATGAATGTAACTATGTGAATGCATCATTCTGTCCTGAATGTAAGTGTGCGTGGATGTCTATATGCATGTGTGAGTGCATGCATGTTTGCGTGTGTGCATACATAAGTGATGTAACAGAGAATATTAAATACTAATTTGGTTTTATATAACAAAAGGATATGCTTATAAAAAACCCTCAGCTATGAAAGCAATCCCTAGATGTTTTTCTTGACCCTGTGAAAGTAGAAACAAAGCAAAACAAAAGGATGAAATAGCTTTGCCAAGAGGAGCAGATGTTTCTGTTGTATATTTCGTACTCCCTAAGCATATTTGAGAATTCTAAATATAAACGTTCAAACAGACAGAGTGCAAACACACAGGAAATTGGAGGAGTGTGAGAATTTGTCTAGACGATTCAATCTGATTCACAACTTTTGATATGAATCAAAAACCAGACACACTGTTAAAAAAGCTGCTTTGGCCATATTAACATCACGTGTATGACATATGTCTTAAAAGAAAGCAAATTCCAAGAGCCAGCCCATTTTTAGGATTCTCATTGTCTTCAGAATAAGCAGGCACAAGTTGGAAAGATGCTCATACTCACTTGATTTTACATGATTCTTGTATGAAACACTTAATGTACCACATATGGAAGTTCCTTAAAGTTAGTCATATTTATTATAATGTTCTTTCATGAGAGGAGTCAGGATAAGCCTCTTTATAGCACACTACTTAGAACATACAGTGTTTACTCAAAAATCTACTTTGCTAAAAATCCAAAATTTAACATTTTTGTGCTGTCAGCTAAAGCAAATTCTGAGTCTCCAAGCAGGTTTGGTGACTACAGTTTTTTATGATAACAATGAGTTTGTTTCTTCTCTATAGAGAGTAAATAATTATAAGCTGATTTATTATGTAAAAGGTCAGAGAAGTTCAATTAAAAAGAAAATGGTTGAATTTAACTCTTTCTAACCCAGGTGTTTTATGTAAGAGAGACAATTATGATAAGATTTAAGCATTTGATAATACTCTACAACAAAGTAATTAATATATTTTTAAATATATATAAATATATATATGGTAAACTTGTGGTTTAGTCTTCAAAGAATTTAACATATACTCTGAAAATGAAAAACCTTACTACCTCATCTGTCAGGTTGAACCTAGATTTATTTGTCTTGCCTTCTAGATATTAATTGAGCCTCTGTAAAAGAACTACCAATGCAGTGTCCAAATAATTACCATTCCTCTAGCTGATGTTCCATGTCTGCTGAAAATATCGTACTCCAAACCCTGTCTATGGAGAATTATGCTTTCCCCCCAAAAAAAATTATTTAGCAATAGTTTGTTCTTTCCTAGGCTCAGGACCACAGTCTGTGTACTATCAGTGAAAACTGGTCAACTTATGAAAACATCATTGTGATTACTTGTGAAACTAGAGGTGCCAGATGCTAAGAGTAAGCTCCCCCATAGCTAGTGCATTATATCTCTGTAGCTACAGAGTAGCTTGTTTCTAAATGTCAGATCTTAATGGATGTATTTAACAATGGCAGCCTAATTCTTTTGCTTAAAAGTGTAAGAGTCACTAGGAAACAAAAGACAAATTAGAAACTCTTGAAATCTCTATATCATTTTCCAAGAGAGTAAATGAAAAACAATATCACATACTATTGAGAAAGGTCCAAAGTAATGTCACCCCATGACCTTGCAGGATGGACTCTACCTAGGACACTTCCCCTTAATTTATCATAGTAACTATGTAAAATAAAATAAATTATAGTAGATGGTAACACTCACCAGTTATTAAACTACCAATACATTTTTAATTGATGTGCCAGATGTTGTATATCATCTTCCAGATGTGGCATTATATCTAAAGCAGATTAACTAAGACTCTGCCATGTGCAGAAATGGATTTGTCCAATTTATTTTAATCAATCTGCTTAAAAAATAAACAACAGCAGGTCATAATTATAAGGAATGGACAAGACTGTACATTTCCTGTCTTGGTCTGGGACTGTGTTAATCCTGTTTCTAGTCTGACATCTGGACATTCAAAGAATATCATATTAGTCCTCATTGTTGATGCCAAGTTAATTGGACCCAAATGGCAAAAATTAGAACATGTACCAGATCACTGGGATCACTGGTTAAGCTTAGATACACACTGGAAAACAGAAGATAAACTGTATAAAGAGCCATTAACCTACCAAGTAAGAGAACACTTTAGGGAATCTAGTTTTCTAGGGCTTGCCTGCCCATCTTCCCAACTAAAAGAAAATATTTGATTTTGAACAACTTACCACTGATGACACCAGGTAGCCATCCTCATTCCATATACATAACACATTACATATTTGCAAAATATTCATCCTATTTTTCTGAAGATTCTAACCACAAGTTTGAGTGGGCCACAAGAAGGAGGGTGTCTTCATGAGAGATGGAATAGAAAACATCCTGTAGTATGACCAAGTTGTGACCAAGTAGTTCTGACTCCTGCAAATAGGACATGGCCAACCACCTAGCATGTGTTTTTGGTCATGGGAAAAATATCACAATGCCATGGAAGACCTCTGGAAAACATCATGGAAAAGTTACAAATCACAGTACAGCCTCTGTGGTTCTAAAGAAAGAGGTTTTGTTATAAGAAACTCAAAACTCTTTCAAAGAGTAGTTCCTAAAGAAAGAAAAACAGAGTAACTTGTATAGAAATTACTACACTGTAAGAAATCATTTTTTAACTCAAGCTTGGTTTAAAGAAATTAGACACATGTAAAAACAATGATAGAAATTTTACATACTCCTCTTAGGAAAATATTCATATGCTCACTCTCAGGGACAGACCCAGAAACAGTGTTTTCAGTCTTAAGTGTTAACCCTAGAGTACAGGTCCTGTATTCTAGGAAGACCATCCAATGATATAAACTAAGGCAATTTTGTAGAATTTCCTGATTCGTAGATCTCAGAACAATAAATGAAAATTTTGGTTTAGAGCATGTTTCTGTAATCAAAACAAAATTAACATTGACAAGGATATCCAAAATAGAGAAAAGGCACCAACTTAAAAAGAGTGTCAATGTCTAAAATTGAAATAAATCCAGCAACAAAATAATTTTGACCAAAGTATGAGATGAACTTGCATAATTTAAACTGATATAAATGATTTATAAAAGACAAATTCTCTATGTTAAAAATTCAAATACTTTCTATAAATTAAGTAATCTCTGAGATATGTGGGCTACATTATCCTATATATCTATTGAATACACATAGTGCTTTCTTTCCAAAATAAGGCTTGAAATTTGGATGGAAGGATTGAAGACAAACTAGTAAATACTCAAAAGGCCTAAGGAATGCCACCTCAGTCTTATGGTCAAGGAGCTGTGGGAGGCATGCAGTCTGCATGTTCTTCCCCAGCCTAAATGTTAACATCATCATATCAATTCATATTGGTTGCATATATTTTTGATATGATACCAATAGTAACATTTCACTTCTTCAGATTCTTAGAAGACAGTATGCATGATCTATCTATTCTTGAGAAAAATAACGAAGAAATGAAAATTCATAGACATTAAAAATAATGACATCAAGAAGAGAATGTCTCTGAAACTGTAGCATTCTGCACAGATTGGAGGAGACATAGAGGCTAAGTAATGTGTGTGTGTTGTGCTTCACCGCAAGAGATCTTGCAACAGAAAAGGGCACTTGGGAAGGCTGGACAAGTAATGGATTTTTAGAAGTTAATGTAACTTTACTAGCTCATAAACTGTTAAATATCTACTATAGTAGCATAAGATTTTAATGATCAGGAAAATGCACCTGAGAAATGTTAGAAACCTCTGTGTTATCTGTTCTTCTCATAAATGTAAAAGTTGGTAACATAAATATTTCTTTTTTACATTGTACTTTATGAAAGGCTGTTGAGCTCAGAGCTGGGACATCAGATTGTATGGCATGCAGTCATAAAATATGGGAACAGCCTTGTCTATCCAGATTCCAGCATCAAGTCCTAAGCACTGCACTGCAGATTGGAAGCAGGAATTTCTAAATATTCCAATATGTCCAGAAGAAATAGCTTGATCCAGATGGTGCTCATGTCACCCAGTTCATGCAAAGTTTCCTGTCCTTTCAATCCGTTAACTTTATGTCGGTGCCACATGACCCTTTTGTAAATAAAACACCAACTGGGTTGTGAATAAAAGAAAAAAAAATTAGTCCAGCAATGCTGAAGTACTAATTAATAGCAACCATAGCTCCTAGAAGAAGATAGTGAGAAACTAACTAAAGCCACAGAGCTCTAAGCATGTACATGATGCCTGAGCTTACCTGGGGAGAGAGGAACTGGAGTATAAAGATTCACACCACACAGTGTAAAATGAGCCAGCTGGCTATTTGATTGGCACAAGGTGAGAGCATATTTGTACTACATATTTATGTCTATGAGAAAGCATTTACAGACCTGAGGAGACACCTCAGTAGGCAAAACATTTAATATGCAAACATGAGGATCTGTCTTCCAATTTCCAGCACCAATATGAGACTTGAGAACTGTATTATGCAGCAGTGTGTTAACATTGCTGGTGATGAGGCATGAGAAGATAGGAGCATCATTGGAATTTTCTGGCCAGACATTCCAGTCAATCTGTGAGAACCAAGTACAGTGAGATATCTTGTCTCTAAATTAAGGTGAAAAGCAACAGAACAGGAAGTCTAACTTCACCCTCAGGTCTACAGACACACACACACACACACACACACACACACACACACACACCACCCCAAAACAAAATCAAGAGGAAAAGAAAAGATTTCTGAAGAAAAACAGCACAAAACAGAAAATGGATCCCTCATCAGTACTTACACTGTGCTTCTTTCTCTGTTATCCCAGTTTGAAGAACAGACTCTGTATGATATCAACATCTTTCTTTCAAAAATAAAAGTATACACATTTAAACAACTTATGCAGTATATACAAAGCAAAATAATAACACAAACATTCATTCTCAGTTGTGGAGGCACAGCAATCTGGCTCTTGGAAAAATGACTTCCTCAGGACTCTTTGATTAATATAAAAATGATCTGTTAATCACGGTGCCTTTATTACATAATTACAGAGCAAAGACACTATCCCCCAATACTCAATATCACTTGACATGTGGCCTCGAGTTTTCTCATGATGGATAAATAAATTCTTTTCTCCAGATGTTGTTTTTGGTCAGAATGTTTCATCACATCAACAGAAAACAAACCAGGAAATTTTGCTTTTCTTTAATTCCAGTAACAGAAGTTCCCAAATGAATAGCAATAGGAAGACATCACAGGAGGACTAAATGTTATGTACACAATTGATCACAGACCAATGAATTCCATACATCACATGCATGGTGCCATAAAATTTCAGTCATTTATTCTAATTATTCATCTTACTTTGAAATATAGCCCCTAGATTCACAGTGTGTCTCACTCCACCAAATGCTTCATCAGTGCTCTCCTCTGGTAATTGGTGTTTTCTCATTTTGTCCTAGGCATTAAGTATGTCAGTCTCCCCTAGTCATAGGAGAAGGAGGTCTAGGTAGTTCTTGTATATAGTCTTTTTACAATACAATGTACCATGAGTTGTACACAGTGGATCCATTATTGTTATAGTATGCCTATCATTTTCCTCCGTATTGTATTCATAATACTGAACAGAAGATATCTAAGTGTTCATTCACTTCCGTCACCATTGTTCTTATAGATCACAAATGGCAACTGCAGATGATTTTTCTTCCACCTGCGTCTGATCCCAGCACATCACAGGTGTGAGTGTAGAACACATAAAGAATGAAATACAGCACATCACTTAGGCCGAAGACTTCTGATGGCTGCATTTGTTTCCCGAGAACAAAAAGCATTATTTTTTTCTTGTTATATTAGTATAGTTCATTAATTCAACATATAAGATGTCAGCATATTAAGAAGATATATCGAAGGGGGGCAAAGATGGCGGCGACCTACACTGACGCATTTTGAACACGAGGAAAAAAGAGCCATAAAAAACACAGAGTTATTGGGCACTGTGCAAAAACCGGAGGGGCTAGACCCCCCCGCCCCCGGGAACACTCACAGCTCCCAAGAGACTGTTAAAAGTCCCAGGGTAAGGCTCTCCCCCATCTCTCGCAGACACGGAAGCCACTAAACCCGGGATTCGGGAACTCCCATTTGGAGAGGCGCCTGGTAAGATCGACCTCAACTCACAGCAGGCAGAATCAGAGGCCACTTGGCAATAGATCGCTGGCCTATTAGGCTCCCCACACCTCAGGTAGAACTTATACCCACTTAAAAAACTTTGCGAGATAGTGGAAGGCTTAGCAAGGAACAAACAGGGGGCTCAGCGGGTGGTCCACAGCCACTCATGAAGCAGAGGGCAGGAGGTTCTGAGAGAGTGCAGGAAGCCAGGAACATAAAGGCGGGTGGGAGGGGCCGAATCCCGCGCACTTACGGCAGCGCAGCTGGGAAGGGAGCCCGTATGGCAGGGCCAAATCCCCGCAAACCCACGGCAGGTCAACTGGGGAGAGAACCAGGCGTGGGCTGGGCCAGGGATCTGCGAACCCAAGGCTGAGCTGCCGGGGCGAGAGGACCACTCAGGCGGCCAGAGGATCCGGGGCTTGGTGCACCCACGGCCTAGCAGACAGGGAGCGGGACCCGCGGCTGCGCAGACAGGGAGGGAATCAGGCACAGAGGCCAGGCCTGTGGCGAGAAGCCTAGTGAGAAACCACAAATCGGGACCATAGCTGTATTCTGGAAAATCCAGACATATTAGGTGTGGAGCCAGACCCTGTCAGCCTCTGTGACAACAAACAAAGCCCACAGAATCTGTGCCTGGGCAAACATGTCCATACCATCAGAACCATTACAGGCTGATAAATCAGAGTGCAACATAGAGAAGTCTGATTTGGGAGCAGTGAAACAATACCGGTCCATTAATCACAACCTGGGAATAGGCTGCACCAGCTCACAGTGCCTAAGGCGTTTAAAACCACAGTGACCTTGAAATCCCCCTGTAAGCAACGACAGATAGCCAAGTAACTCGTCCCCTGCACCAAATCATCCACTGTGGTTACAAGCACAGAAAACAGACAGCTAAACGCATCCAATGGCCAAAGGTAAAAAAAAAAAAAAAAAAAAAAAAAAGAAAGAAATCAAGGAAATACGACTCCAACAAAGCAAAATTATCCTAGCTCATCCAATTCAGATGACCTCACACCAACAGAAACACATGAAAACGTTGACAATTCTACATTATGGAAAGTGATAGAGTCCCTGCAAGAAGAACTTAAATCTATGAAGGAATTCAAAGAAGCCACAATTCTACAAGTCAAAACAAGGAAAAACACCATTAAAGAGCTCCAAGCCAAGGTGACAGAGCTTGAACAGGAAAAGGACAAAGCAATGAAAGATTTTCATACAAAACCAAGCAAGCTGGAGAAGGAAATGTACAAAACGAACAATACCATACAAGACATGAAAATAGAAATAGAAACAATAAAGAAAACACAGTCAGAGTTAAAAGAGGAAGTGGAGAACCAAGGGAAGAGAACAGGAACTACGGATGTGATTATCAACAAAAGGATGCAAGAGATGGAAGACAGGATCTCAGGCATGGAAGATTCAGTGGAAGAAATCAGTACAACATCCAAAGAAAATGAGAAGGCTAAAAAATCTCTCACCCACAACATCCAAGAAATCAAGGACTCAATGAAAAGACGGAACCTAAGAATTATAGGTATAGAGGAAAGAGAGGACTCCCGACTCGAAGGTCCAGGAAATATCTTCAACAAAATCATAGAGGAAAACTTCCCAAACCTGAAAAAAGAGATGCCAATAAAAATCCAAGAGGCTTTCAGAACACCAAACAGATTAGACCAGAAACGAAACTCCTCTCGCCACATAATAATTGAAACTCCAAATTTACAGAACAAAGAAAGAATATTAAAAGCTTTAAGAGAAAAAGGTCAAGTCACATACAATGGCAGACCCATCAGAATTACACCTGACTTCTCCTCAGAAACTTTAAAAGCTAGAAGGGCCTGGTCAGATATACTACAAATCCTGAGAGATCATAGGTGCCCAGCCAGACTACATTACCCAGGAAAACTCTCTATCAACATAGATGGAGAAAACAAGATATTCCATGACAAAATCAAATTTAAACAATATCTACCCACAAACCGAGCCCTACAGAAAATCCTAGAAGGAAAATCCCAACCCAGAGAAGAAAACTCCACCCAAGAAAACAAAGGGAATAGAAAACTCCTCAGCAACTAAACCAAAAGAGGCACAGGACCACCACCTATACCAAACTAATGGGAAATAACAAACCCAGGTCACTAATATCCATCAACATCAATGGACTCAACTCACAATAAAAAGACATAGGTTTACAGAGTGGATCCGCAAGCAAGACCCTTCCTTATGCTGTATACCAGAGACACATCTAACTATGAAAGATAGACACTGCCTCAGAGTAAAGGACTGGGAAAAGGTTTTCCAAGCAAATGGACCCAGGAAGCAAGCTGGAGTAGCCATCCTAATATCAAACAAAACAGACTTCCAACTGAAGTTAATGAAGAAAGACAAAGGAGGGCACTATATACTCATTAAAGGGAATATTCATCAAGAGGAAATCTCAATACTGAACATCTATGCCCCAAATACAAAGGCACCTACTTTTGTAAAAGAAACACTTCTAAAACTTAAAGCGCACGTCGATCACAACACATTAGTAGTGGGAGACTTCAACACCCCACTCACAACAATGGACAGATCATCAAGACAGAAGACAAACAGAGAAATATTGAGTCTAACAGAGATCATGAACCAAATGGACCTAACAGATATCTACAGAACGTTTCACCCAAACACAAAGGAATACACCTTTTTCTCAGCACCCCACAGAACCTTCTCCAAAATCGACCACATAATTGGTTACAAGGATAGTCTCAATAGATACAAGAAACTTGAAATAACAGAAATAACACCTTGTATCTTATCAGACCACCACGGAATAAAGCTGGTCTTCAACAGCAAAAGAATCAACAGAAAGCCTACACACACATGGAAATTGAACAGCTCCTTACTGGATGACCACTGGGTCAGGGAAGAAATAAATAAGGAAATCAAAGTCTTCTTAAAATCCAACGACAATGAAGATACAACATACCCAAACCTATGGGATACATTGAAAGCTGTGCTACGAGGAAAGTTCATAGCACTAAGTGCTTTCAAAAAGAAAATTGTGACAGCTCATATTAGTAAACTAACAGCTAAGCTGGGTGAATTGGAAAAAAAAGAAACAAACACTCCCAAGAAGAGCAGAAGGCAGGAAATCATTAAACTTAGGGCTGAAATCAACAACTTAGAATCAAAAAGAACTATACAAAGAATCAATGAAACCAAGAGTTGGTTCTTTGAGAAAGTCAACAAAATAGACAGACCCCTAGTCAAATTAAATAAAAGGCAAAGGGAAAGTACCCAAATAAACAAAATCAGAAATGAAAAGGGAGAAATAACAACAGACAGTGAGGAGATCCAGAAAATATTCAGGCATTACTTTAAAAATCTATATTCCACTAAATTTGAAAACCTAAGCGAAATGGACAATTTCCTCGATAAATTCCCCCTACCAAAACTAAATCAAAATCAGATTAACAGCTTAAACAGCCCAATAACACCCAAGGAAATAGAAACAGTCGTTAATAATCTCCCAACCAAAAAAAGCCCAGGGCCAGATGTCTTTAGCACGGAATTCTGCCGGACCTTCAAAGAGGAACTAACACCATTACTTTTCAAACTCTTCCACCACATAGAAACAGAAAGATCACGGCCAAACTCATTCTATGAGGCCACTGTCATTCTGATTCCTTAACTACACAAAGACCCAACAAAGAAAGAGAACTTCAGACCAATCTTCCTCATGAACATAGATGAAAAAATACTTAATAAAATACTAGCAAACCGAATTGAAGAACACATCAAAAGTATCATACACCATGATCAAGTAGGCTTCATCCCTGGAATGCAGGGATGGTTCAATATATGAAAGTCTATCAATGTAATTCACCACATAAACAAGATGAAAGAAAAAACCACATGATAATCTCACTAGAAGCAGAAAAAGCATTTCACAAAATCCAACACCCCTTCATGCTAAAAGTTCTGGAGAGAACAGGCATACAAGGACCATACCTAGAAATAATAAAGGCAATATACAGCAAGCCAGTAGCCAACATCAAATTAAATGGAGAGAAGCTTGAAGCATTTCCTCTAAACTCAGGGACAAGAAAAGGGTGTCCACTTTCACCATATCTCTTCAATATAGTACTTGAAGGCCTTGCTAGAGCAATAAGACAACTAAAGGAGATCAAAGGGATAAAAATTGGAAATGAAGCCAGGCAGTGGTCGTGCACGCCTTTAATCCCAGCACTTGGGAGGCTGAGGCAGGCGGATCTTTGCGAGTTCGAGGCCAGCCTGGTCTACAAAGTGAGTCCAGGACAGCCAGGGCTACACAGAGAAACCCTGTCTCGAAAAACCAAAAAAAAAAAAAAAAACACAAAAAACAAAAAAAATTGGAAATGAAGAAGTCAAATTATCCCTATTCGCAGATGATATGTTAGTATATATAAGCGACCCCAAAAACTCCACCAAAGAACTCCTACAGCTGATAAACAACTTCAGCAAGGTGGTTGGATACAAAATTAACTCAAAAAAATCAGAAGCCCTTCTTTATACAACAAACAAATATACCGAGAAAGAAGTAAGGGAAACAACCCCCTTCACAATAGCCATAAACAACATAAAATACCTGGGGGTAACTCTAACCAAGCATGTAAAGTACCTATATAACAAGAACTTCAAGCCCCTGAAGAAAGAAATGGAAGAGGCCTTTAGAAGATGGAAAGATCTCCCATGCTCATGGATAGGTAAGATCAACATAATAAAAATGGCTATCCTACCAAAAGCAATATATAGATTTAATGCAATTCCTATCAAAATACCAACACAATTCTTTATAGACCTGGAAAAAGCTATTCTCAACTTCATATGGAACAACAAAAAGTCCAGAATAGCTAGATCAATCCTGTCCAATGAAAAAACATCTGGAGGTATCACCATCCCAGATTTCAAGCTGTACTACAGAGCAACAGTAATAAAAACAGCATGGTACTGGTATAGAAACAGACCAGTGGATCAATGGAATCGAATTGAA
>CAJQZJ010000594.1:4280624-4304212 GCA_907164525.1 Lophiomys imhausi
ACTGGGTCAGGGAAGAAATAAAGAAGGAAATCAAAGACTTCTTAAAATCCAACGACAATGAAGACACAACATACCCAAACCTATGGGATACATTGAAAGCTGTGCTACGAGGAAAGTTCATAGCACTAAGTGCTTTCAAAAAGAAAATTGTGACAGCTCATATTAGTAAACTAACAGCTAAGCTGGGTGAATTGGAAAAAAAAGAAACAAACACTCCCAAGAAGAGCAGAAGGCAGGAAATCATTAAACTTAGGGCTGAAATCAACAACTTAGAATCAAAAAGAACTATACAAAGAATCAATGAAACCAAGAGTTGGTTCTTTGAGAAAGTCAACAAAATAGACAGACCCCTAGTCAAATTAAATAAAAGGCAAAGGGAAAGTACCCAAATAAACAAAATCAGAAATGAAAAGGGAGAAATAACAACAGACAGTGAGGAGATCCAGAAAATATTCAGGCATTACTTTAAAAATCTATATTCCACTAAATTTGAAAACCTAAGCGAAATGGACAATTTCCTCGATAAATTCCCCCTACCAAAACTAAATCAAAATCAGATTAACAGCTTAAACAGCCCAATAACACCCAAGGAAATAGAAACAGTCGTTAATAATCTCCCAACCAAAAAAAGCCCAGGGCCAGATGTCTTTAGCACGGAATTCTGCCGGACCTTCAAAGAGGAACTAACACCATTACTTTTCAAACTCTTCCACCACATAGAAACAGAAAGATCACGGCCAAACTCATTCTATGAGGCCACTGTCATTCTGATTCCTTAACTACACAAAGACCCAACAAAGAAAGAGAACTTCAGACCAATCTTCCTCATGAACATAGATGAAAAAATACTTAATAAAATACTAGCAAACCGAATTGAAGAACACATCAAAAGTATCATACACCATGATCAAGTAGGCTTCATCCCTGGAATGCAGGGATGGTTCAATATATGAAAGTCTATCAATGTAATTCACCACATAAACAAGATGAAAGAAAAAACCACATGATAATCTCACTAGAAGCAGAAAAAGCATTTCACAAAATCCAACACCCCTTCATGCTAAAAGTTCTGGAGAGAACAGGCATACAAGGACCATACCTAGAAATAATAAAGGCAATATACAGCAAGCCAGTAGCCAACATCAAATTAAATGGAGAGAAGCTTGAAGCATTTCCTCTAAACTCAGGGACAAGAAAAGGGTGTCCACTTTCACCATATCTCTTCAATATAGTACTTGAAGGCCTTGCTAGAGCAATAAGACAACTAAAGGAGATCAAAGGGATAAAAATTGGAAATGAAGCCAGGCAGTGGTCGTGCACGCCTTTAATCCCAGCACTTGGGAGGCTGAGGCAGGCGGATCTTTGCGAGTTCGAGGCCAGCCTGGTCTACAAAGTGAGTCCAGGACAGCCAGGGCTACACAGAGAAACCCTGTCTCGAAAAACCAAAAAAAAAAAAAAAAACACAAAAAACAAAAAAAATTGGAAATGAAGAAGTCAAATTATCCCTATTCGCAGATGATATGTTAGTATATATAAGCGACCCCAAAAACTCCACCAAAGAACTCCTACAGCTGATAAACAACTTCAGCAAGGTGGTTGGATACAAAATTAACTCAAAAAAATCAGAAGCCCTTCTTTATACAACAAACAAATATACCGAGAAAGAAGTAAGGGAAACAACCCCCTTCACAATAGCCATAAACAACATAAAATACCTGGGGGTAACTCTAACCAAGCATGTAAAGTACCTATATAACAAGAACTTCAAGCCCCTGAAGAAAGAAATGGAAGAGGCCTTTAGAAGATGGAAAGATCTCCCATGCTCACGGATAGGTAAGATCAACATAATAAAAATGGCTATCCTACCAAAAGCAATATATAGATTTAATGCAATTCCTATCAAAATACCAACACAATTCTTTATAGACCTGGAAAAAGCTATTCTCAACTTCATATGGAACAACAAAAAGCCCAGAATACCTAAATCAATCCTGTACAATGAAAAAACATCTGGAGGTATCACCATCCCAGATTTCAAGCTGTACTACAGAGCAACAGTAATAAAAACAGCATGGTACTGGTATAGAAACAGACCAGTGGATCAATGGAATGGAATTGAAGACCCAAACATGGACCCACACACCTATGGCCAACTAATCTTTGACAAAGAAGCCAAAACCGCACAATGGAAGAAGGACAGCATCTTCAACAATTGGTGCTGGTCCAACTGGATGTCCACTTGTAAAAGAATGAAATTAGACCCATACCTATCACATTGTACAAAACTTAATTCCAAGTGGATCAAAGACCTTAATATAAGGCCGGCCACACTAAAGATACTAGAAGAAAAAGTAGGAGAAACCCTCGAACTCATTGGCACAGGTGACAACTTCCTGAACAGAACACCAAAAGCTCAGGACCTGAGATCAACAATCAATAAATGGGACCTCATGAAACTGAAAAGCTTCTGTAAGGCAAAGGACACTGTCATTTGAACAAAACAGCAACCAACAGACTGGGAGAAAATCTTCACCAACCCCACATCTGATAGAGGGCTATTATCTAAAATCTACAAAGAACTCAAGAAACTAAATGCCAAGAAACCAAATAATCCAATCAAAAAATGGGAGATGGAGCTAAATAGAAAATTCACAAAGAAGGATTCCCTAAGGGCTGAGAGACACCTGAAGAAATGTTCAACATCCTTAATCATCAGAGAAATGCAACTCAAGACGACCCTGAGATTCCACCTAACACTTGTTAGAATGGCTAAGATAAAGAGCTCAATTGATAGCGCATGCTGGCGAGGGTGTGGAGAAAGGGGAACCCTACTCCATTGCTGGTGGGAGTGCAGACTTGTGCAACCACTATGGAGGTCTGTCTGGCGATATATTAGAAATCTAGGAATAACCTTGCCTCACCCAGCCATACCACTTCTGGGTATACACCCAAAGGACCTCTCACGGAGACATAGGGAAGTCTCCTCATCTATGTTCATAGCAGCCTTATTTGTAATAGCTAGAAATTGGAAACAACCCCGATGTCCCTCAACTGAGAATGGATTAAAAAATTGTTGTACATCTATACAATGGAATATTACTCAGCAATAAGAAACAATGAAACCATGCAATTTGCAACCAAATGGACGGATCTAGAGAAGCTCATCCTGAGTGAGCTAACCCAGTCTCAGAAGGATGCACATGGCATCTATTCACTTATAGTAGGATTTTAGCTATGTCGTACAGGATATCTGTACTACAACCAACACACCAAAAGGAACATAGACATAGCAGGGCGGTGGTGGCTCATGCCTTTAATCCCAGCACTTGGGAGGCAGAGGCAGGCGGATCTTTCCGAGTTCGAGGCCAGCCTGGTCTACAAAGCGAGTCCAGGAAAGCCAGAGCTGTTAAACAGAGAAACCCTGTCTCGAAAAACCAAAAAAAAAGGAAAAAAAAAAGAAAAAAAAGGAACATGGACATAAATTTTTTTTTTATCTTTTTCTTTTTCCTTCTTTTTTTCTTTTTTCTTTTTCCTTTCCCTTCTCTTTTTCCTCTCTTTTTTTGTTGATATTCTTTATTTTTGTGGGTTTGTGTGTTTGTTGTTCTTTTTTTTAGTATTCCCCCAGTAGCAAGGAGACACCTTTGACTGGCAGTACTGCCTCGTAGGCCCCCGGTGAATGAAGAGGCTCTTGGCCCTCATATGACTCCTGATCTGTGGTGAGACTGTTAGGCAGGGACACTCCACCCCAGAGGAACAAGACGGAAGGGTCAGGGGGTAGAGCATGGGAGGGTGGGGCTGGGAAGCAGGAAAAGAGGACAATATGATAAGGATGTAACCTGAAGCAACAAACAAATAAATTTATTAACTAAAAAAAAAAAAAAAAAAAAAGGAGCAGGTGGCAGGGCTGAAACACTGTGAATGGAATAGAGGATACAGCCATTCGGTCTGGTTTTGCAGACCTCCAGGTGTCGAGAAGACGTGGAGCTAAGGTAAAATACAAGAGAATTGTGGTGTTGGTCCATGCCTTTGACTTCAGTGGAGACGGGGGCAGCACCGTAGAGTTGGTGGTCTTATGTATTCTGGAGTCATACGGAGCGGGGTGGTGAGGGTGCATACTCTTGGTCCCACCATTCAAGAACGGTACACCCTTGGTCCCAGCTCCCAGCACACTGGAGAAAGAAACAGGAAGATCCTAGAGCTCAGAGTCAGCCTGATGCAGGGCAAACTCTAAATAGAGAAAGACTTCGATCCAGATGTGGTGGAACACATTTTTGATCCCTTCAGATGGGAAACACAGGTCTCTGATCCCAATAATTAGAGGTCAGAGACACACACATGGGATTTGGAGGGACCTAGATTTGGAGGCTACTTACAAAAGGCCTTCTCGATGCAGGCAGATTGTCCTTTGGGATCTCAAAATATATACACTGGAGCTGGTTTAGCTCCAAGGTGACAGAATGATTTCTTCTTTAACCCAGATTGAAAGATAACGCTTTGTATGTTGTCGGAAGGCCAAATTTGCTTCAGGAGAAGTACTACCTACCCCCCCCCCCAAAAAAAAAAAAAAGAGGGCAATTGTCCCAGGGTTGGGATTGGGGCAGAGCTCTGTTCTTATCTTTCCAGGAGAACTGAAGCGTCCATTAAGGGAGCCCGGGGATGGCTGGACAGCGGAAACCTCAGCAGAAAGCAGAATCAGGCACCAAGGAGGACGAGTGACCCAGTTGATTCTACCTGGCAGACTTCCTTAATAGCTGTCTGCTTTGGGGGCCTGCAACCACCAAGGCAATCCAATGTCCCTGGGACCGTTCAGCTCTACACAATGCCCCAGCAGGAACCTCAGTGAAGCCTGCAAGATCAGCTTCTGCCTACAAACCCCTTAGGTCATCTAAACACCTGAGAACAGGACTGAAAATAAAAGGATTGTATTAACAGTTTTAACTATTTTTTCCATTTGGGTTCGGGCCCCAAACAGGTCTACTACGACCCAAATCAGCAGGAAGTCACTTTAAGAGAGCGATATCCCATGCCCAGAGGGTGGGGAAGGTTTTGAAAGATAACTGAAAACTCCGATATTTAAGGGAAGAGATTACAAGCTGATAAATGGTCCTGTTTAATGGGTTTTGGAGGTTAGCCCCAGGGACTTCCTACTTTTCCTTTTCTGTATCCTTCTTCCTCTCCTATGTAGAAGTGCATAGGCTTGAGAAAAATGAGATAGAGACATAGCACAGGAAGGTACAAGAAGAAGGGGCAGATTATTGAATATGCCCTTATACCTTTGTATATTGATAAAAAATTAGTAGTTTATTTGGCTAAAGTGGTATTGACCATTGTTTATTGTTCAAAAATAAGATTGCATTGGATTACATCGGTATTGATCTTTGTATATTGTTACAAAATTAAGATTACAGTTGGCCACAATGATATTGACCCTTGTATATGGATGTAATATTAAGATTGTGTTGGGCTACATAGGCATTGATCTTTGTATATTGATACATAATTAAGAGTATATTTAACCACAATTGAATTGATCTTTGTATATTGATACAAAATTAAAGGTAACGCTTCCTAATGGTATCATACCTAGAGATACTTAAAAATAAAATGTGAAGCTCTGGTCTCTTGATACCAACCGTCTAAAACGGTCTAGGATAGTTAAGTAAAACAAACTCCTAGTCATGCAAACATGTCACTTTGTTAGCTACTATGTTAGAGTTACTCTACTTTGTT
Organism: Lophiomys imhausi; assembly: GCA_907164525.1. NCBI lineage: Eukaryota > Metazoa > Chordata > Mammalia > Rodentia > Muridae > Lophiomys > Lophiomys imhausi. The sequence goes on from CAJQZJ010000594.1 coordinate 4,286,355, forward strand.
AGAGTCTATCACAGATATTCTCTAAACTACCCAGTAATAAGTTGCTAAGAGACAAGCAACATTTGCTTATCTAAATACAAGAGATGGATAGGGCATCTTCAAACACCCCAAGAGATCTGCAGAATATGGCATTCAAAGATGTTATCTTAAATTAAGATTTTCTTTTTTTTTTGATATCGAGACATATCAGCGCCTGACAGCACCCCCTATTCTACTCCAAGTAGAAGATAAGCATCGAAGAACCTCCACTAAGATGGTTGAATTAGTGGCAAGCCTATCTCTTGGCATGAAAAAACCCTTGCACCAACTGCAGACAGACTGCTGTCCAAAAAGGACAAAACTTGGTAGCAGGGAAGTCGACAGCCTAACTCTGCCAAGACAGGGTAGGTAAGTCCTTCATAATCCCTGCTCTACAACAAATGTCTGTCAGAGAAACAGGACCCAAAGGCTGAAGACTGATGCTGGAATGTATGGAGAGAAAATGGGAACTGTCCAGGCAGTCATTGGTATGTCCTTTCTTAGTTTTGGAAGCTGCAGGCCCTGCACTTCCTATATAAGCAGATATATTTATCCCTCTCAGGTCTCTGAGGTGGTTGAAGAATAGACAGCTAGAGTCTCATAGTTAAATTTTGAGTTGTTTAGGAATCAAGAGTGTGTTATAGATCTAAGAAGATACTCTTAAAAGTGTGTTGCAAGTTAGTATGAATGTTGAGTCAGATATAGACCTTTAAACTCATGGAGTTGGTTAGATAGTAGAATGTTAAAGTCAGGGGCCAAATATGTATAAACTGGACATTGGGAAGGTATACTGGGCCAATTTACTCTCATAAATGTGGCATATTTATATCTATTGTTTTGTATAATACTTACTGTTATAAGAGAAGGAACCATCTGTTGGACTGAAAGGGGAAACTTCTGGGGGGAAGAGGGTGGAAGGGCGGGATAGGGAGGGGTTTGTGACTGATATATAACTTGAAGAAAAAAAAATAAAGTATTTATAAAAAAAAAAGAAGATATATCAATGAGCAATTTCATATTTTTTTGTGTTGTTTCCAAAATTCCATTTGTTTTTTAACTAAAGCACATCACAATTTCGAATAACAACATTTAAAATGATAATTTGTAGTATGATGCTATGGTTTACCATATTAGATAAGGTACAGCTAGAATATACTGGGAGAGTGAAGGTTTTCTGTTAACACTAGATCTTTACCCAAGGACTTTTGGCACAGTAATCAAACATCCCATGACCCCTGCTTGTTCAGCTTAGGGAATGTCCTTATTTCTCTCTGTGTTTCAAGCATTGTAACGGGGCACTGGAAATAATAGTCTCTTCCATTTTCTGTCTTTGCCAAAGACATGCTATTTTCTGTGATCTCTCAAGTCTGAGGAGAATTTGTGATCTGCATTGTTAAAAGGCCTGTTTTATCTTATCATTCCTTAAATCACCTATACCTTGAAGTACTTTCTGAATCACATACTGAAGAGCTGAGACTCAGAAGACTGGACATAGATTACAACAAATTGAGAAATACTTCCTTTCGATGGTACAGAGAGAATAGGGAGCATACTTAAGTAACCACAACAAATAAAGGCATATTTTCACAAAAGCTGACATTAGGATATCTAAAGATTAATCTGTGGGGAGGCTGTGGAAATAAAAATGGATGTGTCAAGTTTACCCAAACAAAAGATCAAGCTAAAGACTGGCCAAGCAATGCTTCCTTTATATGACAATGGCTGGCATGTGCCTTACTATGATCTCAGGAATCTTTCAATATTTAATAATTTATGCCACTATTAGGGTTTTATAAATATATTGTATCACAAAATTTTCCTTATATTTCTAATTATTAGTTTTAATTTACTTTCTGTTTAAGTAATCATTGTTGATTTTACCCAATACTTTATAAGAGATTTGAATATACAAAAAAAAAAAATCAATCCTCTGGTCTTATATAAATTAGTATAGAAGAATGAAAAAGATGGTAAACTAATTTATGTCATGAGGTGAGGAAATTTCAATATATACAATATATAATAAATATTAAATAATAATCCTTGATTAACCATGCTTATAAGCATAGAGATAAAAATTCATTCATACAATACCATTACATACAGTTTATCAATATATTGAAAACCTATTACTACTGAATAATATTATTCTATAAATAATTTAAAATCATAATTTTTAAGTCCTATAACCCATATGCTGTATATATTCCTTATTTTCTAATAAACCTAAGCATAGTTATAAATATGTCATCATTGTTTACAAATGAAAAGTGCCTTTGTTGAAGGCTTGATCCTAAACCAGTCAAGCCAGTGAGACTAGAGAAGTACATGTTACCAGTAGCTGCATTAGTCAGGTTTCTCTAGAGAAAGAGAATTGATAGGATGAATGAATATATATACATATTAAAGTGGCTTACATGTTGTGGTCTGACTGTTCCAACTATGTCTGTCTTCCAAAATAATTTCAAGAATCTAATATTTTTCAGTCCCTAAGGCTCAACTTGTATTTGGTATATGACAGAATCCCAAAGAAGTAGGCTCTAATGTCAGTGAAAGAATGGACATGCCAGCAACATTGGGTATAAGCAGGCAAAGAGCAAAAGCTTCCTTCTTCCATGTCCTTTATATACTCTGTCACCAGAGATATATCCCAGACCTATGGTGGGTCATCCCATCTTAAATGATCCAATCAAGATAATCACTCATAGGTATAACCTCAAACTGGGTTTTAGTTAATTCCATATAGTCAAGATGACAACCAAGAATAGTCATCACAGTAACCTTGTCAATGGATTAATCTATTGATGAGGTCATATATGAATGGATTATTAGGAGATAGTATCTAATGGAAGGAAGAAGGTCACCGTGAAGTTATAATTTGTCTGTTCTAGCTACTTTGTTCCTTTTTCTTGCTTTCCAGACCTACGCAGAAAGCTGTCTCTTCTCCTAAATGTTCTTGCTGTGATCTTCTGCATCACTACAGACCATGACAATAGAGCCATTTGGGTATGGAGCAAGACCTCTGGAGAAATGAGGCTAAGTAAATCTATTCCCCCAGAAATTGTTTCTCTCAAGTATTTATCTCAAAAAGTGAAAAGGGACTAACACTTTACATATGAATTGTTTGCCATTGTTCCTCCCTTATAATCTGCTTTCAGTCTTTCAAGTCTCAGATCTTTAATATGTAGTCCACACATTTGTATCTTCATGAGTGATGTGGCAATAAGAAGCCCTTAACCTATAGTCTGCTGTATCTCATTCTTTAAGTGAGCTATAATCATGCCTATGATACATTGGGGTCAGATGCAGATGAAAAAAGAAACATTGGAATTTGCAAATTGTGAACCATGTGAACACTTGTGATTGAATTGAATGCATACTTGGATATTTTTTGTCCAGTAACACAAACATATATTTTCAATTATGTCTTCCACACTTTAAATGTAATTTCAGGCATATTTTAATGTGTTTTCAGATATATCTCTTTGCTACATTTTAAAAATAGCTATTATTAACATCAACTTGATTTTATGAATATGGTATACAGACAACATTCTCATTCAAGCTAAGAAGTTGAACATTAAAATTTGACTTCACAATCTTTAATTGTTCCCATGATACATTGACATATGATAATATTTGGGTGAAAACCACCTTGTTAAGGTTGATCATCATAGCAGAATAATAAGATTATACTAATTATCATAATCCATAAGAAACCATTTATGATAAAGGTTACAATCCCACATCAGACAATATAATAATGAAAGATGTAGAGGAGAAAGGAATGTGCTGCTTTCACATCTGTTTTGCTTGGACTAGCCAACTCAATAAACTAAGAAAAAGAATCCAGTAGGTGAATTGGAAAATAGTTATTATTTGAAGATAGAAATCATGTGAGTTATAGAAAAGTATTAAACACTATCAAACATCAATTTTATTCCCTTGATGGCTCAAATGTTTTAGCAAAATACTATGACCAAGATAGCTTATGAATAACACAAGCTTACCCTCACAGCACTAAATGATAGTAAGTCTAAGTCAACATTTACATTGAGTGAGTGTTGGCACTCTCTGAAGCACAGACAGAATTTACTTTGTGAAATCACATGGTTGGAAGTACCAAGGAGAACTGGCCCCAGGATCCTGACCATACATCAGGATCCTGTCTATCAAAATCATTAACATCGCAACAGTAAACTCAGTAGCATATGGAAAAGCTTAGCAATATCTTATAAAATGAGACCGGAAAATGTTACCAATTCAGTTATTAAAAATGAGCAATTATGGTAATAAGGATATTTGGAGATTAGTAAAACGCACATTGTTTATTGGACTGTAAAGTCCACATTATTGTGCTAAGAAGCTGAATCTATACAATAGTGATGGTTCAGAATGTTAGAGGCCATTAAAACATCAGATTCACCAATTCCATGAGTCCACTCTGCCTCCAATGGAACGAAAAATGCAACTCACACATTTTCACGTGTCAAAGTCTGTCTTTTCACAGTTTCTTTGCATAGTGACATAATTGTTTTTCCTCACATGCAGTCTTTTTTTGGATTGCTAAGTCACATCCAGTCTCTTTTGGAATGTTAAGTGAAATGTGTTGATTCTTAAGTGATCATTTTAATAAACTGTTTTATATTGAAAAAATTTGAATTTACTGGTCAGAAATATATTTTGGTTATTGACTTTTTTTTTACTTAACACTGGAAATCAACTTTATTGTTAATATCTATTTTACTTGAGCATACCTTTGCCTCATGGAAAACTAACAAGATGTATCTACTTGAGTAACTTGAACTGATGATAGAAATGGGATGTAATTTTCTCATAAATATTAGTACTTAAAGGGATATGAGTGACACTCAATGTTTCCTTATTATAGGATGTGAAGCTAGTACACAAAAAGAGCAGACAAGGGTTTGCCTTGTATACTGAGTTCCATATTCTTTAATAGCTAACCTCGTATACTGAGTTTCATATCTTCAATAGCTAACCTCGTATACTGAGTTTCATATCTTCAATAGCTAACCTCGTATACTGCGTTCCATATCTTCAATAGCTAACCTCATATAATGAGTTCCATATTCTTCAATAATCCAAATTGCAAGTTAAAGGAATACAAACTATTTTACTCCAGCTTGGTTTGGATCATCTTTCCTAATAGAAGCTATTTGTTGTTTGTTTGTTTATGGTCATATGTTTGAGTCAGAGGACAATTTCGTAGAATCAATGGTTTCATTCCAAGATGTGGGTATGTGGGATCAAACTCATTTCATTAAATTTAACAGCAAATGCATTTACTAACCTAACCCAATCTTGTTGGACCTACCTTAATTTTTGTACGTGAGTGATATAACCACTTATCTAGAAGTAGGAAATGGTCACATAGCAAAAGTAAACCACAGAATATTTGTATTGTGTTTCATGTTGTGCATTATGAATCCTTTATCTAATACTCAAAGGTGGTAATTATCAAATTCATTTTTCAAAATGCAATCATGAAATGGGGCTAAACCTCCACCTATATTACTAGAATTTTACATAGACTATTTTATCACAGTTATTTTACATAGGCTAACAAAATTGAACCACATTATATTAGTTTTTTTGGAATGAAACACCAAATGATAACAATTTTGCATACAACAAAAACAGTTACATTCTTAATAATGTGAGTTCATTGTATACTATTACATTGTGTTTTAGTTTTCTGTATTTAATCTATATTTTACAATATAATGTGACCCAGCTAGGTTATTGAAGATGACTCTGACCTTATTGATATTCAAAAGAATTATAATTCATACTCAGTTTGAGTGAGACAATGAAATTTTGGAGCAATGAATATCTAAGGAATACATTTGACTGAGCAAATAATCATTGAAAGAAAGGAATCATGGGTGCAAGAAAAGTAGCTACTCATTAATAAAAATGACCAACTAACTGTTCAACAGACTACTGTTGAGTTAAGCTTTCCAGGCAATTATTCCCTATTCTATAATTAGGCTTATATAAGTTCAAGAAATAACATTTTGCAACTCTATTAGCTAAACCATATATGATTTAAAGGTTAATATTTTACAAAAAGGAAATAATAAGATAGAACATGGTGGAAATCATACACAGCAATGCATGATATTTATGATGCACTGAAAAAGTTTGCTTTTATAGAAAATATGGAGGCTAATTTTGTTGGATATAAGTTAAGCACATAATATTTAGATGCAGACATGTTTATAAGCAAAAGCATCTGGGCATTCTGTAATTTAGTAGTTATATAAAGAAAATGTATGAACATTTAGAGGTAGTTTGTACACAAGAGCTGAACTATGGTGTTTATTGACCATACAGGACAGTTACTCTCTTATTGAGAAAGATAGAAATAAATTGTGAAGAAATGTTCTGAACACATTCCAGGTCTAGAAAGAAATATAAGGTTCAATTCAAACCAAATGAGACACAGCTCATTTTGCTTTCAAAATATGTAACAAATGTGTAATACCAGAATGAAAGAACAACAAAGATTTTCTATTGTCTTCATAGACATGATAAATTAATGTTTAAATGTAATAAGTTGGGACAAGATGACATTTTTATTTGACTTGATTTTTTTTGTCTTTTTTATTTATGAACAATATTTCAGTGGCATGGTCTCATAGCAAACTTCTTATTTGCTTCTGACTCTTTCAATCTTTCTACATACCCTTCTCAAATGTTCCCTCTTGCCAAATGCATGAGTTGTTTTGTATATGTACATATTGGGATTGGGACTGGGCTTGTCAACTCTATATTTTGATTGATTGTGATTTTCTCTAATGGTCTTATGTCAATAATAGAAGCTTCCTTTATGACGATGAAGGTTCCACTTACCTGTGGGCCTATAAGGACAAATATTTCAAATACAGTTAAACATTTTGCTGGTTTAATAAAGTGATTGTCTTAAATTCTCCTTCAAAATCAATATTTTGACTTACCATTGGTAATTAACTGGTTTTACAATACCAGGTATGAGAGGGCCAAGAGCTTCCTCTTGTACTGGGACTTCATATGGCACCCCATCTAGGGTAAGGTATTCCACTAACCTGCAACAGATTCCATGACTCCCTGCTGAGTGGAGTTTTTCATAGGAGAGTTATGGTAGGTTCCTATCTGTTTGGGTCTGTGGGTTACAGGATGGTTGTCCTGTGCTAATTCCTACATTACAATTAATGTCTATTAGAGATACTGGACCAAAAGGCTGAAGATAGAGGCTAAAACATTATAGAGAGAAATTGGGGACTGTCCAGGCAGTCAGTTGCCTGTTATTTCTTAGTTTTGGAACCTGCTTGCTCTGCATTTCCTGTTTATTTAGATATATTTACCATTCTCAGGTCTCTGATGTGGTTGAAGACTAGATAGTTATAGTATCACAGTTAAGTTTATCTTATTTAGGAACTAAGAGGATGTTCTAGGTCTAAGAAGATATCTTTAAGTTGGTAATGTAAGTTAGGATGGAAACTGAGTTAGTTATAGAAATTTAAATGAATAGACGTAGATAGATAATAGAATATTATTATCAGTTTTTAAATACATATGGAGTGAACATTGGGAATGCATGTCATATCTTATAATTTTCAAAATTTCTGTCTAATTGCTCTTATTGTTTTGTATTATTTTTATTGTTACAAGTAATTTTATTGGACTCAAAGCAGGAGCTGTTGTGGGGAAAAAAAGATACACCTCAAAATATTTAAAAGCATATAGGAGGGAGGAGGGGGAAGTGGGAAGGAGAGTGGGACCAGGACAGGAAGTGGGAAAGGATTGTGACTGAGATGTAACTTGAAGAAATAAATAAATGTTGAAAAAAGAAAAATAATTTAAAAATACAAGGCATGATTTCTGTTTTATGAGCAGGTATTAAGTCCATTTGTTTTCCACTATTGTAGCCTTGGAATTACCATGTACTTCAGGTCATTGTGTGGTTCACAGGCATCATAACTTGGTTGGTAGGATGGGTGGTTGCTTCCCTCTTTTGGAGGCTTTCATAGAAATCTCTGATATGTAAGTTAGCCTTCATGGAAGAAGCTATCATTTCAGTTCCAGTTCAGAGACCACTACAGTCTGTTTCTGAGATGTGTATTATCTCCAGCAGTAGGGGCTTACCTTTCACCTCTGAGGGGTCACCAAAGGCAAGAACAGTGTCCTATAAGGTTTGAGGAGATGTTTGGACAACACTGAATGACTCAAAAGATAGCTACTCATGCCCAGTGTTGGGATTTTTGTTAGATGGTCTTTGCTGTTAGAGGAAGACTGTCAACACAAACAGGAAAATTTCATTAAACTATACAAACATTCATACATACATATGTACATACCTACATATATACATATGTATGTTCATGCCTGTATCTGTTTTGTAATTCTTTATAGATAGGCAATTCATAGTATATTCCTTGCTTCTTTTTCAGATATCCTTACCATTATTTTATCCTCCTTCTTCATTATTTTGTATTTATCTCCGACATACTCTCTAATTAGAGCCTTCTCTTTTCTATTTCCCTGATCAGATTACTTGTACTCTGCACTTGCCCCCTTTGTTTCTTCCCAACATCCACCCTGGAAATGATCCACTTTTATTTTCAAGGTTTGGTATAGTTACTCCAGGTTGTGTACTGATGCTTGAAGACTTGGAGCCTATGATGAGAGAGAACATACTATGTTGGTCATTCTGGGTCTGAGTTACTTCAGTCCCTATGATTTTTTCTAATTATATCCATTTATATGAAAAGTTCATGGTTTTATTTTACTTTACGGATGAAAAGTATTCCATAGTATATTTGTGACACATTTTAAATATTAATCATCATTTAAAGGAAACCTAATGTCTTGTGGCTTGGTGGGAGTTGTTTTATTTTTTTTTAATTTATTTATTGCTTCAGGTTACATCTCCACCAAAGTGTCCTCTTTCCACCCTTCCCAGTCCTGCCCTCCCACCCTCTACCACCTAACCCTTCCATCCCACTCTTCAGGATAGTAGTGTCCCTACATAACATTCCCCCGCCCCAGTTCAGCAGCCATATGAGGGCCAAGAGCCTCCTCATGCACTGGAGGCCAAGGCTGCTATGAACATAAATGAAGAAACTTCTTTGTGATTTGGTGAGGAGTCATTTGGATGTATACCCAGAAGTGATATGGGTGGGCCCCGAGGCAGAGCTATTCCAAGTTTTCTAAGATATCGCCAGACTGACCTCCATAGTGGTTGCACAAGCCTGCACTCCCACCAGCAATGGAGTAGGGTTCCCTTTTCTCCACACCCTTGCCAGCATGTGCTATCATTTGAGCTTTTGATCTTAGCCATTCTGACAGGTGTGAGATGGAATCTCAGAGTCGTCTTGAGTTGCATTTCTCTGATGATTAAGGATGCTGAGCATTTCTTCAAGTGTGTCTCAGTCATTAAGGATTCCTCCTTTGTGAATTCTCTGTTTAGCTCTTTTCCCCATTTTTTAATTGGATTATTTGGTTTCTTGGCATTTAATTTCTTGAGTTCTTTGTAAATTTTGGATATTAGCCCTTTGTCAGATGTGGAGTGTGTGAAGATTTTTTTCCCAATCTGTAGGCTGCCGTTTTGTTAGAATGACAGTGTCTTTTGCCTTACAGAAGCTTTTCAGTTTCATGAGGTCCCGTTTATTGATTGTTGATCTTAGATCCTGAGCTGTTGGTGTTCTGTTCAGGAAGATGTCACCTGTGCCAATGATTTCGAGGGTTTTTCCCACTTTCTCTTTTAGTAGATTTAGTGTAACCGGGCTTATGTTAAGGACTGTGATCCATTTGGACTTAAGTTTTGTACAAGGTGATAAGTATGGGTCTAATTTCATTCTTTTACAAGTGGACATCCAGTTGGACCAGCACCATTTGTTGAAGATGCTGTCCTTTTTCCATTGTGTGATTTTGGCTTCTTTGTCAAAAATTAGGTGACAATAGATGTGTGGATTCATTTATGGGTCTTCAATTCGATTCCACTGATCCACTGGTCTGTTTCTATACCAGTACCATGCTGTTTTTATTACTATTGCTCTGTAGTACAGCTTGAAATCTGGGATGGTGATACCTCCAGATTTTTTTTTTTTTATTGTACAGGATTGATTTAGCTATTCTGGGTTTTTTGTTGTTCCATGTGGAATTGATAATAGCTTTTTCCAGGTCTATTAAGAATTGTGTTGGTATTTTGATAGGAATTGCATTGAATCTGCATATTGCTTATGGTAGGATGGCCATTTTTAATATGTTGATCCTACCTATCCGTGAGCATGGGAGACCTTTCCATTTTCTGATGGCCTCTTCAATTTATTTCTTCAAAGACTTGAAGTTCTTGTTATACAGGTCCTTTACTTGCTTGGTTAAATTACCCCCAGGTATTTTATATTGTTTGTGGCTATTGTGAAGGGGGTTGTTTTCCTGATTTGTTTCTCAGCCCATTTATTGTTGTATAAAGAAGGGCTTCTGATTTTTTTCATATTAATTGTGTATTCAGCCACCTTGCTGAATGTGTTTATCAGCTGTAAGAGTTCTCTGGTGGAATTTTTGGGTCACTTATATATACTATCATATTGTCTACAAATAAGGATAATTTGATTACTATACCCAGCAAAACTCTCTGTCAAGATAGATGGAGAAAACAAGATATTCCATGAAAAAATCAAATTTTAACAATATCTAACCACACATCCAGCCCTACTGAAGATCCTAGAAGGAAAATTCCAACCCAGAAAAGATAACTACACCCAAGAAAACAGAGAAAGCAGAAAACTCCACAGCAACTAAACCAAAAGAAACACAGGACCACCACCTATACCAAAATAATGGGAAATAACAACCTCTGGTTACTAATATCCATAAACATTAATGGACTCAACTCCCCAATAAAAAGACACAGGCTAACAGATTGGAAATGTGAACAAGACCCATCATTTTGCAGCTTACAAGAAAAATATCTTACTAACAAAGATAGACACTATCTCAGAGTAAAGGGCTGGGAAAAGGTTTTCCAAGCAAATGGACCCAGGAAGCAAGCTGGAGTAGCCATCCTAATATCAAGCAAAATAGACTTCCAACTAAAGTTAATAAAAAAAAAAAAGACAGAGAAGCACATTACATACTCGTTAAAGGAAATATTCATCAAGAGAACATCTCAATATTGAATATCTATGCCCCAAATACAAAAGCACTTACATTTGTAAAAGAAACTCTCCTAAAACTTAAATCGTACTACGATCCCCACACATTAGTAGTGGGAGACTTCAACACCCCACTCACAACAATGGACAGATCATCAAGACAGAAACCAAACAGAGAAATAATGAGTCTAACAGAGCTTTTCAACCAAATGGACCTAACAGATATCTATAGAATGTTTCACCCAGACACAAAAGAATACACGTTCTTCTCAGAACCACAAGGAACCTTCTCCAAAATCGACCATATAGTCAAACACAAAGCATGCCTCAAAAGGTAAAAGAAAATTGAAATAACCCCTTATATCTTATCAGACCACCATGGAATAAAGCTGGACTTCAACAACAACAGAAACCCACCCACAAATCTACCATATAGTTGGACACAAAGATAGCCTCCACAGATACAAGAAAATTGAAATAATCCCTTGTATCTTATCAGACCACCATGGAATAAAGCTGGACTTCAATGGCAACAGAATCAACAGAAAGCCTACACACACACATGGAAATTGAACAACTCTTACTGGATGACTACTGGGTCAGGGAAGAAATAAAGAAGGAAATCAAAGACTTCTTAAAAACCAATGAAAATGAAGGCACAACAAACCCAAACCTATGGCACACAATGAAAGCTGTGCTACTAGGAAAGTTCATAGCACAAAGTGCCTTCAAAAAGAAAATTGTGACAGCACATATTAGTGAATTAACAATCAAACTGGATGAATTGAGAAAAAAAAAAAAAAAGAAGCAAACACTGCCAAGAGGAGCAGAAGGCAGGAAATTATCAAACTCAGAGTTGAAATCAACAACTTAGAAAAAAAAAAGGACCATAAAAAGAATCATTGAAACCAAGAGTTGTTTCTTCAAGAAAATCAACAAAATAGACAAACCCTTAGCAAATTTAACTAAAAGACAGAGGGAAAAAACCCAAATCAACAAAATCAGAGATGAAAAGGGACAAATAACAACAGACATTGAGGAAATCCAGAGAATACTTAGGTCCTACTTTAAAAATCTGTACTCCACCAAATATGAAAACTTAAGTGAAATGCACAATTTTCTTCATAGATTCCACCTACCGAAGCTAAGTCAAGATCAGGTTAACAGGTTAAACAGCCCTGTAACCCCGAAGGAAATAGAAACAGTCATTAAAAATCTCCCATCCAAAAAAAGTCCAGGGCCAGATGGTTTTAGCACAGATTTCTACCAGACCTTCAAAGAAGAGCTAATAACAATACCCTTCAAACTCTTTCACAAAATAGAATCAGAAAGAACACTTCCAAACTCATTTTGTGAGACCACAGTTACCCTGATTCCTAAACCACAAAAAGACCCAACAAAGAAAGAGAACTTCAGATCAATCACCCTCATAAACATAAATGCAAAAATACTTAATAAAATACTAGCAAACCGAATCCAAATACACATCAAAATATCATACACCATGATCAAGTAGGCTTCATTCCAGGAATGCAGGGATGGTTCAACATATGAAAATCCATCAACATAATTCACCACATAAACAAGATGGAACAAAAAAAAACACATGATTATCTTGCTAGATGCAGAAAAAGTATTTGACAAAATCCAACACCCCTTCATGCTAAAAGTTTTGGAGAGAATGAGCATACAAGAACCATATCTGGAAATAATAAAGGCAATATACAGCAAGCCAGTAGCCAACATCAAAGTAAATGGAGAGAAACTTGAAGCATTTCCTTTAAACTCAGGGACAAGACAAGGATTCACAATTTTGCTATATTTCTTCAATATAGTACTTGTAGTTCTATCTAGAGCAATAAGAAAACTAAAGGAGATCAAAGGGATACAAATTTGAAACGAAGAAGTTAAATTATTCCTATTTGGTGGGGGTTGTTTTTGTCTTTGTTTGTTTTCATTTCCTAACTATTGTGAATAAAGTAGAATGAACATAGTAATTAATGACAGATATGTAGTTTGTCTTCTAGGAATGAGAAAGCTACACAAATAAATTCCTACCAACATGTCTGTCCAAACATGATCTTAACAAGAACAGCAGCAATAAACATGCCAAAGTATATGGGTTGAAGTGGAGGATGCATCAATCCTAGGCAAAGAACTACAGACAATGATGGAACGCTGAAGGTGAGAGAGAAATAGTATTCCTAAAAGATGAGCACATCAATTTCTTACTCATCAACAGATGGTCAGACTTGAAAACATACATAGGCATAACATTATACACACTGAGCAGCTTGTATTTATAGACATAAGGACGTGTATGTGTATACCTAAACATATATGCACATAGCAACCACTAATGAAAAAAACAGAGGGAATAAATTTGGCAGAAAGCAAGGAGCTGTAAATGGGAAATTTTGAAGGGAGTAGGGAAAGTGAAAATTATGTAATTATATTGTAATATTAAAAAATAAACAATTAAATAATAGATATGTAAGTATCAGATGAGCATGTTAATAGATATGTAAGTATCAGATAAACATGTTGAAAACTATTTGAAGGAGGGCTTTATGAATGGAAGAGTAAGCCCTCTGAATAGCCACTTCTTCATATAAACACCAAGAAAACTTGTGAAATGTCAAATTAACTCACAAAACTCTGAAAATGTATCAAACACGTGGTTTATCATTCAACGCATTATTCAAAAGGCAAGATGGGTATAAAGGAAGAGGTTTTAAGTGCAGAGATAGGCATAGCAAGTGACTTTTATTATTTTGTAATTTACTATTCACTCTAATTTATTTTACTGTACTTAATATCTCTACCTCCCTTCCACTCCTTGTTCCTCCCAATCCCCCAACACCAGGTGGGAGAGAAAGAAAGTTGGAGAGAGAAGGGGACTTAGGTCTCTTTGAGCTACTTCCTGATGATTAGGGTCTTTGGGTTCTTTGAGGGGTAAAACCAGTCTCAGTAGGAGTCAGAGTCCAGCAAACCAGAAGACAGCAGCAGGAAGAACAAGCAGAAGTTTGGGGGAGCATCAGCAGCTAGAGAGCAGCAAACTCTTTCTTCTTTGTAACCCTTTCTCCTACTTCTTTGTAGAGTCCCCCTTTCTTCTTTTTTGTAGTCCCCTTTTCTCCTACTTCTTTGTAGAGCCCTCCTCTTTGGGCTTTGGCTTTTTATCTTTCTCAAATCCTCTCAGTTAAACTTGCTCAGCTGGCTAAGCCACGCCCCTGCTAGCTCATGAGACAGTTAATACTTTATACCTGTGGCTTAAGCAGCGTCACCCCTGGGTTAAACAAAAACATTCTCATAATTGGTTATTTCAATAAACTCATACCACAGATAGGCCCATCCTTACATCCATAAGTGCAAACTAGGCTTAACAAACAACCTTACTAAAGAAGTTTTGTCAACTAGGACGTTAGCAGACACTGGAAAAGACAGAATGGTTTTAAATTTTATTGATATTAGCGTGATCACACTTTACCTGTTTGAATCAATTGACAAGAACTGGACTCTCAGAGCAAGATTACCTTCATTTCTCAGAGCTTTTTGAGGGACACAGCCTAGATCATGTAACTTTTCCTGACACATTCTTTAGAAAGTGTTGCCTACTTGAAGGAACAACAACTTAGAGCAGACTAATTCCAAACAAAAAGGAAAAGATGAACAAACTTAGGCTTTTAGGATCTATAGCATATCCTGAAAATCAAGATAATGTTTAGGGATGTGTATTTGTTAAAGAAGCTTCAACTCAGAACCACTCTGAGCATACAGCTCATATAGAACATATTCTAGAAATGGCTGTGTTCATCTCCTTGAAAAAGATTCCAAGAATTTCTCTCCAGTAATTACCCTCCACAGGAAGAAAAGTTTGAATACTGTGGGGACAATTGGATGCGGAACTCTCAGCCAGAGGAGGAAACCCTCCCCTGGAGAAAGGTTTGCAATTATCATATGATCATACAGAGAAAACTTGAGCTGAGACAATGATGGGTGGAACCACATCTCACGAGACTGCTTAGTTATGCACATCATTCACCTTCTATTTGAATTTCACCCTCATTTCAGGACCGCAATGATGAAGAAAAATCTCTTATTCTCCTTTTCACTATTAAAAATGGTTTTAAAATACTCTATATTAACTCTAATGTATATGAAAATATGTATTAAATACATAAGGACTTCATACTTTTCTTTTTAATATTATTATGTACAACTAAGTAATTTAAAATTGTGTTCAGAGACTTATAACATAAAATTATGCTTGTCATTTAAAAAAAAGAGACAAAAAGGAGATGAGGTCAGATTAAGGTAAAGTATTTACATATTAAATAAATTTCATATCCCTTAAAATAATATTGGGACCCTTTTCCTCCTACTGGGTTGCCTCAGCTAGCCTTGATGTGAGAGCTTGCCACTGGTCCTATTCTATCTTGTTGTATCATGTCTTGCTGTTGATGTCCCTGGGAGGCCTGGTCTTTTTTGGGCAGTGGTACATGAATCTGAAATAGATGGACATTGGAAACAGGGCTGAAAGGAGTGGAGAGGGGGAAGCTTTGCTCAGAAATATTTTATGAGAGAAGAATGAATAATAAATTTTAAAGATTATTTTGTCTTAGCTAACATATTAATTGTAAACTTTAGGGGACCCTTATTTAACAACTTATTAATTGTTATTTTAATTATAAACTTTTAGGGGATTCATCAAGGGAAAAAAACTTTTTTTTTGGTAAAGGAAAAAGAACTGAGGAACTAAATTATATAATAGAGAAGTGTCTTTTTTTTTAAATACTTTATTTTTTTTCTTCAAGTTACATCTCAGTAACAAACCCCTCCCTATTCCCCCTTCCTATCCCGCCCTTCCACCCTCTTTCCCCCAGAAGTTTCCCCTTTCAGTCCAACAGATGGTTCCTTCTCTTATAACAGTAAGTATTATACAAAACAATAGATATAAATATGCCACATTTATGAGAGTTAAATGGCCCAGTATACCTTCCCAATGTCCAGTTTATACATATTTGGCCCCTGACTTTAACATTCTACTATCTAACCAACTCCATGAGTTTAAAGATCTATATGTGACTCAACATTCATACTATCTTGCAACACACTTTTAAGAGTATCTTCTTAGATCTATAACACCCTCTTGATTCCTAAACAATTCAAAATTTAGCTATGAGACTCTAGCTGCCTATTCTTCAACCACCTCAGAGACCTGAGAGGGATAAATATATTTGCTTATATAGGAAGTGCAGGGCCTGCAGCTTCCAAAACTAAGAAAGAACATACCAATGACTGCCTGGACAGTTCCCATTTTCTCTCCATACATTCCAGCATCAGTCTTCAGCCTTTGGGTCCTGCTTCTCTGACAGACATTTGTTGTAGAGCAGAGCAGAATCAGGCACCAAGGAGGACGAGTGACCCAGTTGATTCTGCCTGGCAGACTTCCTCAATAGCTGTCTCCATGGGGGCCTGCAACCACCACAGCAATCCAATGTCACTGGGACCGCTCAGCTCTACACAATGCCCCGGCAGGAACCTCAGTGAAGCCTGCAAGATCAGCTTCTGCCTACAAACCCCTTAGGTCATCTAAACAGCTGAGAACAGAAGGACTGAACATAAAAGGAGTGTACTAACATTTTTAACCATTTTTCCCATTTGGGTTCGGGCCCCAAACAGGTCTACTACGACCCAAATCAGCAGGAAGTCAGTTTAAGAGAGCAACTTCCCATGCCCAGTGGATGGGGAAGGTGTTTCTCCGCCCTTCTTTTAGGTTATTTGAAGGATAACTGAAAACTCTGATATGTAGGGGAAGAGACTACAAGCTGATAAATGGTCCTGTCTTAATGGGTTTTGGAGGTTAGCCCCAGGGAATTCCTACTTTTCCTTTTCTGTATTCTTCTTCCTCTCCTATGTAGGAGTGCATGGGCTTGAGAAAAATGAGATATAGACATAGCACAGGAAGGTCCAAGAAGAAGGGGCAGATTATTGAATATGCCCTTATACCTTTGCATATTGATACAAAATTTGTAGTTTATTTGGCTAAAGTGGTATTGACCATTGTTTATTGTGCAAAAATAAGATTGTATTGGATTACATCGGTATTGATCTTTGTATATTGATACAAAATTAAGATTATAGTTGGCCACAATGGTATTGACCGTTGCATATGGACGTAATATTAAGATTATATTGTGCTACATAGGCATTGATCTTTGTATATTGATACATAATTAAGAGTATATTTAACCACAATTGAATAGATCTTTGTATATTGATACAAAATTAAAGGTAATGCTTCCTAATGGTATCATACCTAGAGATACTTAAAAATAAAATGTGAAGCTCTGACCTCTTGATACCAACCGTCTAAAACGGTCTAGGATAGTTAAGTAAAACAAACTCCTAGTCATGCAAACATGTCACTTTGTTAGCTACTATGACAGTCTATCACAGATATTCTCTAAACTACCCAGTAATCAAGTTGCTAAGAGATAAGCAACATTTGCTTATCTAAATACAAGAGATGGGTAGGGCATCTTCAAAAACCCCAAGAGATCTGCAGAATATGGCATTCAAAGATGTTATCTTAAATCAAGATTTTTTTTTGATATCTAGAAATATCAGTGCCTGACAGCACCCCCTATTCTACTCCAAGTAGAAGATAAGCATCGA
>CAJQZJ010000594.1:4304612-4321108 GCA_907164525.1 Lophiomys imhausi
AAAACATCATTTCACAATGTCCCACTGTGGGGTTATATCAGCTACAAGTTTGGTTTTTTCCCAGAGAATACAGTTCTTTCAGGAAATTATAAAAGTGTTGTGACAGGGAAAGAGAGTACAAAATTCCCTCCAACTTGTACCCTTGAAGAGGCCATTTCAGGTCTGGAATTTGATCTTCTTGATGGAGAATTCCATGGGAAATTATCCAACTATATTCTAGGACACAAGGCTAAGATACTCCAGGTACCTTACCTTAGCTTCTGTTAAACTACATGTGTGGGCAGAACTCCCTCCAATTAATTATTTGTTTCAGCTTCTGTTAAACTTCTTGCTTCTGCAATGACTCCCTGCAGATTCCAAACAATATGCTAGGACATGGGCCTTTTTCTCCTCAAAAAAACTTTTCTTCAAAAGACACTCAGGGGTACACCTAGTTCGCAAACCATGAATGTAGGCCCAACTGGCTGGAATAAAGTCTTTTAATTAACTATAAACTGTCTGAATGGTCATCTTTTGTGGGATCCCCATAACTATCTATGAAATTGTTCAACTGGTTCCTATTCTCACATGGGTTCTTAGAGGCTAGCTTCCCAGATTCATTGATTAATGCCTAAACAAGTGCCTGGGAAGAAATTGAGGGTAGGCAAATGTTAGTCTCCCTTCTACTGTTTAAAAAATGTCTAAAATCCCATTTTCATTTTCCAAGTGCATTTTTATATAAATTGTTTTCATTATATATATGAAAATGCTTTCATTGACCTGAAATATTGTTCATCTGACTTTTAAAATTATCTAAAATGAAGTGAGCATGAAGTTTAATGGGAAAGTCAGTACTGAAATCATGAAGGCATGGCACACACACACACAGTGTGAAGGAGTCTACTCTGTACACAAATTTCTAAGCTCATATATCTCTGGGGTAAAGATGTGTGACAGGGACATTAGAGGGCCTTTGGTATTCAGTTATATGAATAAATGTCTTTGCTTAAGTTTAATATCTCCTTATAACTTCCTCCATAGAATATCATTCCTAAAGTCTTTGTCTACCACAGATCATTGCTTATACGTTATCACTGGAATAATATGTAATGTTATATAGTCCTATTGCAAGGCAAAATGATGTTCTATTTTATTTTTGACAACATTGTTTATTTCCTAGTCCTTGAAAATTGCATGGAAAGTATGAATCAGTGTGACAAAGGCTCACTGGGATGCTGCTGATGTCAGGAGATAAGATAGCAATGCCTCATAGGCTCTTTCTATGGTATATTAAGAGAACGGCACAATGTACTCTGTGGTCATGGTTTGACCCAAGGTGTAATCAAATCTATGAAACAGCAGAAGCTTTTCATAATAGAGTTTTTCTGTCATCACTTTGTCTGGCTATCAGTTCTTCAGCTCTGGCCTAAATAGAAATTTTTTCCTCTCTTTGCAGGTACTATGGATTTGGGGAAAACAGATGTATGTCAGCTAAGGTGGAGTTGACCTAGTGGAGCCTGGATCATACAGCTGATCCAGGAAGGAGCTATTAATTTGCTAAAGCAGGTAGAGTAGTCAATAATCAGCTGATGTATTGGGTACCAAAAAAGAAAACAAAAGCAAAAAAAAAAAAAACTCCACAAAAATTTCATCTTGTATAAGAAATTAGTAACTAAAGAGAAATGAACTAAAAATGTTTTGTTAAATTTTTCTTCAGTAGCTATAAAATCACGAGAAGCCTCTGGGAGTAAGAAAGGCAACTCTCAAAAATTATTTTTAGATTTAGAATGAGAATAAGGTTAAGTTTCCTTGGAGACATAGTTCTTTCAGGCCAAATCTAGCTTGATCTGAAGTAACATGAATATGAAGGATTTAACCGATTGTTGCCTGCTTCTCCAGAATCAACCAAAATTATTAGAGGTTCACATATTTCTGAACAGAAACGAACTTGGTAAATAGTCAACCCTGATGCCTTGGACATCATGTCCTCCCTAATGTTAATATTATAAAAGAAAACATAACAAATAAAATTTATATCCAGGCTAAAATACATAGTGATATTTTAATCTAACTTCTTTTCTAGTTAAAAATACATGTTTTAAGATTTTTGTTAGCAATGTTAATTTAAAATACCCTGAAAGGTATTATTAATTTCTCAATTACATTTAAACTTATCATTTTAGATTAACATAAAATAATCATTTATAAAATTATCACTATGAAATCTTCCAGAACCTCTATTTAGTTTTCTTGTACATTTTTGTTTTTTGTTTGTTTGTTGTTTTTCAAGACAGGGTTTCTCTGTGTATTCCTGACGGTCCTGGACTCAGTCTGTAGACCAGGCTAGTTTTGAACTCACAGAGATCCACCTGTATCTGCCTCTTGCGTGCTGAGATTAAAGGCATGTGCAACAATGCCCGGCTCTTATACATTTCTGAAAGTGTGCTCAAAGTTATCATTTTGATAGCTTTGGAAATTAATAATAAATATTGAAACATATATTTATGAGCATGTGTACTTGAGACTTTTGCTTACAGTTTTTATTTCATATTTCCATTAAGAATCTGTAATAGGATGATTTTACTAGGGAAGAGTTTCTTACAGTCTAGTATGAGTTAGGGTGTTTTGTACTTAGTACAGATGCCCAAGCTTGACCTACGATAGCACAAAAGCTTCAGTCTATAATTCCAGAGAAAAGAAGGTGATTTGGTGTTTTGGACTCAGAACTGTAGATAATTCTTGGCTTTGTATCCACATCTGGAAATGAAACCCTAGAAGGAACCCCACATTTCCTGATTACTTACTTCATTTTTGTTTATATTTCTCCAAAGAGGGGCACTTCCACAAGATTTTGCAAATGCAGAATTAGAGGTCATTTGTGATCCAACTGATTGACCTCCACATTGAGATTAGCTCAAAGCCAAGTCTCTCTGTCTTCCAGACACCTTTTAGGTACTACAGGTAGAAATAAAGGGTTCTGACTTCGTATACATATTGAAGCTGCTGCCATCGTTTTGAAATTTCTCTGATACGTGCCCCATTCCCTTGTTCCAGGTGTTCTAAGAACATGCAATTAGCTGCTTGAGTACAACATTTCCCTGCCGTGAGTTTAGCATGAAGTGTTTGTCGATAAAATCATGGATAACCATATGCCTAAATCCCAGTGAGGCTTAACTCTGTTGCTTACTTGAATCTCTCCAACCCCATGTCCAGTCCTTTGCCTTTCATGAACTTCTAGAGGCAAAGTAATTGGATGGAATCTAAGAGGACCTGCCTAGCCCCTGCTGCCTTGCATTACTCTCTTCAGGTACAGTTTCTCCTCGACTGACTTATTGTTGGGGATGATGCAGTGAAAACACGAGGATGGAGGAGAGACTTCTAGAGAATACCCAGAACCTACTCTCTCCATTAAAATGATAGCAATGATGGCAAAATAAGGTTTAAGTAGAAATATCCCTACCATTGCAATATTAGAGACAAAGCTGATAGTGCTCACATGAAAATAAAAATACCAGTTTCACAAAGTCAGTTTAAGTAGCTAATAGCTACCAAGTTCTCTAATATTACTATTGAACATAAGATAAACCTAAAACTTATATTAGAAATTAAGAAAATTTGTGCCACTAGCTGAGCTTCATTTCAGTGAATTTTCAAAATTTTAATTAAAATATAACTATATCTTCAATCTCCATTTGGAGATGGCTGTATTATTTGCAAGGCTGTCACTGGTCAAAAAAAAAAAAAAAAAAAAAAAAAAAAACCTTGCTTCAACTGTAGACAGAATGCTGTCTGAAAAGGACAAAAGTTGGAAGCAGGTAAGTGGACAGCCTAGCTCTGCCAAGACAGGGTAAGCAAGTCCTTCATAATTCCTGCTTTACATTTGATGTCTGTAAGAGATACTGGGCCAAAAGGCTGAAGATAGATGCTCTAAAGTATGGTGAAAACTTGGGGACTGTCCAGGCAGCCAGTAGTCTGTCATTCCTTAATGTTGGAAGCTGCTGGCTCTGGAGTTCCTGTATAATCAGATATATTTATATTTCTCAGGTCTCTGATGTGGTTGAAACTAGATAGTTAAAGTCTCACAGTTAAATTTTAAGTTGTTTAGGAATTAAAAGGATGTTCTAGGTCTAAGAAGATGTTTTTAAGTTGGCAATGCAAGTTAAGATGGAAACTCAGGTATATAACTTTAAACTCATGGAGATAGATAGATAATGGAATATTAATATTAATTGCCAAATATGTATGGGATGGACATTAGAAATGTATGTTACACCTTATAATTTTCATAATTGTGGCCTATTTTTTTTAAAAAAGAATTATGAGTTCTGGGAGAAGAAGGAGTGGGTGGGGGTGGGTCCAAGAGAGGTGGAGGGAGGGGATTGTAATGGAGATGTAACTTGAAGTAATAAATAGACATTAAAAATATATATTATATATCAAATATATATATATATAATAACTATATCACTCCTCCTCTGCTTTCCTTCTTTCTTCCATTTACTCCTATGTCACTAACCTACAATTCCTTCTATGCCTACTTTCACTGATTTTCAAAATATCTCTTTTTTTGTTGGTTACCATTGTTTCACATGTATAAATATATAAACACAATCCACTAAGGCCATTAAATGTTGCTTGTGTGTATATGATATCAAGGTTTACCATTTTGTGTCAGATAACCACTTAGTGGTTCATCCAAAGGAGAGACTACATCTCCCTCTTTCAGTAGTCATTAGTTTCCTGTAGCTTTTTGTCTGGGAGTGAGATTTCCCCTGTCCACATTAGCATATTTGCATTTCTAGGGGTACTCTCATTGTTCAAGTTTTGTATAGGCAGCCAAATTATTCAGATATTATAGATGTAGATTCCATGCCATTTCTGGGAGACACATTCCCAGAACAGACTTCTCAGTCCTCTGGACCTTATAATCCTCTACCTCTCCTGCAATGTTGTCTGAGGCTTAGGTTAGGAACTGTCTTGTAAATGTAACAGTTAGGGCTGGGTCCTAATGCTCAACATTATGACCAGTGTGGTTTCTGTAATCTCATTTGTCTGCTGCAAAGAGAAGCTTCTTTAATGAGAGGTGAGACCTATACTTCTCTAGGGGTATAAGAACAAATTTTAGAATACAGTTTTACTAAACAGAATTATGCTAGTTTAGCAAAGTGGCAGTAAATTTTCTTCTAAGACCCATGACCTCACTGGCCCCAGAATTTGACTACCTTTCTAGTACTAGGCTTTAGTTCCCTCCTGTTAAGAAGGCTTTTGGTCCAAGTATAGAACTTCGGTTACTGCTAAGATATGAGTGCCAGCTATTAATGATACTCTGCCATGCTTACAGATAGGAACATAGCATAACTGTCATCTGAGAACATCCATGCAGCGGAGGATACAAACAGATGCTGAGACTCACCACCAAACATTAGGAGGAGTACAGGGTATCTAGTTGAAGAATAAGAGGGTCGGGGGAGGATAGAAAGACCTGGAAGGGACAAGAACTCTACAAGAAGATCAAAAGAAACAACTAACCTAGACCCACGGGGGCTCACAGAAACTGAAGCACAAATCAAAGAGCATGCATTAGCTGGACCTTGGCCTCTCTACACATGTGTAACCAATGGGCAGCTCCCTAGCAAGTGGAGCAAGGACTGTGTAGAACGTGGATTCTAACATGGCCTGCTGTTTGACCACTTCCCCCTAACTGGGTTGCAGTGCATGTCCTCAGTTGAAGATGAGGTGCTCATCAGACTAAATGTGCTGGGGTGGGAAGATACAGGATAGGGGGTTCCCCTTTTCTGAAGAGTAGGGGAGAAGGGATATGGGGAAGGTGGTGGGAGGATAAGAGGCAAGGGGCTACAATCAGGATGTAAAACAAATAAATAAATAAGCTTAACTTAATATTTTTTTAAAAAGGTATGAGTTCGACTATTACTATTGTACCTTTAAGGTATCTTGTCGTGCTGACCATTTTTATGGCTTGTAGCATTCACAGCTAGATAGCACTATTGATTGTTTCTGATCTAGGAAGTATGCATGTACTTTCTGGGACTATGAGAGCTATACTGCAGAAAGGAGGCTTTCAGGTAAGAACAAGCTCCAATCTTCCATTTAAATTTGTCAGCTTGCACAGCCAGTACATAGATGAGCTGATATGTAGCTCTACACTGAAGACAAATCCTAAGTGTGTGTACGCCAGTCTCTTACTCATTTTAGTAACCTAAGTGTCCATAGAAAGTACCCAAGTATCAGTGAGAAAAAACTCAAATCAAAAATATTTAGTTAAGAACCATCACAATGCTATATTTCAGACTTCATTCAAAATGTTATCACCACTATGCAATGAAGACTTTTGAGTTAGGTTTAATTATTTACTATGTTAATAACTTTTACTTTGCATAAGTTGAATCTTATAAGGATGATTCAGTAAATAAAGATGAAGAGTCATCACAAGTTAACCAAGATGCTTGAATAAATATGAACACCACTAAATAACACAGAGAAAAACAGCTAGGGAAAAATTCATAGTAGGACTTGAAGACCAAGAGTGGTTCATGCAATAACTGTAAATGTAACATAAATACAATGAGATACATGTTTATTCTCAATAATATGTGTTAAATATGAAAAGCAAGAATTATTTTTTAAAAAGATTTATTTAGGCTAGTAAGATGGCTAAGATGATAAAAGCACTGGATGACAAGCCTGACACCTGAGTTCAATCCCCAGAATCCACATGCAGTAGAGAACTGACTTCCAAACACTGTTCTCTCACCTCCATGAACATACCTTGACTTGTTTAATGTAAAAAGATAATTAAAAAGCAAACAGATTTATATTAAGAGATTATTACCAAAAACGTATATTTAGACAGTAAAGTTAAAAGTAAAATTATTATAGTATATTTCTGTCTTACAACTGATGATCACTGTATTAGATACTGTTCTATTGATTTGAAAAGACCCCATGACAAAGCAGTTCAAACAGGGAACTATTTCATTCATGACTTGTTTACAGCTTCAGAAGGTTAGCCAATGGTCATCATATTGAGAAGCAGACAGGAATGGTGTTGGAGCAGTAGCTGAGACTTTACATCCTGATCCACAGACATCAGGCAGAGAAAGTAAGACTGGGCCTGATGTGGGCTTTTTAAACCTCAAAAGCGGAACCCCAGTGACAGAAATCCACCAATGAAGGATCCTTCTAATCCTTCCCAAATAGTTCTGCCCCTTCCTGACTAGATAATCAGATATATTAGCCTATAGGAGTCATTTTTATTCAAACTGATGCAATCATTTTTCATTTACTATTTTTTTTGTTACAGTACTTAACAGACATGTGCAGAATAAGTCAGATGTTTTGTAGATTGTTTGCAAAAAAAATGGTGCTATAAAATATTTAGGGTGGGGGAGTCCTCCATAATGTTATAATTTCTTTCTTTAACAAAAGTCTTCCAAAATATTATGTAACTAAAATTTGTTGACAAATAGTAGTACACTTAACTTTATAGAGCTTATCTAATATATAAATATATATTATATATCTGATATATATACATATATGATAGATGTGTGCATGTGTGTATATGTGTGTGCACAATGTATATAATATGTAGGTATATATATGCATATATAATATATGCATATATAAGACAAAACTGATCCCTGTTTATGCCAGCTTATAATAAACAATGGGAAGAATGTTCACTCTTGCTAATCTTGCTACAAATGTTTCCAGAGATTCAGAACATCCAGATACACTCACATAGCCTGGTATATAGCTCAGTTATTAAAGTGTTTGCATTACCCACATGAGGACCTAAATTTAATCTCCAGAATCTTTGTCAAAATATGGGCAGGTAGTTGTGTTTTAGTTCCACTGCTAGGAGATGGAAACAAAATGGTCCCTTAGGCTTGCCGGCTAATCATTGTGACTTAATTGGTGAATATCATCCTAATGTGAGTCCTGATGTGAAAGGCAGTAGATCTGTTTTTTGTTTGTTCCTTTGTTTTTGTTGTTGTTTGGGTTTTTTCTTTTGTTTTTTGTTCTTTGGCCTTCATACCCATGGATGCACACTTCCCTGTACACTCTTAGGCATACACACACTTGCCTGTGAACAATAATCAGCACACATACTCATATAGACAAACAAAACATTAACAAAAGTATACTTATGAGGGATTCTTAAATATATGTCATAATCAATAACATTGAATCTTCTAATCATTTGAGCATTTTCAATAAAGCAGAAAAGAAACTAAGAATAGTCTCCTACCTACAATTGAAAGTTTTTTCTTTTGACTGTTTTAGGTGTTTGAAACACAATTTTTAACTAAAAAATAAATCAATCAAAAGAGGGACCTTTGTCCGTGTCCATCTGTACTGTCTCCATGGGGCCTCAGAGCAGTACATGGGCAAGCACCAGCAGCAGCTCATCTGAACATGGACTGTTATTATCGTCTTTCTCCTCCAGTCCTACTTTTCATGGGATAATTTGGGTGCAGCCTAAATCTGAGCTCAAGCCTGGTGAGCACAAGGGACTGAGCAAGGAAGATTTGGATCTGCATGCCTATAGGTATGAGGACTGTGGCAAGTACCAATATATGAAATGCACCTACTTGAGGCTCTTTACAACAGACTAGATCTGTGATAAGAAGTGCCTTTGCTCAGCCTAGAGAGTGATTGACTGTGAGACTTGTGTGTCTTCTATTGCTGTTTCAATGAAGATGAGGAAATTGTACTGACAACTTTTCCTCTTGCAGCCAGTCTCACTGTTGTACACTATTGTCAGCTATGGGTGTCATGTCTCTCTTTTTGCCTTCATATATTATGTTATCTTCCAACTGAGGGTTGCCTTAAATTGTTCCAGGGAGTTATGATTGAGTGAACAGGCCTGGATGCCATTGTAAAAACTCAAACAGTTTGCTGCAGATTTTCCACTGTTACCCCTACACCCAAGAACTTTAAAAAGCCAACATAGCATTATTAAACCAAACTATTACAGTAATAAGTATTGTTTACTTTCTTACATTTTTCTTTCAACACACACATGCAACCAACTAAATATTTGTAATATTAGTACTCTTAATAGAAGGTTAGGATATTAATTGTAGTGAGATTTTTTTTATGTGGCATTTTAACTGCTATCCTTATTAGAATTAAGCTAATGTATCTCAAAGAAAAGGCATCAAAAATTGATGGCACATATTTTGAAGGGCATAGTAGGAGCACAAGACATATTTCATAAGCTAAAGCAACACACATGCCTAGGTAAAGTTTGGTCCTTTGTAAATAGTCATTACAAAATTGTAAATTAGCAAATGACTTTCTCCTTAATTATTCTGTCTGGTGATAATGTGTTATATTTTTGTATATATGACAATATTTGCTATTTGCAACTATGAGAGACATGCTGTGCTATACTCCATGGCATAGTAACAAAATATTATACTGATATGTTATACATAAGGAAGAATAATCAATTATTATGTTTTTATAATGCATTTTGCCTGATAGGAAACCTTTATTATAAGACAGATTCTTTTAGAGTGGGTGTATATTATACAATTACAGTAAAATTCAACATTTATTTTCTAATTTTATCATTTTATTGTTAGTGTAAAGAACATTTAAATATTTCTATGTTATGAAAAGAATATTTATTTTCAGAGGCATCATAAGCACTCCCTATTCTACTCCAAGTAGAAGATGAGCATCAAAGAATCTCCAATTGGAGATGGTTGAATTAGTGGCAAGCCTATCACTTGGCAAGAAAAATCCCTTGCTTCAACTGTAGACAGAATGCTGTCCAAAAAGGACAAAACTTAGAAGCAGGTAAGTCGACAGCCTTGCTTTTCCAAGACAGGGCAGGCAAGTTCTTCATAATTCCTGTTTTACAATCAATGTCCATCAGAGAAACAGAGCCAAACGGCTGAAGATTGATACTGTAATGTATGAAGAGAAATTGGGAACTGTCCAGGCAGCCACTGGTATGACATTTCTTAGTTTTGGAAACTGCTGACCCTGCACTTCCTGTATAATCAGATATATTGTTTCCCTCTCAGGTCTCTGATATGGTTGAAAACTAGATAGCTAGAGTCTCATAGTTAAATTTTGGGTTGTTTAGGAATTAAGAGGGTGTTCTGGATCTAAAAAGATGTTTCTGAAATTGTGATGCAAGTTAGGATGGAAGCTGAGTTGGATATAGAACTTTAAACTAGTGGAGATGGTTAGATAGTAGAATGTTAAAGTCAGGGGCCGAATAGGTATGGACTAGACACTGGGAATGTATGCTAAGCTTTATGACTCTCATAATTGTGGCCTAATTATTTCTGTTGTTTTGTATTATATTTGTTGCTATAAGAGAAAGCCCTTTGTTGGACTGAAATAAAAATTGAATAAAAATGCTTAGGTCAAAAAATAATATTTATAATGTTACTATGTTATGAAAAGAATATTTATTTTAAGAGGCATCATAACCGCTGTCCTTTTATTTATTTATTTTTAGTTTATTTATTTGCTTATTTTACATTAAAATCTCCACCCTCCCTCCCCTCCTCCCAGTCCTACTCCCCTATTCACTTCCCCTATAGTTCCCCCAACACCCAGTACCAACCAACTATAGCAACATCAAATCACATCAGGATTAAGTCCTTCCTCTTCCACTGAGACAAGATAAGGCAGCTCTGCTAAGAAAATGAGTTCCAGAGGGAGATAACAATATCTAAGTCCAAGATAGACTCCAATTCAATTGTGGGATCCATTTGAGGACCAAGCGTCCCTTCAGATTCATACATGTAGTGGGCCTAGGACCAGTCCATGCAAGTTCTTTGATTGGTCGTTCAGTCTCTATGAGCTACCTTGTGTCTGAGTTAATTGACTATGTAGGTCTTCTTGTGGTGTCCTTGATCCCTTCAGCTTCCTCAAACCTTCCCCTATATTTTCCTCAAGACTCCCTGATTTTTGCCTAATGTTTGGCTGTGGTTCTTTGCATCTGTTTCCATTATTTTCTGGGTAAGACTTCTCCGATGGCAATAATGTTGACTTCCTGTCCAGATCCCTCTCTTCATTCACTTCCGATGTCTACTTTATTATCTTCCCTGCTTAGTGAGATTCAATCATCATCCCTTGAGCCCTCCTTGTTACTTAGTTTCCTTGGGTCTGTTGATAGAAGCATGGTTATCCTGTACGTAGAGTGAGGATTTCCCTTTTATGATAAAGTGATA
This sequence comes from Lophiomys imhausi, assembly GCA_907164525.1. Classification (NCBI taxonomy): domain Eukaryota; kingdom Metazoa; phylum Chordata; class Mammalia; order Rodentia; family Muridae; genus Lophiomys; species Lophiomys imhausi. Next base: position 4,315,814 of record CAJQZJ010000594.1, read on the forward strand.
AAGGCTGCAAATGAATGGTTACTTATTCATATATTCAAAATAAAATAGAAAATATATTAGCATTTGAAATTAAAATGAACTTACTCTATCATTTTTTAAAATTCTTTTCTCATACATTACATCCCAATCATAGCATCCCCTCTCTCCACTCCTTTCAGTCCCACTCCAGAAATATCCACAGAACAAGGCCTGACAAGATACAGTAAACTGGGCACAAAGCTTATATCAAGGCTTAATGAGGCAATGAAGTAGGAGGAAAAGGATCTCAAGTGCAGGCAAAAGAGTCACAGAAAGCCCCCCACTCTCACTGTTGGGATTCTCACAAGAATACAAAACTATACAAACACAAGGTATATTCAGAGGACCTACCTTAGACTCATACAGGGTCTGTGTTTGTCACTGCAATCTCTGTGAGTCCTCATGAGCCCAGCTTAGCTGGTTCTGTGTTCCATGTTCTCCCAGTGTCCTCTACCACTAGACTCCTATAATCCTTCCTCCCCCTCCTCTATTGGGTTTCTCTGGCTCTGCCTAGTGTTTGGCTGAAGGTTTCTGCATCTGTCCCCATCAGTTGCTGAATGAAACCACTTTGGTGGCAACTGGGTTAGGCAACAATCTATGAGTATAGCAGAATATCATTAGGAATCATTACATTGATTTTTTTTTTGTCTTATCTCCTTGGTTCTATCCTGGTTTTCTGAACTGTATTGCCTCCATTTCTAGGCTATCCAGAAAGTATGAGATATGGCCTCCCTGTCATATCATGGGCCTCATTGTGGACCAGTAATTGTCGGCCACTCTCACAAGTCCTGTGCGACCATTATCTCAGCACATCTTACAGACTGGAAATATTGTCCCCATCTGACTGCTAGGAGCCTTGCCTTGTTATAGAAGATGGCCAGTTTGGGCTTTGTATCCCCGAAACTAATAGTTTTCAGCAGGGTCATTCTTGTTCATTCCAAGGAGTTTTAGTATTTGCCTGCAAATTTCATGATGCCTTTTTTTTTTAAACAGCTGAGCGATACTCCATTGGGTAAATATACCACATTTTCAGCACAAGATTTTTGTACTGCCTGCCAAATGCCCCACTCAGTTCCCCCAATTCCAGTCATTATTCCCAGTACTAACCCTTTGTCCCTCGAGCACTACCTGATCCCTCCTGCTCAGATCACCTCCCACACCAATTCACCTGCAAAATCTATCCTATTTCCACTTCCCAGGGAGATCTATGCGTCCCTATTTGAGACTATCTTGTTACTTAGCCTTCACCAGGGCTCTGTGGATTGTCACGTAATACCCTTTCCTTAACAGCGAATCTCCATTTATGAGTACATACTATATTTGTCTTTTTGGGCCTGGGTTACCTCATTCAAAATGATCTTTCCTAGTTCCATCCATATGCCTGCAAATTTTATCATGCCTTTGTTTTTTGAAACAGCTAAGTAATATTCCATTGTGAAAATATACCACATTTTCTTTATCCATTCTTCTGTTAATGGAAATGTAGGTTGTTTCAAGTTCCTGGCTATTATGAATAAAGCCATAATCAACATAGGTGATCAAGTATCCCTGCGGTGGGATGGAGTGTCCTTTGGGTATTTACTGCCAAAGGTATAGCTGGATCATGAGATAGATCAAATCCCAACTTTCTGAAGAAATACCACATTGATTTGCATAGTAGTTGTCCCAGTTTGCAGTCCCACAAGCAATGGAGGAGTGTTCCCCTTATTCCACATCATTGCCTGCATGAGTTGTCACTTGTGTTACTGATCTCAGTCACTGTGACATGTATAAAATGGTGTCTCAAGGTAGATTTTTTGTTTGTACTTCTTTGATATCTAGGGATGTTGAACAATTCTTTAAGGGTCTCTCAGTCATTTGAGATTCCTCTACTGAGAATTTTTTTGTTTATATCTGTACACCATTTTAATTACATTATTTGTTTTTTAATGTCTACTTTCTCGAGTTCTTTGTATATTTTGGATATTAGATCTGTGTCAGATGTGGTGTTGGTGAAAATACTTTCCCATTCTGTTGGCTGCAGTTTTGTCCTATTGACAATGTTCTTGGTCTTACAAAAGCTACTCAATGTCATGAGGTGCCTTTATTAATTTATTAATCTTAGTGTCTGAACTACAGATGTTCTCTTCAGAAAGTCTTCTCCTGGGCCAATGCATTCAAGGCTGTTCCCCTTCTCTTCTGGTAGGTTCAATGTGTTTGCTTTTATGTTGAGACCATTGACTGACTTGGACTTGAGTTCTGTGCAGGGTGAGAGGTGTGGATTGATTTGCATTCTGCTACATGCTGAAATTCAGTTAGACCAGCACCATTTGTTGAATATGCTGGTTTTCTTTTCATTGTGTATTTTTGGCTTCTTTACTAAAGGTGTCTGTAGGTGTGTGGATTTATGTCTGAGTCTTTGATCCGATTTTTTTTTTCAATCAATCTGTTTTCATGCCAATATCAGGTGATTTTTATTAGTAGCTGTGTAGTGCAGCATGAAATCAGGGATTGTAATATCTGGGGATGTTGTTTTATTGTACAGGATTGTTTTAGCTATCCTTGGGGTTTTTCCATACAATGTTGCTTATTTTACCTTCGAGATCTGTAAAGAATTGTATTGTATTTTTGATGGGAATTACATTGAATCTGTAGATTGCTTTTGGTAAGATGGCCATTTTTACTATGTTAATCCTACCAATCCATGACCATGGGAGATTTTTCCATTTTCTAATATATTCTTCAATTTCTTTCTTCAAAGACTTGAAGTTTTGTTGTGCAAATCTTTCACTTGCTTCATTAGAGTTATTCCAATATTTTTGATATTATTTGTGGCAACTGTAAGGAGTGTTTTTCTTGGATTTCTTTCTCAGCCTTTTTGTTATTTGTGTATAGGAAGGCCACTGTTTGGGGTTTTTCTCAAGTTAATTAAGAAAATAAAAGAAACAGTATTCTTTTTTCCCTTTCTTTTGAATTTTGATTGTTTTAAATTATTTCAGGGTCTCCCTAAGAGACACTGAATCCACTCAATGGAACATCTTTTTTTTTTTTTTCACTGAATTTTTTGAGAACTTCCCGTGTGAATTCTGAAACTATTTCAGTCTTGCTTCTCTAGTCTACCCTACAGCTTTTGCTGTACCCATCTCCCTCCCAAATTTATGGCTTCTTCTACCTAAATAAATTATGTACACACACACATATGCAAACATCCCATATATATATATATATATATATGCTGGGTACAGTGCTCCAATATCATTGCATCCAAGGCTGATCACTTTGATTTGGAAAACCTATGTGGTAGCATAGCCGGAAAACTTATTCTTTTCCTCTCAACACTAATATAGAAATATGGAAGTCTGAACTCATTGAGTGTCCAACTTTTTATTGCTTAAAAATTGTCATATTTTGTTGCTAGACTGCATCAATGATTAATATGACATTTTTAAGACAAAAAAAAAAGACTGAAGAAAAAATATTGCTCCAAAGTCGTGTTGGAGACATTTCATATAAACAAGCATTCAATTCAATCAGTAATGGTAAAAAAAAAAAAAAGGAAGTGGAAATGGGCATGCTAAGCATCTCAGAGTTTTTCAGGAGCACTTGAATTTCCATCCATTTTCTGCATGTATCCAGTGAATCTAATTTTCCCTTCCACCAAATGGGTAACCATATAGCAAAGTACCAAAGTTCTATGAAAATTTAAAGTTTAAAATTCCCACATTGGTCCTGAGGATGTTCTAGATCCCTTAGTCTACTCCTGTATCATAGCCTTCTAAAGAAAACAAACAAACAAAACAAGTAAAAATCCTACTAAATCATTCCCAACTTCCTGCCATTTACCTAAGTATTTAGTTTTAGAATGTCCTTAATTTCACAGTTGAACATATTGGCCTTTTACCTTAACTACATATTGGTAACTACCTCTCATGTCAATATTCTCCATAATAATAATCTTGCAAAGCCTTTGGGCTGTTTTTAAAATTTCAATAAACACAAAAAAGTGCATGAAGTTAACTGTAATGCAATTATATAGAAACACAGAGCTTAAAATAGTTTCATGTACTAGTGCCTAAAAGTATTAAATCCCAAAAGTATATTCTAGTAAATATAATTCATTTTACATGTTAATGAGTATAAACTATGTGGTTGTTTGAATAATAATGGTCCCTATAGGCTTGTGTTTTTAAATGTTTACTCACCAGGGAGTGAACTGTTAGAAAGGATTAAATGGTGTAGCCTTGTTGTAATAGGGGTGGCCTTGCTGAAGAAATTATGTCATTGGAGGGGACTTTGAGGTTTACAACTTAACATTCTGAAACTGTACACAAGTTCTCAATTAAAAGAGTTATCTTGGTCATGGTGTCTCTTCACAGCAATAGAACAGTGACTAACAAATTATATTTGAAAATATCAGTAGTTTTATATGTAAAATTTTTTATTTCTATTAATGACAGTCACATATATTACTGATATCATTTTGTTGTATTATCTGTGTTCAGAATTGAGTAATTGTTGAATTTTATTTATTGGACTATGTAACAAATATATGATGTTATATAGCAAAACTTATGATCAAATATGAAATTAACAAAAGCAACAATAGGAAATAGTGACTTAATTTTGAACTGAAGGATTCTGTGCAACTTCTCCCTTTGTCCAGAGTTTCATGTTCTATTGTGAACTAGCAACAAGGATGAATGGACCTTTGTGTGTGGACATGAATCTTTCGATGTATCCATGAGAGTCCATTGACCTTGGTTTTACAGAACATTTCCTACAGCAAAACAAGCCCTATTGCTTAAAAATAAATGAATTTTATATTATTCTTTGTAGAGCTTTTAATAATTTCAGCATAGCCAATATTGCTTTGTAAACTTATAGGTAAATGTTCCTAAAAGGTACATTGTAGGAGTTAGATAAATTAGATTTAGAAAATATATATTAGTTTCTGATACTGTCTCTTAATTCAGGGCATGAACAGCATTATCAGCATGAAGTCAGGAAAAACAGGAAAGACTTAATAGACTGAAAAACAAGGTTGAAGTCAGGAAAAACAGGAAAGAGGGCGGAGCCCAAATTAAGCTGAAACAGAGTTCCTCCTATTTAAGGACAGTGCATGGAGCCCAGAGGAGAAGAGGCCCCTGATGCTAGAGAACTCCAAGAGTCCTGCTGAAAAAAGGGCTGGCCATTGATGGCCAGCTCTCTCCCTGAAGCAGAAAGAAGCTGGTGAGCAAAGAAAGCCTGAGCAAGACACCAAAAGGCCAAGGACTGGACCCTGTGGCTCAGCTTTTGCCT
>CAJQZJ010000594.1:4331314-4353010 GCA_907164525.1 Lophiomys imhausi
CACTTAGCAGTCCTTTTTCTGGATCTCTCAGATGCAGGTTCGTCAGGGTAAGTTGGTTATTGCAGTCTCACCTTAAATAAGGCTTCATGCTTTCTTCTCTGTGGAAGACCCCAGCCGTCTGCAGGCCAACTTACTTCTTTGGAATCAGGAACTCAGCTGCTCTGCCTCAGTCCTTAAGGCCAGGCACAGTTTCCCCTAGGCCACTGATCGGACAGATCAAACCCCTGCAGGCAAAAGCTGAGCCACAGGGTTTAGTCCTTGGCCTTTTGGTGTCTTGCTCAGGCTTTCTTTGCTCACCGGCTTCTTTCTGCTTCAGGGAGAGAACTGGCCAGCCCTTTTTTCAGCAGGACTCTTGGAGCTCTCTAGCATCAGGGGCCTCTTCTCCTTCTGGGCTCCATGCACTGTCCTTAAATAGGAGGAACTCTGTTTCAGCTTAATTTGGGCTCTGCCCACTTAGCAGCTGAAAACAATGTCAGGCCAGATACTTTGTTTCTTCAAGTCCATTAAGTCTTTCCTATTTTCCTGACTTCAACCTTGTTTTCAGTCTATTGAGTCTTTCCTGTTTTTCCTGACTTCAACCTTGTTTTTCAGTCTATTAAGTCTCCTGTTTGTTTCCTGTTTTTAGTCCACATGCTGATAATGCTCTTCATGCCCCGAATTAAGAGACAGTATCAGAAACCCCTATATATTTTCTAAATCTAATTTATCTAACCCCTACAATGTTGTTTCTGGGAATTGAACTTAGGATCTCTTGAAGAACAAGCAGTGTCTTAACCACTGAGCCATCTCTCCAGCCTGGAAAATTTTCTTGATAGATTCCAAATACCAAAGTTAAATCAAGATCAGGTTACCAAGTTAAACAGTCCTGTAACCAATAAAAAAATAAAAAATAAAAACAGTCATTGAAAATCTCCAATCCAAAAAAAAAGCCCAGGGTCAGATGGTTTCAGCACAGAATTCTATCAGACCTTCAAAGAAGAGCTAATACCAATACTCTTCAAACTATTCCACAAAATAGAAACAGATAGAACACTGCCAAACTCATTCTATGAGGCCATAGTCACCCTGATACTTAAACCACACAAAGACCCAATAAAGAAAGAAAACTTCAGACCAATTTCCTTCATGAACATAGATTTTAAAAAAATGCTTAATAAAATACTGGCAAACTGAATCCAAGGACACATCAAAAGTATCATACACCATGATCAAGTAGGCTTCATCCCAGGAATGCAGGGATGGGTCAATATACGAAAATCCATCAACATAATTGACCATATAAACAAGCTGAAAGGAAAAACAAAAAACAAAACAAAACAAAAAGCCCACATGATCATCTCACTAGATGCTGAAAAAGCATTTGATAAAATTCAACACCCCTCCATGCTAAAAGTCCTGGAGAGAGCTGGCATACAAGGATCATACCTAGGAATAATAAAGGTGATATACAGCAAGTCAGTAGCCAACATCAAATTAAATGGAGAGAAACTTAAAGAATTTCCTTTAAAGTCAGAGACAATGCAAGGATGCCCACTCTCCCCATATGTCTTCAACATATACTTAAAGTACTAGCCAGAGCAATAAGACAACTTAAGGTGTTCAAGTGGATATAAAATGGAAAGGAAGAAGTCAAAGTATCCCTATTTGCAGATGATATGATAGTATACATAACTGACCCCAAAAAAATTCTATGAGAGTGATATACACATTCAGGAAGCTGGCTGGATACAAAATTAACTCAAAAAATTCAGAAAACCTTCTTTATACAAAAAAAAAAAAAAAAAAAAAGGCTGAGAAAGAAGTAAGAGAAACAACCCCCTTCACAATAGCCACAAACAATATAAAATACCTGGGGGTAACTCTAACCAAGCAAGTAAAAGACCTGTACAACAAGAACTTCAAGCCCTTGAAGAAAGAAATTGAAGAGGCCTTTAGAAGATGGAAAAATATCCCATGCTCATGGATAGGTAGGATCAACATAATAAATATGGCCATCCTACCAAAAGCAATATACAGATGCAATGCAGTTTCCATCAAAATACCAACACAATCTTTACAGACCTGGAAGAAATAATTCTCAACTTCATATGTAATAACAAAAAGTCCAAAATAGCTAAATCAACCCTGTACAAAAAAAAAAAAAAAAAAAAAAAATCAGGAGGTATCACCATCCCAGATTTCAAGCTATACTACAGAGCAATAGTAATAAAAACAGCATCTTTCTGGTATAGAAACAGATCATTTGATCAAAGAAATTGAATTGAAGATCCAGAAATGAATCCACACACCTATGGACACTTAAAATTTTTATTTTTTTCAAATTATTTATTTGCTACTTCAGGTTATATCTCCATCACAGTGTATGCACCAAAGGACACATGAACATAGACTTCTTTTCCTGTCAATGAGAAACTTTGCCCTAGTGGTGCTACCATGTAGGCCCCTAGTACATGAGGAAGCTCTAAGCCCTCATATGACTGCTGACCTGGCGAGTGGGTGCTGATATGTTGGGACGACACAATCCAGAGTAGGATAGGAGAGAGAGGGTATAGAGCATGGGGGTGGAACCGGGAGGGGATGAAAGAGGGCACTGTTATGGAGATGTAACTTGAAGTAATAAATAAACACACACACAAAGAATGAAAAATTATCTATATGCTTCTTTTCTTTTGTTATTGTTTCAGCCCATATACATATATAGATGATAGGCAACTTGGCCTTCATCCAGATCCCTTAGGAAGTGAGGGTGGGGCAGTGTCTGTAATGGGCTATGGTGCCTGTTAGTGGAACACTAGATCCTAGGTGTATGGCCATGTTGGACACCAGTTCAAGAGATAGCTCTTAGTCCTCATGTGACTGATGAACTTAGGGGCCTTGATAAGGGTAGGCCACCCCATCCTCTGAGGAGAAGGAAAAGAGGGAGAGGGAGTAAAGGTGGGAGGATGGTGTGGGAGAAATGGAGGGGAGGGGCTGTGATTTGAGATTTAATTTGAATAAAGAAACAAATGTTTAAAAAGAATGAACAATTATTATTTTTCCCACTGCTGTCTAGATATCGTTCAACTAACTACTAGAGAGAGCACTGCAGGCTGAGCTTGATCAAACAGTATGTTTGACTTCATTTTCTGAATTCTGCATTTTGCACTTTCCTGTCTGATTTGCCTACTTTTCTCCAGAGTACTTTCACCTAGGATATCTTATCTTGAAGTTTTCCACAATGACAGTGCACCATATCTAGGTCAAAGTTTGTACTTCAGAAAGGAACTACAGTCTTGACCTTAACAATATAGTATGTCATCTGACAAAAGCTATAGTTTGACGTATTTTATTCTTGGTTGTATCCCTTTGATTTGCTTGTCTTTCCTCATTGTTCTGGCTAATATTTCAAATACAATGTTGAAAAGGATTGAGGATAGTGATGTAGCTATTTTGTCCCTGACTCAGTAGCATTGCTTCAAATTTTTCTTCAAGTAGGATGATGTTGACTGTGGATTTCCCACATAGCTTTTATTATGCTGAGGTAAATTCTTTGCACCCTGCATTTAGTAGGAGTTTTATCATGAATAGATGTTGGATTCTGTGGAAAGATTTTTTCTAAATCTATTAAGATGATCATATGATTTTGTTTTGAGGTCCACTATGTGGCTTATTAAATTTATCAATTTGTATATGTTGAAGGAACAAATGTTCCTTCAGTGATAAAGCCAATTTGGTCATGGTAGATAATGTTTTTGGTGTATGACTACAGTTTTTTTTTTGTTATAGTATTTTTACTTGGTTTTGGTACTAGTGTTATGACCACTTTCTGTTAGAATTTTTAAGTGATATTTCTTTTCTTTAAAAAAAAATAAGTTAAATAGTATCTGTAGATCATCTTTGAAAATCTGGTAGAATTTTGCTGTGACTCTATCTGGCCCTGATCCTTTTTGTTTTATTTTATATTTTTAGCTATAAAGTTTTATTGCTGTTTTGATCTCATTTGTTTTGAGTTGTTTGGGTTGTTGATTCTTGGTTTCATTCTGATGGTTTTGGTGAATGTAGAAAATCAGTCATTTCTTTTAGTTTTTCCAGCTAAATAGAGTACATGATTTTTTAATAGACCTTTATTATTATTCATGCAACATTTAGACACGCCTGCCCACATACAATCACAAAAAAAAACAAATGGAAAATATCTCTCAGCTATATTTTCCTACCCTGGCGTACAAGATTTTAAAATATTCTCTTATATAATTCTGAATTTCTTTGGTGTGTGCTGTAATGTTTCTTATTCTGTTAATTCCAGATCTTTCTTTCTAATGTCTAGTAAAGCCAAGAACCTATCAACCATGTTTATCTTCTCAAATAACCAGTTCTTAGATTCATTGATTCTTTGTATTTTTTACTTTATTTCTATTTAATTGATTTCTGTGTTTTATTATTGCTTATTATTGAGTGCTTTGGATTTGGTTTGTTCTTGTTTTAGTTTTAACATTAAGTCATTATTTTCTCTTTTTAATTTTTTTATATAGGCACTTAGAACTTTAAATTTCCCTCTTCAGACTGCTTTCAATATGTCTTAGAGGGTGTTTTTTGTTCGTTTGATTTTGGTTTTGTTCAATCTCAATGAGTTTGTGTATTTACTAGAAATTCATTTGCTGTCAATTTTAAGTTTTATTGCATTGTAGTCAGAAAGGATGCAGGAAGTTATTTCAATCTTTCTGAATTGTTAAGAATTTCCTTTGGGTCCGATGGTATAGTGCATTTTAGAAAAACTTCTGTGTGTTATGATACACCAAATGTGTGTGGGTTTTTTGTTTGTTTGTTTTTTAGTTTGGTGGAATATTCTGTAGACATTTATTAAGCTCATTTAATGTATGAAGCCAATTATTTCTGATGTTCCTCTGTTTTTCTTTCTGTCCAAAAGAACTTGTCTATTAGACCATGTAGGGTATTAAAATCACCTCTATTAATGGATTAATATTCATCTATGTTTTTAAATCCATTAGTTCATATTTTTATTAAACTGGGTAACCTACAATTTGGTGGATATATGTTTAAGATAGGAATATGTTCTTGGTTATCTGTTCCCATGATAAGGATGAAATGTCCCTTCTCTTCTAGTTTAAAGTCTATTTTCATAGCTATCAGCATATTTATTCTTGCTTTCTTCCTGGTCCTCTTTGATAGAATAGTCTATTATAGACAAAAGAGGGATAAATTTTGCTTCTTGATCCATTATTTAGGCAACCTCTTTTGATTAGAGAGTTGAGGATATTTATAATTGAAATTATTATAAAAATGTTTCTTATCATTGTAGATACCCTGATAAACATGTGTTCTCAGCATAATTCTGTGTATTGATAATTATGGGTTTGTATTGCATTATGCAGTCTCTCCATCATGCTCATTCCAGTCTTCATCCCAAAATATTGCTTTATGTATCTCCGTTAGGTCTGCTTTTTTAGGCCTATTTTCTTAAGCTGTCTGTGTCCTGTTACTTTTTATTCTCTTTTGTTTATGATGGATAGTTTTGCTGTTTAAATTGGAGTAAGCTGACCATCATAGGCTCTTAAATTGACATGCATTGCTCCAGGCTCTTCTAACTTTCAAAGTTTGCATTGAAAAATCAGATGTTAATCTGATGGTGCATGTTTGTATGTATTATGTGTGTTTCTCTTGCATTTTTCAAATATTTTCCTTGCTATGTACACTTAGTGCTTTAGTTATGATATTCCATGGGATTTTCTTTTCTTTTCTTGTTTGTTCTGTGTTCTGTGTACATCTTTTATCAGTTTGAGTATATTTGGAAAAGTTTTCTTCTATAGGCTTGCTAAAGACCTGGTCTATGCTTTTGACTAAGGAACCTTCTCCCACATCTCTGCCTATAATTCAGAAGTTTGATTTGTTTGTTTGGTTGGTTTTTTATGGTTTCCCACATTTTCTGTGTGTTACTGTCCTGTGTTTTTGGTTATTTGTTTGATGTTTTTGTTGTTGTTTGTTTTCCATTGATTATTTGGTCTAGTTTCTGTATTCTAGCCTTTGAGACATGATAATCTATCATCTGCTTGATTTATGCTACTTACAAGACTTCCTTTGAGATATTTAGTTAAATTATTGGGTTTTTCAACTCCATCTTTATTTTAGCTTGACTCCTTTTTTTTTTTCAAAATTTCCATCATAATCTCAATTACTGTGTCTATCCCTATGTGTTTTTTAGGATGTTTGTACATACATCCATATGCAGAAAAATGGATACATAGAAATGTGAAGACTAGTGTGCCGAATTTTCTTCTAGCTAGGCACAAATATATTTATATTGTAAAATGTAAATATTTGTATAGGGGTAAGATAGCATTTCTAAAATTTTAGAGCCAACATCCATCAAACTGTGAAATACTATTTTGCTGGCTAGTCTTATGTCAACTTAACATACAAACTAGAATTATTTGAAAGGATGGAATTTTAATTGAGAACATACATCCATAAGATCTAGCTGTAAGCTATTTCATTAATTAGTGACTGATAGGAGAGAGCTCAGACCATTGTGTGTGTGTCCCTGGGCTAGTGGTCATGGATCCTATAAGATAGCAGACCAGTAAGCAACACCATTCCATGGCCTCTGCATCAACTGCTGCTTACAAGTTCCTGCTCTGTTTGAGTTCCTGTCCTGACTGCCTTCAAAAATGAACAGCAATATGGAAGTGTAAGCCAAATAAACCCCTCCTTCCCAACTTGCTTTTTGATCATGTTGTTTCATCACAGAAATAGTAATACTAACTAAATAACTATTGACTATAAAAATAATACAATTACAGATCACTAAATGAAGAAAATAATTTTGACAATAAAACACAAATATTACACATTTTAACTTATCTATGGCTCCTATAGGCACATTCTCTCTATAGACAAGATCCATATATATGTATGTGTATGTATGACATATGGGGAGAAAAAAGGAGTAAAAATAACTAAGGAGAGCAAAAGAGTAAAGATGGACCAAAGGCATGAGTAGAAATACATTTATAAAATCTTATGCTATGCTCAGTGATTATATTTTAATATAATGCATTATTATATACTAAATTTTATGCATGCCAAACATAATACATTATTTAATATAATTAAGTATTTTTTTGGTCATCAGAGAAATGCAACTCAAAATAACTCTAAGATTCCATCTCATACCTATCAGAATGGCTAAGATCAAAAAATTCAAAAGATAGCATATGCTATCAAGGATGTGAAGAAAGAGGGACACTCCTCCATTGCTGATGGACATGCAAACTTGTACAACTACTTTGGAAATCAATCTGGCAATATCTTAGAAAATCAGAAATAGTTCTACCTCAAGACCTGGCCATACTGCTCCTGGGCATATATGCAAAAGATTCCCTACCAAACCACTAGGACATCACCTCAACAATGTTGATAGCACCTTTATTCATAATAGCCAGAAACTGGAAACAACCCAGATGTTGTTCAACTGAAGAATGGTTAAAATAAGTAAATAAACAAACAAAAAAACTGTGGTACAATTTACACAATGGAATACTACTCAGCTATCAGAATAGATATTTGCAACCAAATAGATGAAAATAGAAAAGCTCATCCTAAGTGAGCTAACTCAGACCCAGAAAGATACACGTGATATATACTCTCTTATAAGTGGATATTAACCATATCACAGGAAACTCTGTTCATTTGCCTGCAAGTCAGGCAAAGAAGTCCAGCAATCAAGGGTTCCAGCTTTTGTCTGGTAGCCTTTTCAATGAAGCAGCTAGCTGCCTTCAGCTGCTCCCGCTCCTGTCAGGAATTGCTCAAGCACACTGGTGTAACATCCTGCATTGCTTTATTCAGCTGAACTTTGGTGGTATTGTTCTTTTTTCTCTGTTCCCTAAGTTTTTGTTTACTTGTCCACAAAAATAATGCCCCACAACTCATGTAAACACACACACACACACACACACACACACTTAATATACTTTCTTTCTTTATTTTAGTAGGGAGTGGGCCCCTATACAATAAGGGATCTTCCTTAGAGTGTAAAACAGTTCCTTCCATTCTTAGAAGCTCTGAGAATCTAAGATAGCCAGCCCAGAAATGGCAGTCACCTTCCTGAATAGGACAGGATACATTACTCTCAAATGTACATCACACTCATGCTGGAGTCCTTAGGCCCATGGGTCCAATGCCCAGGATGGGCAGAGAGCCTTATTCGCTAATATTGACATGTAGTGAGTGCACAACTTTCATGTGCTTTCCATAATATTTGCTCTGTGCTGCTGCCTGCTTCTGAGGCGACTGCTTCCATAGGCCTCTGAGTCAGGCTTTTCCTGCTCACCCACTTTCCTCTTCTCATCTTCAGGGAAATAGATACACACACTTGGGCTCAGAAACACTCAACCCTCAAGATAACTACAGGATTTACCACTAGGGAAAATCAGATCTAAACCATAGAGAAATACCATTTTTTTTTTTGCCCAGTTTGACTATTATAACAATACCACAAAAAAAGGGGTGAAACAGAGCTAAATCGAGAATTCACAAAGGAGGAATCTCTAATGGCAGTGAGACCTTTGAAGAAATGCTAAACATCCTTAATCATCAGAGAAATGCAACTCAAGACTACTCTAAGAATCCATCTCTCACCTGTCAGAATGGCTAAGATAAAAAACTCAAAGGACAGCACATACTGGTAAGGTTGTGGAGAAAGGGGAACTCTCCTCCATTGCTGGTGGGAGTGCAAACTTGTATAACTACTATGAAAATCAGTCTGGCGATATCTTAGAAAACTTGGAGTAGCCTTACCTCAAGACCCAGCCATACTACTTCTGGGTATACATCCAAATGATTCCTCTCCAAACCACAAGGACATTTCCTCATCTGTGCTCATAACAGCCTTATTTGTAGTAGTTAAAAACTGGAAACAACCCAGATGTCCCTCAACCGAAGAATGGATAAAAAAACTGTGGTACATCTACACAATGGAATACTACTCAGCCATCAGAAACAAGGAAATCATGCAATTTGCAGCCAAATGTATGGAATAAAAAAGATTTCCTGAGTAAACTAACCCTGACTCAGAAAGATAACCATGGCATCTACTCATCTATAATTGGGTTTTAGCCATATAGTACAGGATAACTATCCTAAAACCAACACACAAAAAGGATCAGGAACATAGACTTAGTTACCTACTAATGGGACAATTTGCCCTATGGGTGCTACCAGGCTGGCTCCCAGTGCAAGAGGAAGCTCTTAGCTCTCATATGACTGTTTAACTGAGAGGAGCTGATACATAGATACACTCCATATCAGAGGAGTGGGATGGGTGGGAGAGGGAGGAGAAGTTGGGAGGGTAGAACCGGGAAGGGTGGAAAGAGGGTACTATGATGGAGATGTAACTTGAAGTAATAAACATTAAAAAAATAATAATGAATGCAGCATCCAGTAACTAATAGTCTCCTATGAAGAAAGGAGACTATTAGACATATACACTGTAAAATAAGGAGCCAAAATGCAACAAACAAGGAGTTTCCTCAAAACCTACTCTTCAAACAATGTAACAGATGAATAATCCCATTACTTGTTAGAAAAAAAATCAATATGTATATACACACACACACACACACACACACACACACACACACACACACACACACTACATATTTATTGAAGTAATGATCACAGTAACCAGATTAAAGGATCAACCTCGATGCCCATGATTGGATAGATGTAGTAGATACAAAATTAAATATTGCTCAACTACAGTAAGCATTAAATTCTGCCTGACATAGAACATAACATAACATGAGTGAAATAAGTCAAGCCCGTAAGAAAAACACTATGGAATACCAGTTCTAAGAAGAATATAAAATTGCCAACCTCACAGAAGTTCAGACTAGGGTAGTAAGTGACAAAGGACCAGACAGGCATATACATGAATCAAAATAACACATATACTTCTTAAGGTCACATAGGTAATGTAATCCAAAAATAAAATTAATAAATAATATATACTAAATTTTAAAATACTGTTTTACTAAATAAAATTTATAAAGTTTTAAATGCATGAAAGTAGAAGAGATATTTAATATTCCTTTGCATAAATATGGTAGTGCTAGATTTTAATACTGTGTTTTATTCATATTTCACAAATGATTATGTGACTTGTGTAATATAATTTAATATTTTGAATTATAAAACAATTTTCTAAGAAATGTTTGTTTGTAGAATGCTTTGATTCAATATTCCACATATTAAATAATTTTTTTATTTGCTTTCCCATTAATTACCCACTTAATTAATGTTGGGCTTTCAGTTGTTGGCTCTCTATAGTAGGTAGCCTAAAACTATAGTGTCCTTTCTCTGGAAATTATCTGACACTGAAGTAGATTTTTAATTAATTATTTCTGCTGGTTTTTTATTGTTTTTAAAAATTCATTTTAGAGTACCTATTGATAGTATTTGTTTTGGTATTGCTGTGTAACTATGTGCTAGACATTAAGCAGTTTAAGTTTGGGGTTTGGTTTACAGGTTGGGAGGACATAGCTTATCATAATGAAAAAGGCTTAAAAGTAGAAGAGTGAGGAGGCTGAATATATCACATCTGCAATCAGGAAGTCAAGCCAAAGTGCTAAGTGGAACTAGGCTAGTAAACCTCAAAAGAAGTCACCAGGGGGTAGCCAAACATTTAGTCACATGAGCCTATGAGGACATTTAGCATAGAAATTTCAGTGTTCTACCACTGAATTACATAAGTTAATGGCTCTCTCATACTTAACCATGTATCTATTTGAACTTAAAATACCCTATGTGTACTCTTTAAGATTCACAAAATAATTCAATAATTTAATTTCTAAGTGTTTTCTGAGATTCAAAGCAATTTCTTAGCTGTAACGTTCCACAAATTGAAGAAACGTTACAAAATTCCAACATTCAATAGCATAGAATATACAGTCTCATTCCAAAAGTGAGGCCTAGAGGATTAACAAATATCAAATACAGGAAAACCAAATCTCAAGGTAGCAAATACCAAATCCCACAGTCCCATCTAGCAACTCAGTCTTATACAGAATCTTCAGGGCTGCAATGGGCTCCACTATACTGTATATTGCCTAAATAGCACATGGTTCTTCTCTTAGGCCAGATCCACTGCATGTCTATAACTTTCTTCAGTTGATATCACTTAATGTCTAATATTTATGTTTAATAATCCAAGCTTCATGAATTGATCTCTCAAGATTTCCTTTCAAGGAATTTAACCATGTCACTCATTAACACATTTTGGAAGCTTTCAGGAAACTTATTAGTCTCCATGGTCTCATCCATCCTTTATATCTGAACACTCAGTACCGTGTAAAATAGGTTGCCAAACTGTGCTGTAAGCTAGAGACAGCCTGGTGTTTTGGGCCACAGTTACAACAACCACTGTCTATCTAGAGCCTGAATCAGAGGAAACACTTCCCTAAGAACTCCTTGGACAATGGGAACCTCTTTGGTTTACACTCATTCCTTTCAAAGGTATATTTGAATTTTCATAAATAGGATCCTTCAATGAGTGGTCTCTGGGCCTCGTGGCACCTTTCATACTCTTCTAATGAAGAGAAGTATGTTTCTTTTTCAATGTACTAATCATGTTGAGAATTATAGCCAATTTGTTTACATTTGTCTTTCATGAAAATAAAATAGGTAACACTCTTTTCATCACCAAACTGTACATTTTCTCATATTTCTACTCCATATGTCTTCATATGTTTCTGTCTGTCTGTCTGTCTGTCTGTCTGTCTGTCTGTCTCTCTCTCTCTCTCTCTCTCTCTCTCTCTCTCTCTCTCTCTGGATATGAATAAGAAGAGTGAGAATAAATTATGGCACAGCCTGACTGCAACCCTGTCTTGATATTTCCTCTGCCGAACCAATTTGTCCAGCACCCCTAATTGTAGCCCAACTGAGGTCTCAGGACATGTGCAGAACATAACACAAATGGCCACCTTCCAGTTCCCATCAAATCCTGTTCCTCTTTGAAACCTTGTGATCCATTTGTGTATTTATTTCAGCATTTTGTTCTTTCAAATACCCATCAGAATGGCCAATTAATCTTTGTTCATATTATTTGAGGACTTTTCTACTCCAAAGTTTCAAAGTCTCACATGCCTTCTGCAAACCTACTCCAAATATTAAAGAAGTGCATACATGGCCAGATTTATCTCAGCAGCAACCCCATTTCCAATATCAATGCTATTTTCAGTAGCATTTTCTTTTCTCATTGCTATCATCAGGAGGTAGCTTAATAACAGAGTCAAGACCTAAATATGTGTGATTTTGAAAATTCCTTTTTCAAAATTTTCTGTAATGAGATAAGAACAATTTTTCAGATTGGAGTCATAATTATTATACAAATTCCTTCTTTTTTGTAAATATTTCATAAAATAAACTATGCTATATTGCTCAGTTATTGGTTATGACTTTTTCCAATCTCATTCTTTAACGTTTATTTATTTTATTCCATTTCACTTCAGAAAAAAATGAAGCAACTTAAGAGACTGAAGAGATAGCTCCGATGGTAATGTGCCTGAAACGTGAGTATAAAGACCTAAGATGAGATTTCCAGTACCCACATCGGAATGAAGACAAGTAAGCAAACAAAAAAATAAATAAATAACTAGAGTTGAGAGAAAGAGACAGGTGGATTCCTATTGCTCATTAGCCATGCAGTATAGACAAATCAACTATTTATAGGTTCAAGAATAGACAGTCTTGAAAATTAATGAGACAGTGATGAAAGAAGGTGTATGACATAGATTTTTGGACCACACATACATGAACTCATGTGTACATATATACATGCATGTAAATACACATGCAATTATACATGAACATATATGAAAAAGCACCTGCACACACCCACACAAACATAACATAGATATAAACACAAAAATAAACAATATAAAAGTTAAAGGACATATTGTGACTTACAGTATGAGGGAGTGCAACCTATCATGCTGGGGAGAGCATGGTAGCAGGAATGTTAGGCAGTTGCTCACATCCTATCTACAATCAGGGAACATAAATGGCAAAGGAAGTAATATCATACTAAGAAACATTAAAACTCATCCCAGTGACCCACTCCCTCTAGTTAGACCCCAAGTTAAGACCCCCAGTGCCTCAATAACATGTGCTTATTGGAGGATATTTCATATTCACACCACCATGTTATTTAGACAGATTCTAGAGGTCACTTCTTGCTTTTATTTGCATTTCACAAGTGCCAAAACAGTTTATAAAAGTTCATTCTGCCACACACATATTATAAATTCTACGTGCAAGAGAGAGAGAGAGAGAGAGAGAGCTATGCTATGAAAAGCATAGCTTAACAGAATCAATTAAAGACACTTCAGTCAAAACTGTTGATAGTGATGTCTCAAAGATGAGCAAGTGCAACCTCCATTTAGAAAGGACTTGCTGCTTCTTGGGTAGTCTACCGCTTTTTGTCTCACTTGGATCATTAAAATCTGTAGTTCCAGTTTTCTATAGATTTTTAAAAATTATATAAAATCCACAAATATATTTCCATGAAAAAAATTGTAAGTATTTTAGATTCGATAAATATGACCACTAATCAAGGTCCTACTAATAGTTATCAGTTAAGTGACTTTAATAACTAGCTTAGCCACTTTCAGGAAATGTCTGCAATCTTCGATCCCCTTTCCGGTATTTGTATGACAGAAGACAGAAGTCTCACTGTTATTTGAGCACAAAACTTATTCTCAGGCTGCTTTGAATCTCAGTTGTTGCCAGGACACATCCTCAGAGCAGCCACATGGTGACTTCTGGCTTCTGATCTTAAGAGGGATTTATAATTACTTTTATTTAGTTTTAGGTTCAATGGTGTCTTTAGCACATATATGAAAAGAGTTATTACACAACCAATGACACACTATTGCAAGAAACTATATTGAAACATTTATTTTGATATCTTACCTTACATGTTTATGTTGGTGCTATATATTGAATTTGACAACTCAAATACCATCTTTTTTTAGTTAGTGCCTTAAAGATTGTATTATATTTTGCATAACAAATGAGACACTTTAAATATTTCACACTATCCTGATGATATTGACCTTTATTAATAATTTCCACAACTTTCCAAGCTAGCATTACTGGTTATGAATGAATTCTTCAAAACATGAACCCATGCTTCCACATATAATATTAACATCATAACACTCTTGTGAAATGAGACAATGTTCTTCAAATAATATGTCACTAAGAAAAGGTCTTAAGATGTTATTCTGTATCATGTGTGTAATCTTTCTAGATTAAATATGCCAACATCTTCAACAGGATATGACTTTGTTTCCTGTCATCTTCACTATGTCCTTGATTATTTGAAATATTACACATTTTTAAAATTTAAAAGTAAATAGGGTAGCATTTCATGAACATGAGATATCAAACCACTAATAAATATTGAGAAAGCTTAAATGAACATTGTTAAATAAGAAAAGCCCATCCACCAGAAGCTGGATGTGACAGGCTTAAAAAGGGAAAACTTGTAGAAGCAGCAAAAAAGAAAAATCAGAATTTAATTGGCCTTATCAGCATAAAAGAGAGATCAATAATCAATATCAATAGTGGTCAGGGTAATGGGGGACTTAAAACTGTATAATTATATTGTAGGATGCTGTGTGAGAAGATACATGGTACTATGCATTTGGAAAACTTAGAGATTTGTTTGAGCAAACAGTGTTGAAATCTATTGCTCATTAATCAATTATACACCATTAATTACCATTTTAACAAATATATCAATAATGAGAAGCTGGGGGAAGAAGAATAGTTGGGGACACTCTGTAGTTCTGTTGATTTTTATCATTCTAAAATAAAACTAAAAAAAATCATTTTAAACAAACTAAGTTGTGTTTTTTGCAAAGAACATTTAAATGACTTCCAAATGAATTACCTCAAAACACAAAAGACTTGTTTTTTTCACTTAGTGAGGAAAGAGGTTGCAGGGATAATTAGGTTTATTTAACACATTGTAGTTGATAAGTTGCTTGGGAATAATTGTTAAAACATAGGAAATGCTTAGATGCCCAATGGTTAAATCTATGTAAGTAGAATATTATTAATACATAGAATAAAGAAAAAATATAATATGTAGGAAGTTTCTAGAGATGCATCATTTTATTTCCATACTAGAAATATCCCTATTCATCAGAATCCTATATCTGTCCTGTCTGGTATTCAAGAACAGCAATGCCTAGAATTTTCACCAGAATTCAGAATTCTATTTGTTTTGAAAATAGAAACTTGGTTTCATTTTGTTCCTGTAATTTAAGCAGAGCCACTCCCTGACCATTGGTTACTCGCTTGTCTATTTGTATAATGATTTTTATAAATACACATATTTTCAAGACCTAGTCTGGAATTTTAAGTTTTTTATTCTCTATTTTTGGAATTCTATTCATGATTGTGGTAAATACAAAGAATTTTCATAGTATATTAAATCAGATTTATAACTAGTAGTACTTTTCTTTAAATATTATACTTATCTAGTATTTTGGAAAACATAATTATGTACATATTTCTATCTATATCTGTGCTTTTATATTGTTATATACAAAGACAACCATTTTTTAAATTAATTCATTCATTTGTTTTTTTTTTTACACTTCCATGAGCATTGTTCATAGAGGAATTCTTTCCAAATTTGTGTAATTACTGTTAGTTTCTTAGAAATCTGAGGGTTTCTTTATTCTTTATTTTAAATTGACTAAACTATGTTTTTTGTACAGATAAATTATACACTTGTAAATTTGTAAATGTATATTTTTCTCCCTTTTGGACTATTCTAGAATTCAGAAAAATCTTACTGAGTATTCCTATTTTTGTGAAACTACAATTATTTCACTGCTCAGTAGCAATTTGTCTTCCTCTTTGGTGGAACATAATTAGAAACATTTCAACAAAAGCCTTTCTGCTATATTATAGTAAAACAATACTTATTTGATCAGTCATAACAGAGAATTTCAGGGAACTAAGATTGACTTTTTGGAGCAAATAACTGTAAAATCTTCTTTCAGAAGTAAGTTTCCAAATTCTATAGAGATGGGAGGTCGAATTATTTTTCCCTTAAACAGGAAACCAGAATATTTTAGGATTCTTAACAAGTGTCATCCAAATTAGTAGGTATTTCCAGAAATACAATTTTGTTATTGCTTTCTATACTTTTTCTTCTGCAACAAATTTCCAAAAATTTTAGGACTAAAAAATAATTTTAGTATGTAATAGTGTTTCAAAAAAAATGGATGTCATGTGGCTATCATCAAGTTACTGGCAGATTTTCTTATATTTGGAAGTGCCCACCTTTCTTAACCGTTCCAACTTCTGCATCCATTCATAAACCTTCATCTTTGTTTTATAACCACCATTCTCCATCTCAAAGCCACCAAATACAGATTGATATCTTATCAAAGCACAGAATTCAGTGTTATGCTGTCTTCCTTTTCTATGTAAGAACCCCTAGAATTGCATCAAGCATACCATACCTGTGCAACCATTTAGAGCACACACTCATGTCACGTGAAAGCTGTATTTCTCTTCCCATGTAAACTGTATGTTTGCAAATTCCATAGATTATGATGTAGTCATCTCTATGAATACTTCTCTGTGACACTAGTCTTGTTGAAATCTAGCATTATTTGACTTTGGAAAATCCAGCGTTGGCTTTTTAATTGCAAACTTCCAGTAAAGTAAATTTAAAATGCCAATGTGTTAGATTTTTATTGATTAGTAATCTTATTGCCTTTAACTAAATGTAAAAGATTCTAATAAAGATGTGTCTTATTGTGTGGCCTAAAGGGATATTTGTTGTTTTTTTTTTTTGTTTTGTTTTTGTTTTTGATTTTAAGGGGATTACCATTGAGAGAAACTGGCTTTCCAGACCAATGTACATTAAATATATTTCCATATTTCTGCATTATAAGTTCATAGCTATTTTATTCTGAACAATAATGTTTTCACGTTTTGAGATTTTTCATATACATCCCCTCTACCTGGGAGGATGTGCAAACCTGTTTTGCTTGGAGGAGTTTCAATTAACCTTCTGTTCTTCTATATAAAATCAAATTTAGTAGCTACCAGTACACTAGAGAAGTTATTATCGTTCCCAAAATCCAGTGCTCACCAAAGATTTAGTCTCTTTACTTTTCTCTGATAACTGTATAAAAGGCTAATTTCTTTCCTAAAATTCTACCTTCTCCATTTTAGGATGTTGCATATGACTTCCTATATCTCTGTACCAATCCTGGGCTGTGTAGAGGCTTGCCCATTCCTTGGAATTTGAAGAAATATATTGGAACCTCTGTGGCTAGCTGATCTAACATTTCATTTTGTTTCTTTATTTCATTTTAATACTTCTTTCTTTCTTTTAGACATACATGTATTTAAGGGTGCTAGATCTTGAGGTTAACAAACCCTCTTACAACTAAGGATCTCAATTCTGAAACATCCAATAGAAACACCACTAAGAAACTTCCAAATTTCCTTTACAATTTTTTGCTTTACTCAGGAGTCCAAAAATTGAGCTGTGCATTAATAAACTTTATCCTACACATTGAACAGGAACAAGTGTTTTGACTATCCAGTAAGTTTCATGTGCTGCCTACCTTTTACTGTCTCTATAAATCTGTTAGCTTCTTTCTTTGAGATATTTATCATTTGATAATATTCCCATAACCAAAGTCTGAATAAAAGCATCCCTTAATTGTTTACTGTTCTTTGTCCTTCAAAGTCTAGGTACTTCATAATAGACTTTCCCAAGTAGAGTAATTATTATAGTCATAAACATAAATATGATAATGTTTATGGCTACTCTCTGTCCCATAGCAAGATTATGCTAAGCACTAGGTAAAATAAGCTGAAATCCCAAATAAAACAGTAAGAGTCTGTGTCATCATTCATTTTCCCTTGCTGTGAGGAGACAGCATGGCCAAGACAACCTATAGGAGAAAGACTTCATCAGGATAGTGTCAGCGAGTGAGTCCATTACCATCATGTTAGGGAACATGGCATTAGACAGGCCGGCATATGTTAGATCAGTAGCTAAGAGCTTACATTCAATCCACAATCATGAGGCACAGAGATCTCAAATCCTACCCACAGTGACGCACCTCCTTTAACAAATGCACAAAACCTAATCCTTCCCAAAATTTTCTATCAACTGAGGACCAACTATTCAAATGCATAATGCTATGGTGTTCATCTTGTTCAAGTCACCACAGTTTACTGAAACATTGAACAAGGAATAGTTCTTTTTCTTGCTCAGCTACATTTCTGATTCTACAATCATTATATAATCTGTTAATTGTGGCTTTCTTTAAGGAAATAAAAGGAGATGTTTCTGTGAAACAAAATCTCTCATAAAATTTATTTTTAAATTTAGTTTCTGTCAATTTTTGTTCTGTGAAGTCAGGGTCACATAACAACTCAGGCAGGCCTCAAATTCACCGTGAAACTGAGGTTTTTCTTGAACACTTAACCTTATTGCCTCTGACTCCCAAGGGATCATCAGATACTTTATTGATATTTTATTTGTGTTTGCCAATCATATTTGAATACAGAAAGATGTTGACTACCCTGTCTACAGGCCTGCTCTGATCAGACTGTTCTATACCACCTTGGAAAGTATTCAATTGCTCTAAGCCTTGCCTCTTTTCTCTGTAAACTAAAGATGAAGATGGAATCAGTAATATGCTAAACAATAGGGAATGTTCCTAATTAAGGTGCTTAGCAGAATGCTGGGAACTTGCAATCACAAGATCACAGCTGTATATTTTTAGCTCTACTTTCACTATGCAATATTGAGGTTACCAGGGAGATTAATTTCTACTTTTGTACCCGTTTTTAAAGATAACACTATTTTACTATATTTTTAATAACTATCAAGAGTTTATGACAATTTGAATGATAGAAGGATCAATTCCTTTAAAATTACCACTTGAAACTTTTTGTATCTATTTTTCAGTATGCTCACATGACCCTATAAAATGTACTGATACTGCTTTCTCAAAATTAATGAGTTCCAACTTTCTTTTCCTAAAATTATGGAGGTTTTAATGTACATAGTGGTTTATAGATTAGATACAGCAATTATTTGTGCATATAAATACATGGGTTGTGAGCATATCATGCATACATACAAAACACAATCATATGCATAGTGATCTCTGATCTCTATACTTCATGAGTTTATTATCAGAGAAAAGTCAATAATATGTATGAAATACTCTATAAGCTACTACACATAAATTTATTGTACTTGTGGATGTTTGAGTGAGAATCATCCTCTTAGCTCATGTTTTCCAGTTGGTGGACATTTTAGGGAGGATTAAGAGGTGTGGCCTTGTTGGAAGAGGAATATACTGGATGATGGACTGTAAAATTTAAAAAGTGCATCCCTCGTCCTAGTCTCTCTCTCTCTCTTTCTCTCTCTTTTATCTATCTGGTTCCAGTTTGTGGATCATATATAATATCGAAGCTACTCCTCAAATACTGTCCCTATCTGTTTGCTACCACTCCCCACAATGTTTCATAGTCATAAACTCCCCACTGAAACTGTAAACACACCCAAAATTAAGTATTTTCTCTTGTAAGTTTTCTTGGTCAAGGTGTCTCTTCTACAACATTACAAAATTAATAAAGATAGTACTAATACTTAAATGATTATTATTCATATAAAAGTGGGGTCTGCAAATTGTCTCCCTCTAGGATTCTTTACCTAGTTGTCTAAGAAAAAAATATTAAGAATCAGATACAGAATCATTTTTATCTAAATAAAGCAATCCACATATCCAGGTTAGAAGCCAGAGTACATAAAGCATAACACTTCACAGCTTGTCCATATCCAACTCCACTATTGTAGCTGCCTTTTATTGCCTGATGTCTTATTTCTAAAAACACCCTTTGCTGGTATTTCTTCTTTTTTATATTTAGTCAATATTTACTGTATGAGAGCATCTGTCTCTGTCTAGCATGGCTCTGGCTCTGGCAAAGCCACATTCCCCCATCTCATCATGAATCATGTATTTTATTACTTCTCTAATCAGAGCTGTCTTATGCATGATAACTAAGGTTTTTTTTTTATATAATTCAGCCTGAGTGCACTACCATTACTTTTTTTTTTTAACTTTCACGTTCTCTGAAGTTAGCCATTTCTCTTATCCTAATATTCTGGGTGCCTGCTGTTAAACCGTACTCCCCTTAAATCTAACAGCACTTTGTATACTTGGTCATAGAAGCCAACACATTGGAATGTCACTTCAGAAACCATTTTTCCAGGCACTTAAGCTTAGAAAGGTCATACTCCAAAATTTCTATCAGAGATTTGCTTCAATATTTTTCCTAATAACAGTCCTAAAGTTTTCCTCATAAACTTTCCCCTTACATTTTAATTCCTAAACTTAATGACTTTCTTTGTTGTGGCTTATCTCTTCTTTTAAATATTCTAGAAGCAATGAGAAAAAATGTTTTTAAGGAATTTTGGATATTTGAATGGATGAATATGTATTTGCTTTGTCCTCACACTTGACTGCGAGTTAAAGTTGATATAGTAATCCAGGACCAATAGCAAGATACAAACTATTTGTAAATAACTTTAGACATTAAATAGCAGAGGTTAAATGGAATTATAGCCATAACAAGAGGGAAAACAGAAGATGTGAGGATGCTTTTACTGCCTTGGGAATTAAGGAATTGTAACTAGAGATGACTAGCTTGAAATGGTTCAGATTTCCCCAGAGGTTCTTGTCCAGGCTATTCCTGAGCAGAATCACTGGGCAAGCAACACCTAACATGGCAGAAGTCAGACATGGCATATGCCAAGCAACTGGTGAGGTGGAAATGAAGTGAACCACACAAGAAGTTAGACCACTCTTGAAGCTGCAAGTGTCTTACAGTTAGAACACCCAATGGCCTGGCCTTCAGATTAAACCAGCCACCACTCTCTATGTTGAGGGGGTCATAAAATGTTATAGCCAGCTGACTGTAATGCTGCAGAGTAACTGGATTCTGGACATAGTCACACCAGATTTCCTCATACACAAATTTATCACCCTGACACACTGCAAACCACATACATCCTTATCATATCAAACACAACATATAACAGCATACCTCCCCCCTCTCTCTCGCAAACACACACACATACCCATACACATATGTTGATAACATACAAAGTACATTCCTCAGAATCCCTGATTACAAGTCAGAAATATCAAGTTTGGTTCTCCTTTCCATACATTTTTAATATCCACTTTTAAAGAGGAAAATGCAAATAACATGGCATTACTTTTCAGCAGGAATATATTGAAGGGATGTTTGGAGCCAGTCAGCAATGCATTGTCTGCCACAGCTGGGTGCATAACAGTGATTTCTATACATTTAGATCTTTAAAAGTATTTATCCACTATTCTTTACATACTGGTGTTCCTTGATGAAAATTTGAGGTGATTCTGGTTCTGGGTCCTTTACCAACATTTAAGATATTTTAGACTTTCTCAAGAAACAGTGTATTCCAGGGCATATTAGTGTACTAATACTTTATGGTGACTGTATTAGGGTTTTTTGATTTTTTTTCATTCTATGTATCAGTATTCAATGGGTTTTAGCATACACACACACACACACACACACACACACACACACACA
>CAJQZJ010000594.1:4362900-4417658 GCA_907164525.1 Lophiomys imhausi
ACCCTCCTCCCCCTCAACCCCTCATCCTCTTCCCTTCTTTTTTTTTTTTTTTTTTTTTTAGTTTAAGGTATTTCTTTTTTCCCCCCAACAGCTCTCCCTTTCAGTCCAACAAATGGTTCTTTCCCTTATAACTATAAATACAATACAAAACAACAGAAATAAATAGGCCACAATTATGGGAGATATATGGCTTAGCATACATTCCCAGTGTCCAGTCCATATGTATTTGGCACCTGACTTAAACATTCTACTATCTAACCATCTCCATGAGTTTAAAGTTCTATATCTAACTCAGCTTTCATACTAGCTTGCCTCACAATTTTAAAAATAGCTTCTTAGGTCCAGAACACCCTCTTGATTCCTAAACAACTCAAAACTTAACTATGAGACTCTAGCTATCTATTCTTCAACCACCTCAGAGACCTGAGAGGGATAAATATATATCTGATTATATAGGAAGTGCAGGGCCCACAGCTTCCAAAACTAAGAAATTACATAATAGTGGCTGCCTGGACAGTTCCCATTTTCTCTCCATACATTATAGCATTGATCTTCAGCCGTTTGGTCCCGTTTCTCTGACAGACATTGATTGTAGATCTCTTAACAGATTGTGCTCTTTCTTAGCCTTTACCTCATTTCATGAATTCTGTTTTCTTAGGCTGACACAAGACTACTTTTCCATCATATACACAGAAACAAATCATTAGTGTACCCTTGCAAATATGGTCCTGATACCTTGGTGTTGTCTCTTTTTAAAATTATAGTTTTTACAACATAGATGCCCCTCAAGAGAAGAATGGATACAGAAAATATGGTACATTTACACAATGAAATATTACTCAGCTGTTAAAAAACTAACATCATGCAATTTGCAGGCAAATGGATAGAACTAGAGAAAAATCTTCCTGAATAAGATAACCCAGCCTCAGAAAGATAAATATTGTATGTATTTGCTCATAAATGGATATTAGCTATTAAGTGAATTATAACCAAGATAAAAATCCATATACTCTCAAAACTTAGATAAAGGATAAGGGTCTAGGAGGGACACATGGATCTCCTTGGGAGAGGGAAATAGAATAGATTTTATGGGTTCACTGGGGTGAATGAGGAGGGAATGAGAAGATCACATGGGGAGCGAGAGAAGAGAAAGGGTTGAGAGAGAGAGAATATAGGGAGACAAAGCTGGAATTGAAAGCATTTGAGGGATGGTATAGAAACCAAGTGCAGTGGAATCTTCCTAAAATACATGAAAATGAACCTAATTGTCTCCTAATAATGGGGACATGGAATCTTAACTGACCATTTCTTGTCACAAAACCAGGCTTCTAATGTCTGGACTGGGATGAAATCATGTGAGCTATTGGCCAAGTTGGTCTCATGGAAATCCCCAAACAGCCAGCCTGTTGCTAAAGCAAGAGATGGTTAATCACAAACTGACAGAAGGCGGGACACCATTGCTGAGGATTACACCCACAGAACTCATTAAACATGAAGAAATCAAGCTGTTGCTTATATGAAGCCTTCACCTCTATATTCTATTCTCTTTTGTGCAGTAAGGTACTCTGCATACTACCAAAGGAGAAAATCAGCACCAACCCAGCCACAAAGTCTTTAACCTACAATGTGTCCTTCCTGTAAAATATACTAGAGTAATGATGGCATAGAACTTGTGGGAGTAGACAACCAATGTTTGATTTTATTTATGACTCACTCCACGAGAAGGAACCCATACCCAACACTGGCTAATCAAGAATCAGACACTAGATAGCCCAAAGACATAGGGTAACACATTACTGCTCATAAAAAAAAAAAGGATCAGTAACAGGTCTCCTTGTAATTTGCTACCCTCATAAATCAGTGCCTTATATAGTCATCACCAGAGAGGGTTCTTCTAGAAGCAAATGGGAATAGATGCAGACACCCACAGCCAGACATTAAGCAGAGAAAGAGTCTAAATGGAGATTTCAGTCAAATCTGTCCCTCTCAAAGTTCAGGGAGCCCTCAGGAAGAGGAGGAAGTAAGATTATAATAGCCATAAGGGATGGAAAACATCAGGAGAACACCACCTCCTGAATCAACTAAGCAAGGCACATATGGCTTCATAGGGCCTCAGATATCATGTCCTCTGTATATATATTTTAGCTTTTACCTTAATATTTTAATGGAACTCCTGAGGTTTTTTTCTGTTGTGAACAAAAGTAATTCTTATTTTTCTTATTACTACAAGAACTACTTTGGTCTTCAAAACACATGAAAGGCATTACTCACCGGGTGCCCACAGACCAAATGTTAAAAACTTCTACAAATAAATATACTTGGTACATAAAGAATAGAAGGAAGGGTGAGGCTTAATAGTTACAAGAGATTCAGCCATCTTAGCCATAAATAAGAAGCTGAGGAACCTACTTCCCTCAAAGCTGAATCTGTAAAAAAAAAAAAAATCATTATTTTTATTTATGTGTACATTAGGAGGGATATGTTTATAAGGAGAGGGGTAAAAATCAGTGAAATTTTATGTTTTCTGATTATACAATTAAAGTTAGCTTTGAATTATCATGAGCATTCTATAAAACATGAGCTCAAATTTGTGTTCTTTTTTATTGTTTTTTTTTTGTTGTTGTTCTTGTTTGTTTGTTTTGGTTTGGTTTATTGAGACATGGTTTCTTTGTGTAATAGATAGAGTCCTGGATGTCCTGGACTCACTTTGCAGACCAGTCTGGCCTTGAACTCACAGAGATCCGACTGTCTCTGTTTCCTGAGTCCTGAGATTAAAGGCATGTGCCACCATGCCCAGCTCAAATTCAAATTTCTACAATAATTTCTAAAATCTAATTATGGGAGGCTGTAGAGATGGCTAGACTTTATACACATATCTCTTCCAGAGAGTCCAAGTCTGGCTCCCAGAACCTTCAAAGAAGGCTCCCAATGGCTTGTAACTCCAGTTCCAGGATATCAGACACTCTCTTCTGGCTTTCATGGATACACCTACACATGTGGAAAACACGCAGAGACACACTCATACTAATAAATAAATAAATAAATAAATAAATAAATAAATAAATAAATAAATAAATAGATAGATAGATAGATAAATAAATATGGTGTATAACATTTTCTTCTATGTCAAATTAAGCAGAAAAGAAAATTGCAAAGCTTTTACATAGCATACTTGAGTGCATCTCTGACTCTCATGCTTGTTTTGGGGACCATTTTCTCCTGTGGGTTGTTGTTTTCTATTTGAATATAATAGTTTTTGTTTCATCTCACTATATTTTATTTTGTCAAGTTTGAGTGATAGCCCTTAGATTCCTGTTCTTTCCTAATGAGAGACAGAAATAGAGGGATCCAGAGGAGAAAAACTGGGAGGAGTAGAGAGAAGAGGAACTATAATTAGTATATATTATATGAGAAACTAATCTATTATCAATTAAAAAATAAATAATAGAATGTTTATTTTAAAAATTAAAATTTTTCCATCATTGTTCCATTTTCTTTCTTTCCTCCATCCCTCCCACACATAGTCTCGAATTAAAGTCTTCTTTCTCTTCAGTTATAGTCACACACACATGTCATATAAATATGCATGTATGTTATATACATTTATATATTCTTTAATACATAAATACAACATTCTCACATACTCAGTACATTTAATGCTACTCTATGTGTATTATCTCAAGGCAGGCTACTTGTTGTTGGATAACCAGTTGTAGAAATCTTCCTTGGGTGCCAGGGGTCAGCCCAGGTGATGACCAGGTCCCACAGAGGAGGTAAGGAGTCTGCAGGAGTGAGTCAGTTATGATAGTTGGGGAATCTTGCAGCCTGACTGACTGGCAGTTAGAGTGTTTCTTTATATGCAACTTAGTAGCAGGGATAGAGTCATGTTGTTCCAAAACATAGATCAAATCACTTTAGTCCCCAGATAAGTGTTTTAGCTTCCTCTTGGTCATAAGGTAATTCATCATTGATGAATCGTGACAGAACAGAGTAATCTTTTACAGTCATTTTCCTTCATCAACCATATAATCCAACTTCTAAGAATCTTGCTATATCATGGGTACTTGCCTAAAAGAAAGTCTCCAAGCCAGCCTAAGCTGATTGCAAAGTCCCAAGTAGTGAATTATCAACTTTTAATGGTCAGAGTGTCACATACCATTAGGCCCAAGAAAAATCTTCAGGCCACAGCTGCTGTAGTTATTATTCAATATCTGGTATATTAAAATGCTTATATTTTATACCTTTATATAATCTATTTATATGACTAATGTTGATATTCATTTATTCCTTGGTCATATGACACCACAGAGGCCCAGCATGAGCTAATTTTTCTAAGGGAGGTGTTAATTTTCATTCTTTTATCATTTTTCCACACCATTCTTTGTCCAGCAATATAAGCCCCCCCCCACCCCATGTAGGACAGAGATGACTCCAGTCAACCTAACTTTGTTCAGTATCTTTTCCTCGAGGGGCATACAATGTGACCCTCAATCTTATATGCCATATAATCACCTGAAAAGGAAGATGCTTTTAGCCTGATCTGCTGCCAACTCCTCTAACTCACTGGATCTTGTTTAACTTTTTAAGTTTACTTTGCTCTGATCATCTTGTTCCTGCGTATGGGTGCAGATGATCCAAGAGTATCTTGTTGCTGGACATTCTAAGGAGATCTCTGGTTTCTCTTTCAGGATATAAGAAAACCTTCAAGTAGGGCCAGATAGGATTGTTTCCCTGAAAGCAGGAAAAGTAGTATGCCTAGGACTTTCTTGAGGAAGCTTAGAAGCAATACTTCTGGGAAACTGCATAAATAATTCCTAACAAATTTCCCATCAATACAATATCCCAAAGTTGCACAATTATTAAAATCCCACTCCCTCAAGCATGCAACACATGGAGATAAAGACGGCATGCTGGTAACTATCATGTGGCTCATCTTTGCTGGATCTTTGTCAAGCAGTTCTGCTGTTTTATGGCTTTCACTGTTCCCAGTAGATATGGCTGTTCACCTAGAGATGGCCATTTCCTGTTCTGTCAGCCTTTCCCAGTTGCAATAGTTCATCATGTAGGTTTGAGGCCCCATGATCTTTCCCACTTTCATGTTATATCAATTAATATATTTGTTGTTCAGGTATTATTATTATTTAGGGATCCATGTTGGTGAAACTTGATGGGCATAGACTGTCTGACATTTCTGGGGGACAAAATCCCTGATCCTCTGGCTTTTACAGTCTTTCTTTTTCCTGTTTCCCAATGACCCCTGAACCTTACATGTAAGAATTGTGTAACAGATATTTCAGTTGTGACTGCATACCACAGGTTCTTTTATCCTCTGCATTTTGATTGGTTGTGGGATTTTTTTTTTATATTGGTTTCTATCTGATATAAAGAGAAGTTTATTTGATGAGGAGTAATAACAAGAACAACAACAACAAAATGGGTTTTAATAGAGAATTCCCAAAGGAAAAGTAAAATTGATTAGATATATCTCAATAAATGATCATCACTGCTAGCAATTAGGAATGGAAATCAAAACAATTATAAAATTTTGTCTTAACCGAGTGAAAGAGGCAAAAATTACAAAATGACTGACAACAAAGGCTGCAGAGGATGTGGGGAAAAGGGAGCCCTTATTGATGAGATTTAGAGCTGCTTCAGCATGAGAACCTCAGGGATGCAGGAGTGATACCTAGAATTTGGTAGTAACCAAAAGTTCTTTAATATTTCTTAAGGCTTGTTCAACAAGAGTGAAAACATGCCTCATGCTGGAAATCTAGCCAACTATATAGGGCTTATAAAGTAATGAATCCTGGAGGAAAACCTACAAATACTACTTTGTTCAACTATAATATGTCCTAACTACATTCTAAATGCTTATCTACATACCCACAGATATATAGAATTGTTTTTAATTTTGCATTCTTTGGAATCTTCTGTTTTGACATTAGTGATTTCCAAAAGCATTGTGTGTAGTCTCAGTAGAAAACAGTTGTTCCAAGACTGTGGTCACTCAGATCTGAGAAACCTGAAAAGTTACCAAACAGAACAAATGCACACGAATATATGAAAAAAAAACTTTGTTTATTCCTTTGTTGTTTTAGAAATAATAATTATAATAACCATCAGAGAATTTAAAATAATATATTTTGTTCATGTGCCTCACCACCCCAACTCCTCTCATTTCTAACAGCTCTACCCTCTCCTCTTTACCCATTGAATTTTGAGGTTTTTTTTCTCTTCTTTTAAAAATATCACTGAGTCTAATTTATGTTGACCAACTCCTCCTGATAGTGGGGCCTGCCCTGGAGGGTAATCAACCTACCAGAAGTCACATCATTAAACAAAACTTACTCTCTTTTCCTCAACAACTATCAAGTGTCAATAACTCCTTAGCTAGTGGTGGGATTTTGAGTCAATTTCTTCCTGTACATATTAAGATTTTGTCTGGATGGAGCTTGAATAGATCTTGTGTATGTTCACACAAATGTTGTGAGTTCAAATGAGACACTGTCTTCTTGTGTTCTGAAAACAATGATTTCTGAAGTTATCTACCACTTCAGTCTCTTACAGTCTTTTGCCTCCTCTTCTCCAAAGATTCTATTCTTTTATGCAAGTCATGTGCTATATATATCCCATTTACAACTGAGCATTTCATAGCCTCTTAGTCTCTGTACATTGACCAGGACAGAGTCTCTGTGTGGATTGATATTTAATACAAGAAAAAGCTTGTTTGAAGAGGATTGAGAGAATTGCTTATTAAAGACATAGTTATAAATCATTAGGAATCATTTTCTTCTATGCTCATTTAGCATAATAATAGTATTGTGTTCTGCTTATTTATGATTTGAAGTCTATTTTATCTGATATTAGAATAGCTACACCTGTTCTTTTCTGTGTTTCATTTGCTTAGAACAGTTTTCCCCTTTATTTTATCCCAAGGTAACATCTATAATTGATGGTGAGGAGTGGTTCTTGGAGGTAACAAGAGGAAGGATCCTGTTTTTCAATGACATCTATTAATTTGTGGTGGAAATTACTATTGAATAATGTTTATTAATGCCTGTTATATTCTTCTGGTGGTGTTGTTTTCTGAGACTTCTTTTTGTTAATATTCTGAGATTTATTTGTTTTTTCTATCTTCAATTTGCTTAATATTCTTTACAGTCTAAAATATTCCTTCTAGTGTCCTTTAGAGTTGACTTAGTTTACATTGTTTCTTTATGTGGTGTACACAAATTCACCAAATCTGTTTTTATCTTGGAAAGTTTTACTTTTTCTTTCAACTTTTCCTAGGTATAGCAGTTTGAGCTAGCATCTGTGGTCTTTCAGAGTTTAGAAAATATCAGTTCAGGTCTCTCTGTCTTTTGAAGTCTGCAACGAACATTGAGGTGTTATTCCTATGGGCCTGAATTATGTATGATTTGCTCTTTCCCTCTTGCTACTTTCAATAGTCTTTCTTTGTTCTGTACTTTTAGTGTCTTGATTATGGTATGTCATAAGGAGTATCTCTTCAGATTTTATCTATTTCATATTGTGCATGCCCCCTGTATCTTACTAAGCATCTCTTCCTAAGATCTGGGAATTTTTCTTCTACTATTTTACTGAAATATTTTGTGTCTTTGACCTGAATTTCTCTTATACCTATAACTTTTTTTGGTCCTGTCCCAGATTTCTTCTTATATGTTTCATTTCTCAGGTTTTTAGAGTTACATTTTTTGACTAACTTTTCTCTGCCTTATCTTAGAGACCTGGTATTTACACTTACACTTGATCCAGGACTATAATTTGAGGGTTTTTAAAATTTGTTTTGTCCACCTCAGATTTTATTTCATTTTGCTTCTTTTTTTAGATATTTCATATCTTAATTAATTCAATTTTGATATCTTGAATTGATTTTATTATTTTATTCAGCTGTTTTTCTTTTCATGGTCCTCTTTTAGACACTTGTTCATATTTTCTCTAAGTTCTGTGAGCATATTTATAATTGTGATTTTGAAACCATTGCTTGTATAACTAACTAAAATGCTTTTCTTTTAAAACATTAATAGGAGTACTAATTTCAAGAGAAGTCATATTGTCATAGCTATTCATGTTATTTGTGTTTTATGGAGGGTTTCTAAGCATTCAGAGTTGAGTAAGTTATTTACAGTGTTTCTTTATGCGGTCTCACTCCTTTTGGGGGGGTGTTTAAGTCTTTATTTTAACTTATTTAACTTATTTTCCTTTCCTGATCACTTTTATACTGTAGCATTAGGATCACCATGCTGATTTAGCAGTCTAATCCCAAGAAAATAGTAAACTGAAAATGGAATTTTCTAAGATTACATAAAAGATTTAGAAGAGCTAGGTATTATAAAAAGAGACTTTGAAGCAAAAAAGAATAGTTATACTTTTCATTTATATCACATTTTAAGACATTTTCCTGAATAATTTTCATTATCATTCCCACCTAAGAGTATTATTTTTAAAAACAATTATTATTACAACTGAGTTGTACACATAGACAAACCTACCATAAAGGCACAACAAGGTTACCACCAGCAAGGTTTGCAAGGTGTACTAATTTATAATAGTTTCTGCTGAAGCTATTAATGTTCCAAGGGATTTCCTACATTCTTGATCACACAAAGCCATGAAGGCTTGTCTGTAATGATGGCCACTCATGTACCTGTGAATAAGGAAATGTTCATGAGTGATGAGTTTCAACTCATACCTGCTCACATACTTGGCATTTCTCTTTCTGTATGAAGTCTATGATCCTCAGTGTCTTAATGTGCACAATAAAATTATACAATCTAGTACCTATGTTGAATAAGCACTTTAAATTTTAATGAGATTTTAAAAAGCACTTTGAGAAACTTGTCAAGCTAAGTATATGACAAATGGAAGCTGTCACTCTCATACATCATTTAGCTCATAACATCTGCCATCTGTGTTCTATTACAGGAAAAGAGAAGGAAGGTAAAAAAGCAAGAGAGAAGGAAAAAATGAGATTCCCTAACTCAAAGGTATTTGAATAAATTTTAAGAATATTGGTATCCTGAAAATACAGGAGAGACTAGCTTCACATTCCATCCTTGAAAATAAGAAAAGTAAAATAATATAACATTTAGCTAGGTCCAAATCAAAGAACAAAATATCTAGACAAGAGAGTTCTAAAAACTGCTAAGTATCTTGTGCTCTTAATTGGGAGGCATAGAAATTGAATCTTCACACTCAATTTATAAGACATATAACTTTGATTTTTATAACACATTTTGGTTTTAGTACAAGATATCTGACAGACAACATGTCTACATTTAAGAAATCTTTCTTAGGTGTTGGCTGTGACCAGGTACTCTGTTATATTGGGTTATAGCCATAGGCAAAACTGTTTCTATCCCAGATTAGAGCATAGGCAGGTAGAACCACAGTGAAAAGGAGATTAAATATTGTCCCAGTAACTTTTTCTGGAAGTCAGATGAACAAATGCATATTTGTTTCAGATACTGCACCAATGAAGTCCCAAAAAAGGAATCCTAACAAAGTTCAATTTACTTAACCAAAGAGTTTATTGGTATTATTTATAGGGCTTTAGCCCAGTGTTTCACTGCAAAGCCCCACACCACCAATGGATGATGGCCCCGTGAAAGATGCCCCATGAAGTTCCAATTTCAATTAACTGAGTCATATGTGCACTATAATCTTCCCAAATCACTTGCAACTGGCAGGAGAGGCAGAAGGGCAGGAGGCAGTAATGGCTAGAATTCCTGAAGAGAGATCTGTGACCCGCCTATGCCTCCTTTTACTCAGGAGTGTTAACAGCTCCTTTACCATTCCAAAGACCTAGATACCATTGTGCTATTTGGCTCTATTAGTTTCCATGGCTACGAGGGCAAAGCACTCTCTAGTTCAAGAAATTGCTTGCACATTGAACATATTGCAAAAAGAGTAAAGGGAAAAGCAGTGGTCAGAACCTAACTCAGACCAGAGAATGGTCTCCTTTTTCACTAAAGAAAGTGAGTAGATACTGCTTCTGAGCTTACTTACACAGTTGCAGGTAGATTGGGATCTAAGACTCATGTTGGATTTTGTCTTGCATAACTAAAGCCTTAAAATGTGTAATTGAAACATAATGAAAATTTTGAACTACATTTTTAAAATGAAGAGTTTTCAGACATATAAATATTATTCCAGGATGAAACTTTGTGTTACATTGACAAAAGTTATTATTCTAATAAAAAAAATTGCTAGGTCTACTTAAATGACTACATTGGCAGATTTTTGGGTATTCAACATATTTATTATTATTAGATATAATTATTATTACACATAATTATTAGACGTAATTCTTGTTCAAAACAATACAAATAGTGAATGGGCTCAGTAAAATGATGCCTAAATTATATGTAAAAAATAATTAAAAGAAGAGACTGCTAGGTGTAAGCCAGGGAACAGTAAAACCACCTCATATTGGGTGGGGCAGAGAGAAGAGCAAAATGGTGGAAAAGCAAGAATGTTTTATTTGACTCTAAGCAGTATGAGGGTCATAGGGCTGATACAGACTCTTTGAATTGACCTGGAACTAGATGCCCTTGCCTGAGGTATTTGATTTTCAGGGGAAGATTAAGGGACAGTCCCATCCCGAGGGTTTGAGTGAGGCTCCTGGTAAACAGTAAAACTTTTAGGGCTGTGTTTATACAATGACAATCTTCCTGTTAACCTGGCCAATGTCTTTTATTTCAGACATTGTCACAAACATTGCCATTCTGGGGATCCACTTTAGACTTAACAATATATAATCGAGAGAAACAGGGGAGACTTCTAGGGAGAGAGGGAAATACAGAGAGGGATTATTCTTTAGGTGAGAGGTTAATTACAAGTTATTAGCACTGCAGACAATATGGTATTCACAAGGATATGAATGAAAAAGTGAAATAAAAGGAAGAGGACATTACTATTCCTAAAGTATGGAAAAACTTTTTATTATAGATATAAGGGTAAAAGCAGGCAGAGAGACCAGAGTCTAGGCTTTACCTGTCCAGTGAAGTAAAACAGACCATGAAAGCAGAGAGGGAAAGGGAGAAAAAAAAGGAGATAAAGACCAAAAATTCCTGGACCAAGAGACCAAGAGAACAGTGTAGCCAAAATGACTGAGTTATGTAAGAGATCAGGCTAGCGGAGGGGAAGCAGAGGCCGATTCCCTGAGTTGGAGAGGTGTGGGGGTACAGGCCAGGGTGAGAAGTGCTAGAAGAAGCCAAAGGCACTGAGTGAGATTTGTCCTGGGTTTGAGACCTAACATTCCAAACTCTTACTGATGATAAGGAGCAAGTCATCTCTTCTGTAACTATTTCATGCTGAAATCCAGGTATCATTGTTGAGACCCAGAAAGATTGGAGTAATGGTCAAAGGACTGCAAATAAGATGCAGGATGCTTCATTCACTGTTCAGTTCCCCAGGACCTCCTGGGGCTAGTGAATTGTAGGTGGCTTTGGATCAGTCAATGTCTCCTAGGATCAGACTGATTGGAAACTTTGGCAAAAGCATGTAGGGATTGTACATTTGAAACAGTCTGGAGTCTTTAGTTGATAGGAAATCTGTTGATTCAGATATACATTAGGGTCAGGGAAAAGTTTTATCTTAGATGTACATTTAAAATTTCACGATGATGTGGGTAAAGACTAGATAGTTATAATCTCATAGTTAAATTTTGAGTTGTTTA
Source organism: Lophiomys imhausi (assembly GCA_907164525.1). Taxonomy (NCBI): domain Eukaryota; kingdom Metazoa; phylum Chordata; class Mammalia; order Rodentia; family Muridae; genus Lophiomys; species Lophiomys imhausi. The sequence continues at coordinate 4,374,599 of CAJQZJ010000594.1, forward strand.
GGAATTAAGAGGGTATTCTGGATATAAGAAGATGTTTTTAAAATGGTGATACAAGTTAGGATGGAAGCTGAGTTGGATATAGAACTTTAAACTCATGGAGATGGTTGCATAGTAGAATGTTAAAGTCAGTTGCCAAATTCATATGGACTGGATATTGGGAATGTATGCTAAGCCTTATAATTTTCATAATTGTGGCCTAATTATTTTTGGTTTTTTGTATTTGTTGTTATAAGAGAAAAGAGCCATTTGTTGGAATGAAAAGGGGAGCTATTGAGGGGAAAAAGATATACCTTAAACTTAAAAAAAAAAAAAGGAAGCAGATGGTGGGGTATGAGGGAGAAGAGGGTGGGAGAATGGGACCAGAAGGGGTAGTAGGGAGGGAATTGTGATTGAGATGTAATTTGAAGAAATATAATAAAATAATAATAATAATAATAATAATAATAATAACAATAATGATAAATTCCAGGCCCAAGGTCCTAGTAGTTGAGAAGTCAAGACCAGGAGAGAGAGAGAGATACTACCCTCAGGAATAAATAGGCAGGTGGGTAAACTTTGAAGTACTTACCTGGAGTCCTGTTGATTTGCAATAGTTAGATCCAAATCAACTCCCTTAAGCTTAATGGAATGGTTTAACTTTATAAATTGAGATAAAATTTTATATATATTAGCATTACCAGTTTGTAATCTGTATAGTAATCCACATTGTAGAAAAAGCAGGAGAATCATGCTTTTAAATAATATTAAAAGCTTGGAGACTAAAATATATTCTGGGTTAAAAACATCAACAGTCTTTCCAGATGTCTGGATATATATTGCTTGAACAGAGATATATTTAGCATGATTGAGAAGCAATGTTAGGTGTATACGTAAAAGAAAACCAAAGGAAATTCAAAATTTTGAATTTATGACTACGATAATATTATCAGTGCTTTATCAGGGTTAGATTAACAGTTTATTAGAGCTTCACTGATTGTTAAAATGTTAAATTTTTAGGTCACTATAACACTAGAAGAGAGGGAAAGAATATTGAAATATTTTTAGAAATGTTCTGAGAGTTTATCTCTTTCAGAGTGAAATCTTTTAGCAAGGTAAACTGTGCCTCTTTCTTCAGGAGATCCAATAGCTCTTGAAAAGTGAGGCCAGATTTTACATATAAAATGAAGTGAACAGGCAGCTGATGCCTTAGGAGGAGGAGCTGTTCTGCTTCTTGTTGTTTACATAATGCCACATTTAGCTATCGAAATAAAGCATAGCAAGACGTATAATCCACATGGTCTATGTATCAGTTAAAATGACAGAGATGTACTGCTACTTTGGCAGTTACGCTAGGCTCCAGTGGTCTCAATGGCTTTGTTTGGGACAGAAGTAGTTGATCTTTGGCTATCATACTGCACAGTTTTTGCCTTCTGGAACCAAACTCAGAAAATCTCAGATTATCTGATGGAAAAGAAGTTGGGAAAACTAACCTACCTGGGCCAGAAAGAGTGGGGTTATCAACTCAATCATGTCCACAGTTTGGGATGGACACAGCAGGCAAGATATGGGAGGTAAAGCATGGAGCAGTTCTTTGCCCACTGGTGAGACTTACCTCATTTCAGGTGGAGTTGTCTGAAACTGCAACTTAGTTATCAATTGTATTTATTAATAAGTATAAACTATAAGATTAGACCAATGGAGCAGCTAGGGGGCTGGCAGGAGGCCGGCAGGCCTGGCCCATCTTAAGTGGCGGCCTATCTTGTCCTGGGGAAAAAAGCCCTGGACCAAGGTTGGCCTTCACCACCTGCAACCTAACTCAGTTAACTAGTATCTTCATTAATAATGATAAGTTGTTATATTAGGCCGGCAGAGCACCCAGCAGCCTGGCAGGAGATTGGCAGGCCTGACATGCCTTAGAAGCCTATAGGCTTGGTGGGGCATCTTGGTGGGGAAGGTAGGTGGAACAGCTTCCAGATATTTATTGATAATTATAAACTGTTATATTAGACCAGCAGAATTGCAGGCTGCCTAGAGGAAGAGTCAATGAGTCTTGGTGGGAGGCTGATGGACATGGATTGCTTTGACAGGCAGCCTATAGGCCACTGCATCCCTTTCCCCAATAATTAAATACACCAAGACCTTTTAATGTTTTGACGTTTAGCCATTAGCTGGGCAGATTCTCAATTAGCTAATCTAAATTAACCTGGACCACCTAATCCCAAACCATTATATGGCCTATTGTTACCTTCCAGAGCTCCCAAACATGTCTGTCTGCTTCCCTATCTCCTGGCAGAAAGAGAGCTTCCCATGTGTAAAACATAGGGTTCTTCTTTCTGTCTCAGGAAGTCCCACCTTCCTATACTCTTTCTGTTAAGCTGATTGGCCATCAAAAACTTTATTACCCAATCAAGAGAATGCCTCAGAAAGGTCAGTGGCCAGATCTCAGCATTTAAATTAGTCTTCAGAGCCAATGTATGAGACCTTCCTCCAACAGACCTTCCTCTGTGCCCCATCATTGCTACTGGAGACCTAACTGTAGTGGAAGTTTTGATTTCTTTAAAAACTCAGTTTTGTTATGTGAATGTATCTTTTGTTTAGGTCTCAAATATGGGATGTTGAAATGCTCTATCCAATGCTGAAAATAGACTCATGAGAGAACATGTGATATTTGTTAGCTGGAAATTGGAAATTGCGTCCTTGCAGGGGGCAGGGCAGGGGTTGCCAGGTGCAAAATATCCTTGTGTAGACTCCACAGAGGTATATAATAAGGAGTCCCAAAACAGAAAGTTTGATTAGCTTTACTTCTCATTGCTTCATTTTGTATCACTTGACTTTTGTTTAGCTTCACTTCTCATCTATTCTCAAGATTCTCCTGGCTGGTTTGCACTCCAGAGAATGCTTCTTGCTGCTGCTGATTGCTGTTTGTTCCCACTGATCCCAGTTCCTGCTGCTGTGCTGTTTGACTGGACTTCTGGAGTCCTAATGGTAGAGAGTAGAATCACCCCAAGGAATTACCTCTAAAAAGCTCTACATCCCCTGTCCCTCCTAACTCTTTTTCTCCCCTACCTTGGGTAAGTGGGTTGGAAGGGAGGTAAGGTTTCAAGAAAATCACAAGTAAAACTGTATAAAAGTATGCCTTCACTTAAGTGTCATCTCTAGAAGCTTACATATGTCTATCATGAGAAGTTTTTTCATGAAATATTTTAAATGGCTTATTAAACAGATCTCTGAAGAGTTTGAGGACCATTATCTGCTATGTATATCTGATTTAAACACAGAATTCACTTGTTTTTAGTTATTTGCCTTAGATTTAATCTTGAAAATACATACAGAATTATGAATGAAGCTTATAAATTTTATTTATTAAACATAGGTTGTTCCTTATTTAAAATTTTTAGAAACCTGGTGTTGAACACAGTTAGCAAAGACGTAAGTGGTAAGACACACATCTCTAAGTCAGTTTATGTTAATCTGAGTATCTCTGTTATAACATGTATAATGAGGTGCTGGGTGTCCCATGGTGGGCCTGTGCCAAGGTGTCCCACCCTGAGGAATGATGTCATGCAACAGTGTGGTATAAAGGAGATTTATTGAAGGGGAAGGTAGGGCAGTGAGCCATGAGAACAGAGAGAGAAAGGGGTTGCTCAGGATAGAGAAAGAAAGAGGGAGGGGGGGGTGAGAGAGAGGGAGAGAGAGAGAGAGAGAGACCTGGTGGCACCTGGTGATGATGTTTCTCTGACTTTGAGGCAGGCTAGTGTGATTCCCTGTAAACTATCAATACCTTTATAACCTTAAGAATTTTTAATATAAATATAACTTTAAGAATATTTAATAAATAAATATTTATCCATCAAACATATGTTGTTTATTATTTAAAATTCCTAGAAACCTATTGTTAAATAATTAGCAGGGACAAAAATAATTAGATGTAAATGTCTAAATCAGCTTTTGTTAATCTGAGTAGATCTGTATAACCTTAGGAATTTATCATAGAAAAATCTGTAACTAGTCCAAAATATTCTGTTTTGGACTAGTTATATACTGCTGTTTCCTTAGTCTAAAGCAGAAGCACAGAACTCAGTAGGATTAGGAAGTTGTATAGTTGTTGCCTGAGTTGATTTATATTATGTGGTCATCTTAAGATGGTAATGAAGTCATTTAGTACATACTTTCTTATACCTTAGTAAAGATGGTTGCCATATGGTTGCTTCCATCTTGATGAGATCCATATCCAAGGTAGAGACAAGTCACATGGTTGCTATTTGAAAACATCTACATTCCTGAACAAGAGTTGAATCCAAGTTACAATAGAGTATATACACTCTAAACAAAATTTGAATCACATATAAAGTATGTCATAGCAAATAAAAATCACTTATATGTAGAGTTTTTATCTATCAATGTTTTGTTACAAGTTTTAAGCTAACTTTTTTGTTACAGAATTTACAGATTCTTTAAACACACCAAATAAATCTACAAATCCCAAGTTAAGGAATGTTTACATACTAGCCTAATTATAGTTTTAAGAGACATTTGGAAATGTAAAGCAGAAAAATTCAGATATAAGACATTTTAGGATCTTTTGTTTGTACAGTAGGTGAAGTTGTAATTCAGGAGAGTTTGAGAAGTTAGTGTGGCAATATTTTGGTCATTGAGCTGTACTGAGGCCAAGTCATTTGCAGTAACATAAAATCAATAAAATAAATAACAATAAAATAAAAATAAAATAAAAAACAATAAAATCTCTGAGTCATAGGAAGAAATTGACTCTGAGAAAAAAAGGAGAAAGGATCACAAAACAAACTCTGCCATAGAGTGTTCCAATAAACTCCAAGAAGGATTTCAGAGGCAGAGAACAGTATAATTGTGAGAGGCAAGGAACAACAAGCAGGATCTCCACCCAAGGAAGGGTTCTGATATCTTGGAGGCCAAGAGGGTGTAGAGAAGCTGCAGGACTTCCAGAAGGAAACTGAGAGACTGAAGGGGTAAACATGGCAGGTAGAAACTTCACCAAGGGAAACTTTCAATATTGTAGAGATTACAAGGGTATAGAGAAGTAGTGAGACTTCCAGGAGTGGGCCAAAAGACAGAGAAGACAAGGTTTCAGAAGCCCAGAAGGACTTAAGGAAACTGTGGAATTTAGCAGTCAACTTCTAGAGGGTAGAGGCAAGGACACTGTTGCAGACTAGGAGGACATACAGAACTCATGGGAACTTCCAGCATCCAACTGAGATGGAACAGAGTCACAAAATATGCGAACTCTGCCTGAGGGAGGATTCTAATGTAGAAGGGCTTAAAGAAGAGACAGAACAGGCAGCTTGAAAGGAAGGAGCAGAAACTCCAGGAGGGTTCTGCTAACATGTCTGAGAAGTAAGCAAGGGAATGGCTGAAATATTTTACCCAATATCCTGCCAGTATCAAAAAACACCTTTCTCAAAGACCAGAAATTTTTCCTCAGGAAAGCTATTACCAAGACTTTGGCCCCATGTCTCATCCCTGTAAGAAGATAGGAGCACCACTTCAGTAAGTACCATCTAGGACACATCCTGATGACAATGGTAAACCTCCCTAGATGCACCTCCAGTAGTTCGTTCGTTCTCATGGAATCTCACAGTGTAGGAAGCTCTTCTGCCTCTTGCTTCAGCAGAGTTCAATCTGTCTCCTCAAGTTCAATGGACCTAAAACCAATTCTAATAATTTTTGCAACCTCTTCTTCCACATTTTGTTAATTTAATCTTTCTTTGACAGTTCATCAAGCTCTGTGGCTTATAAGGCTGTAAATGGCAGTTTATTATCTTCTTAGACTAGAACTAGATGCTAAGCTTAAAGCTAAATCAATCGTTCTTATGGCTGTTACTTTAAAAAAAAGCCATTTGTTCAAACCCTCTCCATTTAGAGTAGTCATTTAGCCTTATCTTTGTTTTTCCCCAGTCAATGTCTGGTTTACTGAAAGAGAAAGTAAGCAAAATCCCTTGATGTATGGAGGGCAATGTTTCCTCTGGCCTTTGTTAAGCAGCTGCTTCTTTGGCTCATTGTTTTCTAAGACACTGCATCCTCCCTACCAAGTGAAATTAAAGGATAGCGCTATACTGGAGATACAAATAAGAAAGACAACAAGTAGTAAACAGGGAAAACAACTTGAGAGGCAGTCTACTCCCAAAGGGGGAAACAGCAAAAATGTGGCAGCAAGATGAGCAAAATACGACCCATAAGAAATAGTTCTAAGACACAAAGGTTTTATAATGCTGTTTTTAACATTAAGTCATTATTAATGCAGGAGGGGACATTGTGCACTTCATTTGACTTAGAAACCCAAATTCCTTAGTACTTAATCTGCCAGGGCTGGAAAGAGCAAGGTTTTCCCTCCATTTCATTACCTTGCAGCTCTCTTCTTTTCATTTCCTACACTTTTTACCCTAAATCTCAGTTATAATTTTCACTCCTTTAAAAATATCATAACTTCTTTTTTTTGTTCGTTTGTTTGTTTTTATTTTTATTTTGTTTCATGTTTTTTGGTGTTTTGCCGGCATGTATGTCTGTATTAGTGTGTTGGATGCCTAGAACAGGAGTCATAGACAATTATGAGGTACTATGTAGGTGCGGAGAATTGAGCCCAGGTCCTCTCGAAAAGCAGTCAGTGCTCTTAACCAGTGAACCATCTCTCCAGCACATATCATAACATCTTACTGCTTAAAACTACCTTAATATCATTTTTTTGTTTGGTTTGTATTTATTTATTTATTTGACATGGTCATATCCACTGAAAAGGTGAGAGTCATGAAACCAGCACAGATGCTTGAAACAGTTCCAGCATAGCTGAGCAGATTGTTGCAATGGCTGTCATTCTATCTCTAAGTTTGGGGTTTTGGTCTCTGTGTGTTACATTCTTGGGGACTTTCTGCATTATGATTCATTTTATGTCTTTTCCTGAAAAAGGTATGTCTGAGTCTTTTTAGGAAAACCCTAACATTAACCTCATCTGGTAACTATTTAGAAGTCTTCCTTATGCCCTGGAGACCATTAAGCACAGATAAGCACATAGCTAGATAAGGCTACTATTTCAGGAATCTTCTTGGGGCACCTGTCCCTGAGCAAACTCAAACAGCATAATTGGTGCAGGGTAAACAGAGACAATTGACAAATTCTGAATAGCCAGGAGAAGAGGTTCCAGATTCAAGGTCTCTTTTTATTATAAGCTTAGAGCTCTCTGAAAAAGTAGTTTGAAGATAAGGTATCATTCAGAGAACAACTCTAGAAGAACAGAACTTAGTGAATAAGATAGATTAACTAAAACAAACTTTCTTACTTTATAGCATAGATAATGAAACATATAATAAAAGAAGTTAGATATTAGTATATGCTATTCACAAAAAGACCCATTCAGATATTTTCTGTTTGTCTCAAGTGCTCTCATACTACAAACACTGGGAGCTTAAAAGCACCCTGTCATACAATAAATGTGTTTGCTTTGGAGAAGACATTTTTAGATTCTCTAAGTTGGAGTTATGGGATTTATAACTACAAAATCTGTTCTGTTTGTAGTTCCTAATTGTAATTAAACTTATAATCCTAGACATGTCATGAAAAAAAAAATCAAACACTTTTTGGATAACCATTAGTCTGTCTTTGTTCTGAGAAACCTGCATAAATAAAAACACATCTGATTGATAGTAAGTCATTGCCACTGAAACAGATTGCTAGTCAGTCATATCCACAAGATCCCCCTTACAATCAATCACACTTGACTTCATCCTGTTTCCTACTCCTTGTCACCTCTATGGGCCACTTGGACATTTATCTATATGTTTGTTTGTTTGTTTTACTTCAGCAGTACAGGGATCCACTCAAAGTCCTAGACATCCTTAGCAATGGTTGTAGTACCAAGCTACCTGCCATAAAAAAATTCATCCTTGTCTGCAAAAATAATTAACATCACCCCATCACTCGTCAGTTGACCTCTCTTGAAAATGTCAACTCAGGTTAAAGCAATGCTTTTTCTACACAAACCCTCATGGGCATTATCCTCAGTGGACCTCAGTGTGCACCAGTTAATGACTGCTTTTCCCGGTTTTAATTCTCCCATCTTTGAGCTCTAGATTAGTGCCTTTCACACTTGAATCTGCATATAAATCATGTAAGGATCTATTAAGATTGCAGATTCTAGCTCAGAAGGCTTAGGACAAGGTCCCAATTTCACCCTTTTTAATAAATACTGGATGAAAAATATGCTGTTTGCTTCGGGGTCCAATTTCAATTTGCAGACATTTTTAATATTTGACTGAGAATTAGCATTTCTACAAACTCATTTCTCTGTAGCTACCACTTGGGATCTATGTGCTTTGTCTTCCTCAAGAAATGTAAGTTTGTCCTCTTCCTTTAGTATTTGTCATAGATTTGCTTATTTTATATATGTAAGTGTTCCACATGTTTGCCTGTTGCCAATAAAGTGAAAGGGGGATGTTGAGGCCCCTATGAGTCATTTTGAGCCTCCATGTGGGCATTTAGAATTGATCCTGGATATTTTGCAAGAATAACAAGTTCGCTTTACTGCTGAGCCCTCTCTCTACTCCACTTCTCTTGTTCTTTAATAAGGCAGGATCTCTTTCTGTAGCCAGGCTGTTTTTGAGCCTGAAATCTTCCTCCCTCAGTTTCCAAAGTATTTCTATTACAGGGGTAAGATACCATTCAAGATTTTATTTTAAGGCCAAGTACCAGAGTTGGAACCATTTCTTCCCCTGGTCACAGCCTCCCGCTTCAGTATTTGATCAGAAAATTTTGGACAGGAACAGGCTTCTTTTGATGTTGTTTTGTTTTAGAACAATTTTTCACTATGTTTTCAGAATCATTTCAAATCTGCAATAAAAATAATATTATTTTTCTCATTTGGGAAAAATATGTAATCCCATGTTATCATCAGTTCCTCCAGGCCTCTGTTCTCTGCTTTAGTGACAAGCTTCCCTAAAGACTTGCTCAAACAAGTTTTTCTAATCTTCCCACTGCTGTCTTGAGTCTTGTGAACTATTTTGTACAAATGGTATAGTGTTCCCATTAAAGTCAGTAACCCAGTAACCACGTTTTATTACTTACCTTTATGTTCTGTTAGTAGCCCATATAGCATTATTTGATACAATATTATTGGTTTCCCTTCATTCAGGTTTTTCACTTCTACAATTGTCCTTTTCCCTCAGCCTCCCACTTCATTTCCTATCCCACCCCCGCAATCTGTCATTCAGGGTCTAAATACGATCTAAACAAGCAAACAAAAAGCAAATCAACCAAGCAAACAATCAATAAAACAAAACTTGACAATTAATTGTAAATCCGGCCGCTCTGGTTTGGCATAGAATCTGGCCAATGGTAGCTGTTTCCAACATGCACCTCAGGAGTGTAAACTCATATACAGCCTTAGTTTAAACCTCTCCTCCATTTGGGATTACTCCCAGTTGATGTATTGTGGAAAAGAAAAACTGTTCTTGTCAAAAATTCTAACTGGCCAAATAAACACAGTGCAAAATAGAATATACTAAGTACTGCAGACACCATTGAGTTATACTGGGCTGTTCATAGTAAGAAAGAAGCAAATGCCCATTAGGTCCACAGTACTTATGACATAGGCATAGAAACCCAGATATCATAATGCATGGGCTATTTCTTCTATCCACAAAGTTCAAGTTTGTTAGGAAGATAGAAAATTTTACTATTTTGTGAAGCAACATAAATTGACACAATGCTGTGACTGGAATTTCAGGATTAGGAGATAGTTGGCTTGTTTACATTTCAATTTTTGTTTTCCAGTTATGGCATGTGAGTGCCTAAGAAATCGGGGAAGCAGCAATGTTCGCAGTTGAATGAGTGATATTTCAATAGCATGAAACACCTTGGGGGTAACTCTAACCAAGAAAGTGAAAGACTTGTATGATAAAAACATCAAGTCTTTGAAGAAGGAAATTAAAGAAGATACCAGAATGTGAAAAGATCTCCCATCCTTGTGGATCAATAGGATTAACATAGTAAAAATGATCATCTTACAAAAGAAATATACAGATATAATGAAATAGTCATCTAAGTTCCAGCACAATTCTTTATAGCCCTTGAGAGGACAATTCAAAACTTTATATGGAAAAACAAAACCCCAGGATAGCTAAAACAACTCTGAATAACAAAAGTACTTCTGTAAGTCTCACCATTCTCAATTTCAAGTTGTACTCTTGAGTTATAGTAATAAAAACCCCATGGGATTAGCATAAAAACAGACATGTTGATTAGTGGAATCAAATTGAAGACCCTGGCATAAATCCACACACATATGGATACATGATTTTGATAAAGACAGCAGAAATACACAATAGAAAAAAGTCAACATCTTAAACAAATGGTGGTGTTCAAACTGGATGTCTGAATGTAGAATTCAAATAGATCTATATTTATCATACTGCACAAAACTTATGTGCAAGTGGATCAAAGACGTCAACATAAAGGCAGATACCTTGAACCTGATAGAAGATAAATGAGGAATAGCCCTGAATATATTGGCACAAAAGATGACTGGTTTTGTTTGTTTGTTTGTTTGTTTTCTAGTGTAAAGAAGATTTATTTTGGGAAGGGAAAGGGGGTTAGGGTAAACAGACAGATGGCAGCAGAGCCATGATGGCAGAGAAGAAAAGAAAGAGAGAGGGAAGCTGGAATAGTGAGGTGTGGGGGAGGGAGAGGAGGAAGGCATGGGAACACAGAGAGAGAGAGAGAGACCAAGAGAGGTTAGAGGATGACATTTTGAACATAATACCAGCAGTGTAGGTACTAAAGTCAAAAATTAATAAGTGGGGCCTCATGAAAATGAAAAGCTTCTGTAAGACAAAGGACACTGTCAATAGGACACAACGGAAGCCTACAGAATGGGAAAATAATTTTTAACCAATTCAACATCTGATAGAGAACTAATATCCAAAAATATATAAAGATCACAAGAAAGTCGATATAAAAAATCCAATTCAATTAAAAAATAGTGTACAGATCTAAACAGAAAATTCTCAGTAGACGAATTTCAAATAGCCAAGAGACACTTAAAGAAAAGTTCAACATCCTTAGTCATTAGTGAAATTCAAATCAAAATCTACATTGAGATTCTGCCTTATACCTGTCAGAATGGCTCAGATCAATAACACAATTGACAGCTCATACTGGCAAGAATGTTTAATAATGGGAGTACTCCTCCATTGCTGATGGAACTGAAAACTTGGAGAGCTACTATGCAAGTCAATATGGCCATTCTTCAGAACATTGGAAATCAATCTCAAGACCTAGCTATACTACTAAAGGACGTCCATTCCTACCACAAGGCACTTGACCATGAAAGTTCATTATGGTTTTATTCATAATATCCAGAAACTGGAAACAAACTAGATGTTCATAAACAGAAGAATGGATAAAAAAAAATGTGATACATTTACCCAATGGAGCATTACTTAGCTTAAAAAAAAATACATCATGAAATTTGCAGGCAAATAGATAGAACTAGAAAAAAAATTCTGAGTGAGGTAACCCAGATCCAGAAAGTTATAAATTATATATGACTCTTATAAGTGGATATTAGTCATTAAGTAAATGATAACAAAGCTACAACCAATACATAGTGTTTAGGTAAACAGGAAGGGTTTAGGGGCAACACATGAATCTTCCTGGGAATGGGAAATAGAATAGATTTAAAGGTCAGACTGGGGGTCAGTGGGGACAGAAATAGGATTATATGATTGGAGGAAAAAGGAGGATTGTTGAAACAATTATCAAATTATTATCATATAGTTAATTGGTCAATAATATTCATTGTTAACCTGCCATTATAAATAACCACACAGATACCTGATGGATTTTAACAACCCTTAGCTTGGATTGTGCAATCTTAACCCATATAAGATAGCTTTTAATTTTATTCTCCAAATTAAACCCCAATATATACATACGTCCCCTTGGGCTGTTATTTTCTACACTATACCGATGTTTCAGGCCACATGGAATGTTCTTCCATCTAACCCATGGTGTGTCTTCTCCTTCCTCCCTCTTCTGGCTTCTTCTTCCCATCACCCTCTCCCTGCCCCCAAAGCCTGCCAACCTTTACCCTGCGTACCTCTCTCGCTGCCAAATTATAGGCCTCAGCATTTTATTAAAGCCAATGAGAGACAAGCAAAGTATCAGTATCACTTTGTGTATCTCCTACAACAAGCAGGTTTCAGGAGCAATTAATTCACATTTAGAATACATAACAGATCATCTAAGAGGAGGTAGTGTAGAAGAAGAAAATGCCGGGAGAACAAGCTGAAATTGAGGAGCATACAAAGGATGATACAGAAAAAATATAGCAGAAAATTCCTAAAAATATATGAAGGTGATCCTAATGAGGTCTCCTAATTTGATTATGGAGTTTCAACTGTGCATCTCTTGTCATGAAATAAGGTTTTTTTTGTTTTTGTTTTTGTTTTTTGTTTTTTTTTTTTTTTGTGGTGGGACTAGGTTGTGTAACCGACCTTTTAAATTATTATTTAACACTTATTTATTTGTTACTAAATTCACTTATAACAAACACCAACAATTTCTTAACTATTAATCCTATAAATTCCTACAACCCCTTTAACCTATCCACTAAACCTATTGATAATTATAACAACTACTTTCATAACCTTTTAGAATGATACAGTCTCTGGGGCAGGTCCTCAGTCATCAGGAACACAGTCTTTGTTGTAGATTCTTTAACAAACTTAGCAATCCTTTTTCTGGATATCTCAGATGTAGGTTCGTCAGGGTAGTTGGTTATTGCAGTCTCACCTTAAATAAGGCTTTATGCTTTCTTCTCTGTGGGAGACCCCAGCCATCTGCAGGCCAACTTACTTCTTTTGAATCAGGAACTCAGCTGCTCTGCCTCAGTCCTTAAAGCCAGGCACCCTTTCCTTTAGGCCACTGTTTGGACAGATCAAACCCCTCTAGGCAAAAGCTGAGCCACAGGGTCCAGTCCTTGGCCTTTTGGTGTCTTGCTCAGGCTTTCTTTGCTCACCGGCTTCTTTCTGCTTCAGGGAGAGAGCTGGCATCAATGGCCATCCCTTTTTTCAGCAGGACTCTTGGAGCTCTCTAGCATCAGGGGCCTCTTCCCTTCTGGGCTCCATGCACTGTCCTTAAATAGGAGGAACTCTGTTTCAACTTAATTTGGGCTCTGCCCACTTAGCAGCTGAGAACAATGTCAGGCCAGATACTTTGTTTCTTCAAGTCTATTGAGTCTTTCCTGTTTTTCCTGACTTCAACCTTGTTTTTCAGTCTATTAAGTCTTTCCTGTTTTTCCTGACTTCATGCTGATAATGCTCTTCAGGCCCCGAATTAAGAGACAGTATCAGAAACTCCTATATATTTCCTAAATCTAATTTATCTAACACCTACAAGGTTGTATTCAATTGAGTTCTAGGCCAAAGGGGATACCATGGAAATCTCCAAACAGTCCAGGTTATTGCTAAGGCAAAGGGTTGCTCTTCAAAAACTGACAGTGGGGCCCCATAGTTGAGGACAGTATTCACGTAATTCATTGAAAATGAAAACCTCAAGCTGGTGTCTATACAGAGCCTTCACCCCTACATTCTACTCTCTTTGGTGAGGGAAAGTGCTCTGTATCCTACCAAAAGGGAAATGTAAACACAAACCAGGTCACAAAACCATTGACCTACAATCTGTCCTGCTTGTAAAGTACACTAAAGCAATGGTAACAGCAACTTGTGGGACTAGCTAATCAATGTCTAATTTGACTTAACTATCACTTCATGAGAAGGAACCCTTATCTGACACTGCTTGAGTAAGCAAGAACAGGGTACTAGATAGTCTAGAGACCTAGGGTAAAAGTAAATATTACTAGTCTAAAAATAATAATGTATCAACAAAATGACTCCTAATGATATTCTGCTATACCTATATGTCAGTGTCTTATTCAGCCATCAGAGAATGATCCTTCTGCACCAGATAAAAACAAATGCAGAGACTCACAGCCAGACATTATATATACAGAGAAAGTCTTTGGAATACCCAGTCTCCCCTCAGAACTCAAGGAACCATGTGGAAGAGGAATTAGAAACACTGTAAGGGACAGACGGGATAGAGGATGCCAATAGAACAAGGCCCTCTGAATCAACTGAGCAGGGTGTATATGCAGTCTCAGAAAGTGAAGTATAATGCAGAAGGACTACACAGGCCTGCACCATGTTCTCTGCATATATATGTTGTGTTTAGCTTACTGTATTTATGGAACTCCTGAGTCTGAGAATGAGTGGGTCTCTGACTCTTGTGCACACTCTTAGGACTCTTTGTCTCCTAGAGATTGGGTTGCCTTGTCCAACATTGATATGATGAGTTTTGCTTCATCTTATCATAATGTGCTGTGTTTAGTTATTATTTGTTAGAAACCTATTATTTTCTAATGAGACACATAAAGGGAGTAGATATGGAGAGGAGGGGAGATTGGGAGGAACTAGGAGAAGTAGAGGGAGTGAAAACTATATTCAGGATATATTATATGTGAAAAGAATCTCTTTTCTTTTTAATATTTTAACTAACTTATATTCAGACCACAGTTTCTCCTCCCTCCTCTCTTCCCAGTCCCTCTCATCTCCTTCTTCCCCCCACTTCCCATCCACTCCTCCTATGTTTCTCTTCAGAAAATGCCAGGCCTCCCATAGCATATCAAGTTGCATTAAGACCAGATACCTCCTCTCCTAGTAAGGCTAGACAAGACAACCTAGTATGAGCAACAAAGTCAGAGACAGCCCCTGCTCCCATTATTAGGAGTCCTACAAGAAGGCCAAGCTATACAAGTATAGAAGATGTACAGAAGGCCTAGGCCAGTTCCTCGCAGGCCCCTTGCAAGTGAGCTGGGTGAGGCTTATGTAGTCAGCTAATCTCTCAGCAGGTCACCTGCTCTGTTTGTGGAGCTCAAACTGTTCTCCAAGTCAAAGCAACAGTCAGAGACAGCCAGACTATTGCAGTACCTACTATTGAATACCTAAGTGTCATTTCACATTTAACATGTCAATAGTGATATTTGCCTTTAATCTATTTTCCTAAAATTATTAAGAGGTTAGTAATAAAAGTTCAGCTTCCCAGGAGCTTTGATTTACATGTAGGGGTTGTCTTTATCTCTTGTCCTTTTCTCATACCCATTGTTCAAAACATCATAAAAGTACATTAATTTAGCTGTGAAGGATATATTGTTCTCTCCACTATAAGTCCAAGAGACATGCACTGACTTGCTCTCAATTTCATCAAATCTTTGTAGGGATATCTAAAGTCTTTCTTGAACTGTACGCTCAAAGTCTCAATCTCTTTCTTTCATTTATTTTCTTATCTCTCCTTCTCTCTGTTTCACAGCATGTATCATAATATGATAAAATGAATTTTTGTTTCTCTCTCTTACTCTTTAACAACACAGTAGCACCTTGGTTAGTATTTAGATGTCTTTAAGATCCAACCCTCTTCTCTATCTGATCATTCATTCAATCCCATCACACATGAGGTCTTTAGGATGGTGGCACAAGAAAGCTTATTATATTTGGCACAAAGTCCTTCTAGAGAGTACAGCTGCATGATTCTCTTTTAAGTGGAAGTGAAATTTTGAGTTATTTGACCTACTTGGTGATCTGAGTTGGAATGAGCTTATTCAAGCTCATAATAACGAAGATGGGCAAAATCAAGTGTATAGATATTTCAATACAGTTCATTCACAGAACTTTGTTAGGCCTGCATGGCTAGCAGGCATTAAACTCACACATGGGTAAATATAAAATTAATAAATTATTTTTCTCTTAAAACTACACGTTTTATTCTATGCTTATCTTGTTAGACTTTCTTTCATACTCAGTTATCACATGTTTATATATTTCAATTTATCAAAGAATTGCAGAGTAATTAAAACATCATTTGAAGGTCACAAACTTTTACTGTCAAATCTGTCATTATGTAAGGATTTTCCTTTAGCCTTTCTAAAAGATATTCCACAAAATCTATAAGGGTTCCCAGAAACAAAATGCATCATCTGATGTACCTTTGAATACCAATGCTTTCCACTACTATGGCTGAAATGCCAAGGATAGGAGTAGAATCACTGTTACCATGCCTGATATGACAATGAAAAGCATTCAGTCACTGATACCATTGCTGAGATGGCAATGAGAAGGATTTGCTATAAATAGAAGGTTCTGTTCACTTAGTAATTTAAAGTATTATCATTTCAGTTATTGAGATTAACAAATTCTGTGAAAAAATTTTATAAAATATTTCTGCTTTGCTATAATACCAACCACCTTAGCATGAGTCACCAGTGTGCAGAAAGTAAAAATATTTACAATTTTCAGATGTGGATCTATCTGAGAATTTTCACAAATGATTCAATGATGAAATGAATATACAAGAAGTGGTGGTTTGAAATAGAATGGCCCCATAAGCTCATATATTTAAAAGCCTTGTTCCCAGGTGGTGTTCCTCTTTGGGGAGGATTAGGAGGTGTGCCCTTATTAGAGGGGATATTGCCTTGTAGGAGGAAGAGTGGCCTTGTTGGAGGAGGTGTATCACTTGAGGTGAGTTTTGAGGTTTAAAAGTCCGTGCCAAGTCTAGTTTTTCTGTCTATCTGACTGGAAATCAGAATATAGGCTCTTAGCTCCAGCACCATGCCTACTTGACTGTCACCATGATTTCCACTATGACAGTGGACTAATACTCTAAACTTCTAAGCAAGTCCAAATTTTTCTTCCGTAAGTTGCATTGGTTATAGTATGTCATCACGGCAACAGAAAAGCAACTAGGGCATATAGAGATACTGAAAACTAATTTAACTAAATACTGAACAGACATAAAAGGTAGGTAGATATATGTGTTATTGAAATGAGAAAATTAAATTCTAACATCTATTATACTTTTAAACATAGCTAACACATGAGAAAACAACTGGGCTTTTATGTCCAGAATTTTCTAAATAAACAATGTGTAGTAAAATAATAATTTCATCAATCAGAGACAGTTTTTTTTTTACTTAAACCATATTCAGTAATATTTTCATTTACAACAAGTACTCATTGCCAACAGTTTATACTCTCTTACAAAGAATGGGAGAAAAAATTTAATACTAGTCATTTGTGTTTATGATTCTTTCCCATAAATGACACAACTCCTACAGTTCACTATTTGTTAGCATTTATTTCACACTTGAAATTTTATTTCAAATATGAGAAACTGCCTAATTTCATTCTGAAATAGTATTGGTTGTTATCTTGAAAAACTACTTAGCATCTCCAAACATCCCCTGAAATCTCCATAAACAACCAAGTAAAACAGGAAGCAGAACATTAAGAAACCATACATAATTTTTCTGAATCACTCTCTATTCTTTTGTAATCAAATGGAAAATAGAATACTTAAATACAGAAAAGATATGTGATTTTAAAAATCAATAAGTAGAGCATAGATAAAAATGCAGATTGTCATTAGTTTGAGACTATAGTTTAAAACAACAATTGAATTTGTAGAGAAAACATAACAAACTGTCACATTAAAGTAAATAAAATAGGTTATGATTTAATAGCCTAAATTATATGAAGTGGCATGCTATTGATGTACTGTATAAAGAATTTGCTAGTGAATACATGAATAAAAATCTCACCTATTACTAGAATTATCACTGTAATTAAAATAAACAATTGGACTAATGATGGCAAGTGTTTACTTTCCTGACCAAAAAAGAATAATTGAAAATAAAATGAGAAGAAAGATTGGATATGAAATATTTCTAAGTTCTCATTAATTCTTGGAAAAGGAGAAATGCTGGAGAAACTAGCTTAGTCTGACAGAAGAGAATTGTTAAGCAGTGAAGACATACTGCATTGTGGAAATGTGTGAATCTTTTTTTTTTTCTTGTAAAGAAATTAAATGCAAACATTGATTTTAGAAATAAACTTTAACACTAAATAGAAAACTCCAAAGGATAGTTAAGAGAGTGATTTTAACACCTACCAGAATTTGAAAAGAAGCAACACATGTAAGGAAAATTGTCAGCATCCATTCAGAACTACTGGTAAGAGTACAGAGGAAAAGATTCACAGATTATGACAAAAATGTCTCCACGTAGTGGAGATAGTCAAACAACAATGGCTTGGATTATGATTCTAGACTAGTACAAGGGATGACTGTAGTTTCCTTATAGAAAACCAGATGGGAAAATTCAGGGTACAGCAACAGAAGGTATCCCCAAGGGAGCAACATGAAACTGAAATTCTCCTTGGAATCCATTGTGTTTCCAGTGGGACTGGTTCCTTTACATCAGAATTTAACAGTAAGACATCTCCAGGGAATGAACCTTTAAAAAGTGGAATGTAAAATAAACAAATAAATGAATTAAAATGCATATAGTTACTGCCTAGTTCTATTTCTAAATCATGATGCACATTTATCTCGACTAGAAGCATAGAAGCATTCAAGGAAGGGGATCATAGAAAGCATAGTTCAGATCAATCAAGGTGTCTTTTCTGGGGGACACTGACAGACTAAATTGATCCCTGATAGAAAGGGAACCGATATACCAAAGGAAGAATTTCATCCATCCCCAGCTTGGTAAATAAATGAGGTTGGGGGTAAGGGTGAGTTAGAGGAGTATAAGTGACCACAAAGAGATGCCATTAAGAAATTCCCAGAGTAACTATAGACATCTGTTTCATTGATATGTCTACCTGCAACAGGGATGACTTGCAGGAAGCTGAATCACTGAAATGTTTCACTAATAACTCATGGAGCACTATATCACTGCAGGGCGACTCCTGGCTACTTAGTTTACCTTCATGGAAAGTGGAGGAACTTTGTGAGGATCTTGTGGAGGCATCTAGAGGTCTTCAGTTCCATCTATTCCATAATAGATTAAGCGGCATGTGAGTCTCCTGCAGGTAAATATAATCACTCTCTTTCAGGACCAATGGCTATGTCAATGTATTTGAAAAATGTTTACATAATGCCATCTCATTATCAAAAATATGAAGATTGGGGGCTTGGGAAATAGTTCATTTTGTATAATGTAGACATTCAAGGATAAGGACCTAATTTTAGATCTCCAAAATCCACATAAAATCCAATTTTGGCATTCACAAATTTGTGACCACAACACTGGCAGATCATATTCTGGGGCCTCATTTTCCAGCCAGTCTAGCTAAATAAATGATCTTTAGGATTATTGAGACACATCTTATCGAAAAATAAGGTAGAGAATTATAAGACAGCTGGTAATTATAAGACAACTTCTGACCTCCATATATTTTAACACACTTGTAAACACACCTGCATACACACATGTACATATTACATGCTCATGTTACACACACATACACACACATATACACAATCAGACATGTCATTTGGATTTATAGCCCTCTAAGTGAACTTTCACCTTAACAGTTCTTATACTTTATCTCTTCCTTTATGAATACCAACCATAATCCCAAATTCAAAGTTCCCTGGAGTCACTAGTGTTTTAAATTACAAATGATGTGAAAGAATATAACTGACCTTTAGAGCTACATGATCAGGATGGAAGAAGGTTCCATGTTTTTATGGGCTGAGTCCACTGCTGAAAGGTTCTTTGCTTTATGGCATTACACAACGAATCTAGACTCAAGTGGATGGTTTTACTACCTTTTTTTTATCAGAAAAAAATGTAGTAAAAGGAGAATCACATGTATTAGATGATGGCAAGAATATATTACCCTTAGCTATAAATATTGTTTATATTTCCTCAGATGAAGCCATGAAATGAGAGATGTACCCAAGCTTTATGAACACATGGATTGGGCTGAGCCTAGAGCATTTCTATCTAGGCCTGGGCCTGGTAGTTTCTAGCTTCCATACAACCTAATCTTTTTGCAAGCCAGGACCATGAAGACCAGTGTCCAGTCTCTGTGTGATAAGCTATGCACAGAATGTTTCAGTCTCTGAAACTTACTACCTCATAAACTCACCCCTTCCAGTTCTTTCTGAAATTTGGCTAGCTGGTTCAACTCAGTGGTTTTGACTCAAAAATCCTCTCCAAGCTGACTGATTCAAATTGGCTTCTGACTGAATTTCTCTGCTTGGAAAAACTGCCTCTGAATTCCATGAACTGAACTGCATGAACTAAACTGCACTCAACTGATCGAAACTGCAGCAAAATGTACTGTGCTCCTGAACTCTACTGTACTGTATCTGCAAACGACTGTGTTCCTGTACTTCTCCCCCATTGTACTGTCTATTATTCTCCCACCCTGCTCTTAAGTAGTAGTTCTCTCTTTCTATCTCTCTCTCATGAGAGTTGGGAATATCCTATCTCTGATTCAATTTGTCAAATCTTTCTCTGATTTATTACTTTGTCTGCCCTTCAATTAGAGAGCATTGTTTTGGATTAAAGCTGTATTCTAAATTTCAGCCAGAAGGATTAAAGTATATACTTAGAGTTTGTCTGTATTCCAGATGGATCACACAGACCTAGGTCTTTGGATGTGATCCCTTCCCAGAGTAGCCAGGTTGGTGGATTAAAATGCAAAAACATATGGACAAAAGGGAATATGGTAGGACACACTGAGACACACTATAGCTTCCACATTGAGTTTTTTTTTATGTGGGGGGAGTTTACAAGGGTAACGGGTGGGTCTGAGGGGAGGTGGGAAAGGAGAGGGAACAGGGTGCATGATGTGAAATTTATGAAATAAAAAAAAAACAATAAAAAGTAAAAAAAATGCATCCACACTTAGCCTTTTGTTATTCCTTTGCATTTTATTTTTAAAAAATGCCATGAGCTTTTTTTGACACCTATATTTTTGTTTCTTTCCTCAAAGAGAAAGGAAGTTAAGGAGAAAACAAAACAAAACCTCAAAAAAACTTACAAAAACTTTCAGTGATATAATATTCCTTAGTCCGGCTTCCATGTAGAGTATATTCATCTACTATAGATCTGAAAGACCTGTACTGAAGAAACTATTAACTTCTGTAGAGCCATCCCATCCCTCTGTAACTCACAAGATGGTATGCACTGCAGAACTGCTGTTTTGCCAAGATTATTCTTATGAGTTTACTGACTGAAGTGTCTCATTTCATCTGTGACATTTTGAACAAATGAAATGAGGACAGATGTCCCTCAGAGGGAATGAATAATATCAGTAATTGAAGAGACAGAGATTCTCATGACCCTTCTGTCCCCAAGAAACCAGCACTTGAGGCTATGTGCATCAATGCCTCCCCTCCACAGAGCAGCACACTGATGCCAAATGGACAGGATGAGCTGGCCCTCCATCCCATTAAGGCCAAGTGGCTTCCTACCAAGACACTGTTCTGTTTGAGCCAAGACCTTCTTCAAGGTCACATCCTGCTATTGACAGAGCAGAGAAGGAATTTTGAATATCTAAAACTTATTGTGTTCTTCAGTCATATTCCTTCAGTAAAGAGGCAATGCACCTGAAGTGAGATCATATCAGTTACTAACTGGTCTCAGAAGGAGATATTCAGATCCACTTCTTTTCTATAAAAAAGAAAAATGAACCAAAGAACTTGGCAATTCAGTGAATAATGACAGACAATAGACCCCCCCCCACCCCATTCAAAGGCTAACTGACAGAACTGTAGGCCTCAAAGGATATGTGCTAGCTGCCACAATGTTGACATCCGATTCAAGGAAAGTATTATGGGCTTTTGGTTTCCAATAAACACAAAGTTCTGCACTGCTACTAAACACTGTAGAAATTGAACTTCATCCTGCACTAATAACTGAACCCAAGAAAATAAGAAAATGGCACATGTAAACATTGCTTTAAATAAAGCAATATATAGTCATTTTATGAAAATCTTGCTGAAAATGTGATTTTTAAATTGTCAGTTTATACACATAAAATAAATCAATTTTCTGTGCTTTTGTCTCTTTAATCTTTAATTGAATATTTTTCTCACAATATTTTCTTTAATTTTTCAAATTTTGTTTATCAGTATTTCTTTATTATTGGTACAAATTTGATAAATTTTACTCCTTTGTATATATGTAAACAAATATATAGACATATATAGACAAAATACAGACATATTTTACATGTATGTGCTCTTATGTGTGTATATGCATATATATGTATGCATGTGTGTACATCTGTGTGTGTGTGTGTGTGTGTGTGTGTGTGTGTGTGTGTATGTGTGTCTGTGTGTGAGTGTGTATTACCAATAGAGGAGACATTCTTTATTTTAGTTCACTTCAAGGTCTATGATTATGAAGCAATTTTCTTTCCCTCTTGTTCCATGTTTCCAGTGTATACAACAGCTATTCTGGCTTCAATATAAAATTAGTTTTGCTCAATGGATTTCTTCTCATGCGTGTGCACAAAGCTTCATTTACCTTCAATTTAGATTTTTGTTTTCCTCTGGTGACTCATTTTGCTGCATCTGTGCTTATCCTGTAACCTGTGGAAAAGGCCCGTTTCTCAGGCAAGAAGTTGGCTGAGCATTGTCTGCTGGGGGCTGTAGGCAGCAATTCCTAAGCACAATTTGGGGGTGCTCTACTCTGCATCAGACATCATTACAAATGCCATGCGTGACAATCACCTTAGATTTTGCTTCTCCCCAGCACTGGCTGTTGCTCCTGTTGGTTGAGAGTACAGCACAGGCAGGTTTACCTTCCCCATGGTGATATTTAATACTGCATTGTGTTATGTATGTCAGGTGCTGTATTATGATTGATGTGCCAGTCCATATCAAATGGAAAACATGACGATGATGCTTGCAGTTTGTTCTTTCTACTATTTTCAAAATGTATTTCTATAGGTTTGGGTCTTTTATTATGACAATGTGAAACTTCCAGCTGCAAGCTTTGTCAGAAGCAGCTCACAGCCTATTGTTTTAGATGTTTGTCCCTGCCAATTGCCACTCAAACACATTGAGATTTTTTTTTCCCTCAAACAAATGGATAACTTAACACATCTTTAAAAATTTGTATCATTTTAGAATTTTAAAGATGTGAGTCTGACTTGAAAAGTTTGCCCAGTTAGGATGTGGAATTCAGAATGGGAAGACAAAGCATTGATTAAGTAACACTTACTGCATAGGCAGCTATTGTGCAGATTTTAAAGTTTGCTTAAGTCTTGTGTTTTTGATGCTCAAAAGAGCAGAGACATTCCTAAATAACTAGAAGCAATTGCATTTAATTTTGTGGTTTTTGTTTTGTTTGAAGACACTGTGACTCTATGCAGCACAAGCTGGCCTGGCCCTCACAGTGAGTATCTGCTCTTCTCAGCCTCCCAAGTGCCAAGAGTACTGGTAAAAACTACCACACTGGCTGAATTGTATTCATTTAAGCTGAGGTGGTTACTAAATAAGACCTGAAGAACTGTTAATCCAGTCATGTGTATTGATTAACTATTTTCCATCACAAGACTATTGTTTCAGAGAAAGCACAAAATGAATTACAAATTATTTATGGCTTGAAATATCGCAAAACATTTAGAAAAGCAATAGAGACACTGCAGGTTTGAAACAGGATTTCTTTGTGGCTCTGTGACTTCAGTTCAGCTCTCTGGGCTTGTCCTTTTCATCCTGTAAATAACAATTAATTTGAAGAATTCCACTGGGCCAGAATTGTCTTCCTTCAATTTAAGATGATGTTGATGGTTATTCTGTAAAAATCAGAAAATCTACATAATGGTGTATGTATGTATCTCGTGTTACATGCATGGGGTTTGATCTTGTACACAGATATCCTCAAGCTATGTTCAAGATCAAAAAATACTTTCTTCCGAGAGTGTTGAAGAGCCTCCCTGGCTCTGCTGTGCCACTGCCCAGTGGGACATTTTATTGCCAAGAGGGATAGACTTTTGGACATGACTAGATCAAAAATTTCTACTGGCTTCCCTAACGACCTGCCTACCTTATACTTATTTTCTCAAAACATATTAATAGCACTTCTGTTTCTCAAAAGTGACCTCATTTATAACTTTGATAAAAATGTATAGACCCATCCATCACTGAGAACAAACTCACAGATGTAAGAAGATAAAGATGAGAAATCTGACTTTTTGGAAAGAATACTGTGTGTCAAGGAAACATATCCTATGTACCTGGTGAAAACAAGAACCATCTTTCTTTACTGCATTGGAACACTTCATGTGACATGTTTGCACTTCTCTGAGAGCATAGCTGGTGTGTTCTGGCCTTATGTATTTCTCATTCTTATACCTAGAATAAATAAAAATGTGTTGAAGACATTTTTAGCAAAGAATAAATGTAACATTGTAAAAATCATAGCATCTAAAAATGAACTGGTAAGTGACTTGAGAAAGAAAGACGTGAGGTACAAATATTTGTTCTTAAAAGCTTAAGTATTAGCTGCTCTTCTAGACCTGGGATCATTCCCAGTTCCCACATGGCAGCTAACAACAGTCTATAACTCCAATTCCAAGGTTTTCAATGGTCCCTGTGGCATTGCATGAGTGTGGGGTATAGACAAACATGCAGGTAAAACATCTGTACACATGAAAAGAAAAAAATCTTTTCAAAATTATCATTAAGTTTTTCATTATTGGTATTATTTTTATAGTATTTCTCCTCCTTTTTCTTCCCTTCAAATGCTTCCTCCTTAGCATCTTTCATGCTCATGGCATCTTTTTTTCATTAATCGTTGTTATATAAGTTGTTGTTATAGAGATACACACACATACATCCAAATATATAAATACAAACTACCCTGTCTTTGTAATGGCAATTGTATGCATATCCTTTTATGGCTGACCTTTTGGTATATAAATAGAACTGGAGATGATTTATCTCATGAGTCCTCTGCTCACAGTACACAGTATACTATATGGCATAAGGCAGCTCAGAACTTCTGAACTTTGTGTTTAATTTGCATATTGATAATCAAGGGAAGTTTGCTAAATTTCTCATAATGCTGCTTTGTCATATTTTGTCACTGTGACAAAATATCTGATAAAACAATTTAAGAGAAACAATTTATTTGACCCATGGTTGAAGAGTTATCAGGTCATAGCTACATGGTGCTGTAGATTCTTTGTCATGATCTCATGATGGGGCACATGAAGCTGAGTAAAGTGACCCACTTCATGGTAGAATGAGGAAGGGGGAGTGATGAGAAGGAGGGGAAGGAGGAAATTAAAAGAGAGAGAGACAGAGAGACAGAGAGAGAGAGAGGACAAAACAGCTCTTCAAAGATATGTCCCTACTAACCTACTTACTCTAAGAGCCCACTCAGCTGAGAAATCGACAGTTGGATGAATGCATTGCACTCATGAGCAAAGCATTCTGGAGAATAGTATAAACTACAGGGTACAAGCCTTCATCAAGTGAGAATTTTTGGAGGAGTTTCTTTTTTAAATAAACTCTAACATATGGGTAATATATTTAATTTAGTTTCATAAAATAATTGATTAAACAAATCAACTGTGTATTTGTTCACTTATTTTATATCAGTGACTCACAAATAACTTAAAATTGTATGTGAAAATATGATTTATAACTTACTTCCTATTAAAGCTTGCCACGTGGTCAGTGCAGTTTTTCACAATCTTTTTTTTCCTTTGAAGTGTTAAATGCAAGTGTTTCCCATACCAGTACATTACTTCCAAATGACTACATGCAAAGAAACATCACTAAAAGTCCTTAGATTACTCGCTGGACACAGAAAATTTTCTGACTATTCTCTTGAGCATTACACAAAATTTTCTTTGTTATTGTGTTCAAAATTGTCTTACTCCATTACTGTCACAGTTGCTTAAAAATTCAAAGCAGTTTGACTCTCCTTAACAAGTAGCTCAGAATATAGACATGTATTTTACACATTAACAATAATACTATGAGTAGTTTCAGATAAAAAAAACATTAAAAATAAATACTCTATTATAAGGAAAGCTACATCCCACATGTTTATACATTTGTCTCACAGCCTATGCTCCACAAATGGCAAAATATATATTTTAGGAATAATAGAGAGACATTCCTAGTTACAGAACATAAACATAAAGACTAATGATAGAGTTAGAAGAGAGAGAATAATAATAATAGTAGTAGTAATAATAATAATAATAATAATAATAAAAATAATAATAAAAACAGAGAAAGAGGAAGACAGAAAAAAGGAGGGAGGAGAAAGGAAGGGGAGAGGAAGAGAGGGAAAGGAAAGAAGAGGACAGGATAGGAGAAGGGAGGGGAGGGAAGGGAAGGGAAATGAGAAAATTATACTATATAAATTGTTGGTAACAATACATTTCATGTTTCTTTTCTTTTAGCTTTGTGATTAAAGTTACAATGAAACAACAGTGGGAAAAATGACCCCATTATTAACAATTCAGTTGACATGTATTCCAAAAATGCTAGAGGACCCATTAGCCTTTATTAAAGTGACATAATTTTCAGAGATTTTAGTCATGGAGATGGGTAATTAGCACTCAATATTAATAGATGTATCTATAATCCTGGTATTAATACTTCAGTCATTAACTTAAAAGGGTCACTTAATTCTGTTCAAGTCTCCATATCCTTGCAGCAATTGCTTGGGAAGAGGCCTTTTGAAAATGAATTTCTCATATTCTGTTGTGCAAGTAACCCTCAAAGATGGGCAATTTTCTTTTAAAAGTTGTAAATAGAATCAATTTAAGTCTGTAAAATGAATGATGTGAAGGACCCAAGTGCCAGTGAAGCATGAGAAAAAAAAGATTCTACTAGATATTTTTGATAAATGTTTTATAAATGGATTTTAGATGTCTGATATATTTTTCTTAAAATCATTAAGACTATCACAGATATTCTCTAAACTACCCAGTAATCAAGTTGCTAAGAGACAAGCAACATTTCCTTATCTAAATACAAGAGATGGATAGGGTATCTTCAAAAACCCCAAGAGATCTGCAGAATATGGCATTCAAAGATGTTATCTTAAATCAAGATTTTCTTTTTTTTTGATATCGAGACATATCAGCTCCTGACAGCACACCCTACTCTACTCCAAGTAGAAGATAAGCATCGAAGAACCTCCACTGTAAGATGGTTGAATTAGTGGCAAGCCTATCTCTTGGCATGAAAAAACCCCTTGCACCAAATGCAGACAGACTGCTGTCAAAAAAGGACAAAACTTGGTAGCAGGGAAGTCGACAGCTAAACTCTGCCAAGACAGGGTAGGTAAGTCCTTCATAATCCCTGCTCTACAACAAATGTCTGTCAGAGAAACAGGACCCAAAGGCTGAAGACTGATGCAGGAATGTATGGAGAGAAAATGGGAGCTGTCTAGGCAGTCATTGGTATGTCATTTCTTAGTTTTGGAAGCTGCAGGCCCTGCACTTCCTATATAAGCAAATATATTTATCCCTCTCAGGTCTCTGATGTGGTTGAAGAATAGACAGCTAGAGTCTCATAGTTAAATTTTGAGTTGTTTAGGAATCAAGAGGGTGTTATAGATCTAAGAAGATAGTCTTAAAAGTGTGTTGCAAGTTAGTGTGAAAGTTGAGTCAGATATAGACCTTTAAACTCATGGAGATGGTTAGATAGTAGAATGCTAAAGTCAGGGGCCAAATATGTATAAGCTGGACATTGGGAAGGTATACTGGGCCATTTAACTCTCATAAATGTGGCATATTTATATCTGATGTTTTGTATAATATTTAATGTTGTGGGAGAAGGAGCCATCTGTTGGACTGAAAGGGGAAACTTCTGGGGGGAAGAGGGTGGAAGGGCAGGATAGGAAGGGGGAATAGGGGGGGTTTTGTGACTGAGATGTAACTTGAAGAAAAAAAAATAAAGAATTAAAAAAAAGAGTAAAAAAAACCAGTTTTATAATTTTTTTCAATAGGAAAGTGTTACCTTTCAAATAATGCATTAGATTCTGAATGTGAGTCACTGTAATTTTCAGACAAGGTCTCATAGTAAAAACTCATATACATTTCATCTTTTAAAATATTTTAGTTCCCTTTAAGGAAAAAATTTTGAATGACTCACAAGCCATTTTTAGCTAAATACACTATCCCCTAACACGTAGCCTGTTTAATAAGAAATTGTAAATATTGGTGCCAAATAATAGCATTGATTCTAACTTAGCCATAATCAGTGCTGAGTTGTTCTCTATACTTGAGTAGTCACCTGTTAGTGAATGTGAGAGTGATGGGAGTCAGTGTGCATTTGTGAATTCCACTATGAACACACTGTTCTTGATGAGATAGATTTTAGAATTTGAGTGATGAGTTTAAATTCCGATGAATTTATTTTTTCCAGATAGATAAACAGATAGGTTGTAGTGGCTGATAGTAAAAAAAGTCATACTTATAGCATTTTGTGTGGTAAGTCCTGCAGATCTGCCTGCCTGCCTGTACACTCCCAGCACTGAGATTAATATTTACATTAAGAAGGAAATTTTTTTGTCTCTTTATTTTTTTTAAATACTTTATTTTTTTTTCTTCAAGTTACATCTCAGTAACAAACCTCTCCCTATTCCCCCTTCCTATCCCGCCCTTCCAACCTCTTCTCCCCAGAAGTTTCCCCTTTCAGTCCAACAGATGGTTTCTTCTCTTATAACAGTAAGTATTATACAAAACAATAGATATAAATATGCCACATTTATGAGAGTTAAATGGCCCAGTATACCTTCCCAATGTCCAGTTTATACATATTTGGCCCCTGACTTTAACATTCTACTATCTAACCGACTCCATGAGTTTAAAGGTCTATATGTGACTCAACATTCATACTATCTTGCAACACACTTTTAAGAGTATCTTCTTAGATCTATAACACCTTCTTGATTCCTAAACAGTTCAAAATTTAACTATGAGACTCTAGCTATCTGTTCTTCAACCACCCCAGAGACCTGAGAGGGATAAATATATTTGCTTATATAGGAAGTGCGGGGCCTGCAGCTTCCAAAACTAAGAAAGAACATACCAATGACTGCCTGGACAGTTCCCATTTTCTCTCCATACATTCCAGCATCAATCTTCAGCCTTTGGATCCTGTTTCTCTGACAGACATTTGTTGTAGAGCAGGGATTATGAAGGACATACTTACCCTGTCTTGGCAGAGTTAGGCTGTCGACTTCCCTGCTACCAAGTTTTGTCCTTTTTGGACAGCAGTCTGTCTGCAGTTGGTGCAAGGGGTTTTTTCATGCCAAGAGAAAGGCTTGCCACTAATTCAACCCTCTTACAGTGGAGGTTCTTCGATGCTTATCTTCTACTTGGAGTAGAATGTGGGTGCTGTCAGGCGCTGATATGTCTCGATATAAAAAAAAAAAACTTGATTTAAGATAACATCTTTGAATGCCATATTCTGCAGATCTCTAGCGGTTTTTGAAGATGCCCTATCCATCTCTTGTATTTAGATAAGCAAATGTTGCTTGTCTCATAGCAACTTGATTACTGGGTTGTTTAGAGAATTTCTGTAATAGACTGTCATAGTAGCTAACAAAGTGACATGTTTGCATGACTAGGAGTTTATTTTAACTATCCTAGAGCGTTTTAGACGGTTGGTATCAAGAGGTCAGAGCTTCACATTTTATTTTTAAGTATCTCTAGGTATGATACCATTAGGAAGCGTTACCTTTAAATTTGTATCAATATACAAAGATCTATTCAATTGTGGTTAAATATACTCTTAATTATGTATCAATATGCCAAGATCAATGCCTATGTAGCCCAATATAATCTTAATATTACGTCCATATGCAAGGGTCAATACCATTGTGGCCAACTATAATCTTAATTTTGTATCAATATACAAAGATAAATACCGATGTAATCCAATACAATCTTATTTTTGCACAATAAACAATGGTCAATACCACTTTAGCCAAATAAACTACTAATTTTGTATCAATATACAAAGGTATAAGGGCATATTCAATAATCTGCTCCTTCTTCTTGGACCTTCCTGTGCTATGTCAATATTTGATTTTTCTCAAGCCCATGTACTCCTACATAGGAGAGGAAGAAGGATACAGAAAAGAAAAAGTAGAAATTCCCTGGGGCTAACCTCCAAAACCCATTAAGACAGGACCATTTATCAGCTTGTAGTCTCTTCCCCTACATAACAGAGTTTTCAGTTAACCTTCGAATAACCAAAAAGAAGGGCAGAGAAACACCCTCCCCACCCTCTGGGCATGGGACATAGCTCTCTTAAAGTGACTTACTGCTGATTTGGGTCGTAGTAGACCTGTTTGGGGCCCGAACCCAAATGGGAAAAATGATTAAAAATGTTAGTACACTCTTTTATGTTCAGTCCTTCTGTTCTCTGCTGTTTAGATGACCTAAGGGGTCTGTAGGCAGAAGCTGATCTTGTAGGCTTCACTGAGGTTCCTGCCGGGGTATTGTGTAGAGCTGAGCGGTCCCAGTGACATTGGATTGCTGTGGTAGCTGCAGGCCCCCGATGGAGACAGCTATTGAGGAAGTCTGCCAGGCAGAATCAACTGGGTCACTCGTCCTCCTTGGTGCCTGATTCTGCTCTCTGCTGAGGATTCCACTGTCCAGCCGTCCCCAGGCTCCCCTAATGGACGCTTCGATTCTCCTGGAACGATAACAGAGCCCTGCCCCAATCCCAACCCTAGGACAATTGCTCTCTTCTTTTTTTCGGGGGGGGGATGGGGGGGCTAGGTAGTACTTCTCCTGAAGCAAATTTGGCCTTCCAACAACATACAAAGCGTTATCTTTCAATCCGGGTTAAAGAAGAAATCATTCTGTCCCCTTGGAGCTAAACCAGCTCCAGTGTATATATTTTGAGATCCCAAAGGACAATCGGCCTGCATCGAGAAGGCCTTTTGTAAGCAGCCTCCAAACCTAGGTCCCTGAAAATCCCATGTGTGTGTCTCTGAACTCTAATTATTGGGATCAGGGACCTGTGTTTCCCATCTGAAGGGATCAAAGATGTGTTCCACCACTCCTGGATCGAAGTCTATCTCTATTTAGAGTTTGATCTGCATCAGGCTGACCCTGAGCTCCTGGATCTGCCCGTTTCTGTCTCCAGTGTGCTGGGAGCTGGGACCAAGGGTGTACTCTTCTTGAATGGTGGGACCAAGAGTATGCACCCTCAATACCCCGCTCCTTATGACTCCAGAATACATAAGACCACCAACTCTACGGTGCTTCCCCCCCCCACCCCCCGTCTCCGCTGAAGTCAAAGGCATGGGCCAATACCACAATTCTCTTGTATTTTACCTTAGCTCTGCGTCTTCTCTACACCTGGAGGTCTGCAAAACCAGGCCGAATGGCTGTATCCTCTGTTCCATTCACAGTGTTTCAGCCCTGCCCCCTGCCTTTTTTTTTTTTTTTTAGTTAATAAATTTATTTGTTTGTTGCTTCAGGTTACATCCTAATCATATTGTCCTCTTTTCCTGCTTCCCAGCCCCACCCTCCCATGCTCTACCCCCTGACCCTTCCCTCTTGTTCCTCTGGGTTGGAGTGTCCCTGCCTAACATTCTCTCACCACAGATCAGGAGTCAAATGAGGGCCAAGAGCCTCTTCATTCACCGGGGGCCTACGAGGCAGTACTGCCAGTGGATGGTGTCTCAAAGCTACTGGGGGAATACTAAAAAAAAAGACCAACAAACACAAACCCACAAAAACAAAGAATATCAACAAAAAAAGAGAGGAAAAAGAGAAGGGAAAAGGAAAAAGAAAAAAGAAAAAAAGAAGGAAAAAGAAAAAGATTAAAAAAAAAGTTTATGTCCATGTTCCTTTTGGTGTGTTGGTTGCAGTACAGATATCCTGTACGATATAGTTAAAATCCTACTATAAGTGAATAGATGCCATGTGCATCCTTCTGAGACTGGGTTATCTCACTCAGGATGAGCTCCTCTAGATCCATCCATTTGGTTGCAAATTGCATGATTTCATTGTTTCTGATAGCTGAGTAATATTCCATTGTATAGATGTACCACAATTTTTTAATCCATTCTTCAGCTGAGGGACATTTGGGTTGTTTCCAATTTCTAGCTATTACAAATAAGGCTGCTATGAACATAGATGAGGAGCCTTCCCTATGTCTCCGTGAGAGGTCCTTTGGGTGTATACCCAGAAGTGGTATGGCTGGGTCCTGAGGCAAGGTTATTCCTAGATTTCTAAGATATCGCCACAGAGACCTTCATAGTGGTTGCACAAGTCTGCACTCCCACCAGCAATGGAGTAAGGTTCTCCTTTCTCCACACCCTCGCCAGCATGCGCTATCATTTGAGCTCTTTATCTTAGCCATTCTAACAGGTGTTAGGTGGAATCTCAGGGTCGTCTAGAGTTGCATTTCACTGATGATTAAGGATGTTGAACATTTCTTCAGGTGTCTCTCAGCCCTAAGGGATTCCTTCTTTGTGAATTCTCTATTTAGCTCCATCTCTCATTTTTTGATTGGATTATTTGGTTTCTTGGCATTTAGTTTCTTGAGTTCTTTGTAGATTTTAGATAATAGCCCTCTATCAGATGTGAGGGTGGTGAAGATTTTCTCCCAGTCTATTGGTTGCCGTTTTGTTCGAATGACAGTGTCCTTTGCTTTACAAAAGCTTTTCAGTTTCATGAGGTCCCATTTATTGATTGTTGATCTCAGGTCCTGAGCTGTTGGTGTTCTGTTCAGGAAGTTGTCACCTGTGCCAATGAGTTCGAGGGTTTCTCCTACTTTTTCTTCTAGTATCTTTAGTGTGGCTGGCCTTATGTTAAGGTCTTTGATCCACTTGGAATTAAGTTTTGTACAAGGTGATAGGTATGGGTCTAATTTCATTCTTTTGCAAGTGGACATCCAGTTGGACCAGCACCATTTGTTGAAGATGCTGTCCTTCTTCCATTGTGCGGTTTTGGCTTCTTTGTCAAAGATTAGTTGGCCATAGGTGTGTGGGTCCATGTTTGGGTCTTCAATTCGATTCCATTGATCCACTGGTCTGTTTCTATACCAGTACCATGCTGTTTTTATTACTGTTGCTCTGTAATACGGCTTGAAATCTAGGATGGTGATACCTCCAGATGTTTTTTCATTGGACAGGATTGATTTTGCTATTCTGGGCTTTTTGTTGTTCCATATGAAGTTGAGAATAGCTTTTTCCAGGTCTATAAAGAATTGTGTTGGTATTTTGATAGGAATTGCATTAAATCTATATATTGCTTTTGGTAGGATAGCCATTTTTATTATGTTGATCTTACCTATCCATGAGCATGGGAGATCTTTCCATCTTCTAAAGGCCTCTTCCATTTCTTTCTTCAGGGGCTTGAAGTTCTTGTTATATAGGTCCTTTACATGCTTGGTTAGAGTTACCCCCAGGTATTTTATGTTGTTTGTGACTATTGTGAAGGGGGTTGGTTCCCTTATTTCTTTCTCGGTATATTTTTTTGTTGTATAAAGAAGGGCTTCTGATTTTTTTGAGTTAATTTTGTATCCAGCCACTTTGCTGAAGTTGTTTCCAGGTGTAAGAGTTCTTTGGTGGAGTTTTTGGGGTCGCTTATGTATACTAACATATCATCTGCGAATAGGGATAATTTGACTTCATTTCCAATTTTTATCCCTTTGATCTCCTTTAGTTGTCTTATTGCTCTAGCAAGGACTTCAAGTACTATATTGAAGAGATATGGTGAAAGTGGACATCCTTGTCTTGTCCCTGAGTTTAGAGGAAATGCTTCAAGCTTCTCTCCATTTAATTTGATGTTGGCTACTGGCTTGCTGTATATTGACTTTATTATTTCTAGGTATGGTCCTTGTATGCCCGTTCTCTCCAGAACTTTTAGCATGAAGGGGTGTTGGATTTTGTCCAATGCTTTTTCTGCATCTAGCGAGATTATCATGTGGTTTTTTTCTTTCATCTTGTTTATGTGTTGAATTACATTGATAGACTTTTGTATATTGAACCATCCCTGCATTCCAGGGATGAAGCCTACTTGATCATGGTGTATGATACTTTTGATGTGTTCTTGAATTCGGTTTGCTAGTATTTTATTAAGTATTTTTGCATCTATGTTCATGAGGGAGATTGGTCTGAAGTTCTCTTTCTTTGTTGGGTCTTTGTGTGGTTTAGGAATCAGAATGACAGTGGCCTCATAGAATGAGTTTGGCAGTGATCTTTCTGTTTCTATATGGAGGAAGAGTTTGAAAAGTAATGGTGTTAGTTCCTCTTTGAAGGTCCGGTAGAATTCCGTGCTAAAGCCATCTGGCCCTGGGCTTTTTTTGGTTGGGAGATTATTAATGACTGTTTCTATTTCCTTAGGTGTTATTGGGCTGTTTAAGCTGTTAATCTGATTTTGATTTAGTTTTGGTAGGTGGAATTTATCGAGGAAATTGTCCATTTCGCTTAGGTTTTCAAATTTAGTGGAATATAGATTTTTAAAGTAATGCCCAAATATTTTCTGGATCTCCTCAATGTCTGTTGTTATTTCTCCCTTTTCATTTCTGATTTTGTTGATTTGTGTTCTTTCCCTTTGCCTTTTAGTTAATTTGGCTAGGGGTCTGTCTATTTTGTTGATTTTCTCAAAGAACCAACTCTTGGTTTCATTGATTCTTTGTATAGTTCTTTTTGATTCTAAGTTGTTGATTTCAGCTCTAAGTTTGATGATTTCCTGTCTTCTGCTCTTCTTGGGAGTGTTTGTTTCTTTTTTTTTCCAATTCACCCAGCTTAGCTGTTAGTTCACTAATATGAGCTGTCACAATTTTCTTTTTGAAAGCACTTAGTGCTATGAACTTTCCTCGTAGCACAGCTTTCAATGTATCCCATAGGTTTGGGTATGTTGTGTCTTCATTGTCGTTGGATTTTAAGAAGTCTTTGATTTCCTTCCTTATTTCTTCCCTGACCCAGTGGTCATCCAGTAAGGAGCTGTTCAATTTCCATGTGTGTGTAGGCTTTCTGTTGATTCTTTTACTGTTGAAGACCAGCTTTATTCCGTGGTGGTCTGATAAGATACAAGGTGTTATTTCAATTTTCTTGTATCTACTGAGACTATCTTTGTGACCAATTATGTGGTCGATTTTGGAGAAGGTTCCGTGGGGTGCTGAGAAAAAGGTGTATTCCTTTGTGTTTGGGTGAAACGTTCTGTAGATATCTGTTAGGTCCATTTGTTTCATGATCTCTGTTAGACTCAATATTTCTCTGTTTGTCTTCTGTCTTGATGATCTGTCCTTTGTTGTGAGTGGGGTGTTGAAGTCTCCCACTACTAATGTGTTGTGATCGACGTGCGCTTTAAGTTTTAGAAGTGTTTCTTTTACGAAAGTAGGTGCCTTTGTATTTGGGGCATAGATGTTCAGTATTGAGATTTCCCCTTGATGAATATTCCCCTTAATGAGTATATAGTGCCCTTCTTTGTCTTTCTTCATTAACTTCAGTTGGAAGTCTGTTTTGTTTGATATTAGGATGGCTACTCCAGCTTGCTTCCTGGGTCCATTTGCTTGGAAAACCTTTTCCCAGCCCTTTACTCTGAGGCAGTGTTTATCTTTGGTAGTTAGATGTGTCTCTTGTATACAGCATAAGGAAGGGTCTTGCTTGCAGATCCATTCTGTAAACCTATGTCTTTTTATTGGGGAGTTGAGTCCATTGATGTTGATGGATATTAGTGACCTGGGGTTGTTATTTCCCATTAGTTTGGTATAGGTGGTGGTCCTGTGCCTCTTTTGGTTTAGTTGCTGAGGGGTTTTCTATTCCCTTTGTTTTCTTGGGTGGAGTTTTCTTCTCTGGGTTGGGATTTTCCTTCTAGGATTTTCTGTAGGGCTGGGTTTGTGGGTAGATATTGTTTAAATTTGATTTTGTCGTGGAATATCTTGCTTTCTCCATCTATGTTGATAGAGAGTTTTGCTGGGTAAAGTAGTCTGGCTGGGCACCTATGATCTCTCAGGACTTGTAGTATATCTGACCAGGCCCTTCTAGCTTTTAACGTTTCTGGGGAGAAGTCAGGTGTAATTCTGATGGGTCTGCCATTGTATGTGACTTGACCTTTTTCTCTTACAGCTTTTAATATTCTTTCTTTGTTCTGTACATTTGGAGTTTCAATTGTTATGTGGCGAGAGGAGTTTCTTTTCTGGTCTAATCTGTTTGGTGTTCTGTAAGCCTCTTGGATTTTTATTGGCATCTCTTTTTTCAGGTTTGGGAAGTTTTCCTCTAGGATTTTGTTGAAGATATTTCCTGGACCTTGGAGTCGGGAGTCCTCTCTTTCCTCTATACCTATAATTCTTAGGTTCCGTCTTTTCATTGAGTCCCTGATTTCTTGGATGTTGTGGGTGAGAGATTTTTTAGCCTTCTCATTTTCTTTGGATGTTGTACTGATTTCTTCCACTGAATCTTCCATGCCTGAGATCCTGTCTTCCATCTCTTGCATCCTATTGTTGGTACTCACATCCGTAGTTCCTGTTCTCTTCCCTTGGTTCTCCACTTCCTCTTTTAACTCTGACTGTGTTTTCTTTATTGTTTCTATTTCTATTTTCATGTCTTGTATGGTTTTGTTCGTTTTGTACATTTCCTTCTCCAGCTTGCTTGTTTTTGTATGAAAATCTTTCATGGCTTTTTTCTTTTCCTGTTCAAGCTCTGTCACCTTGGCTTGGAGATCTTTAATGGTGTTGTTTCTTGTTTTGATTTGTAGAATTGTGGCTTCTTTGAATTCCTTCATAGATTTAAGTTCTTCTTTCAGGGACTCTATCACTTTCCATAATGCAGAATTGTCAATGTTTTCATGTATTTCTGTTGGTGTGTGGTCATCCGAATTGGATGAGCTAGGATGATTCTGCTTTGTTGGAGTCA
This sequence comes from Lophiomys imhausi, assembly GCA_907164525.1. Taxonomy (NCBI): domain Eukaryota; kingdom Metazoa; phylum Chordata; class Mammalia; order Rodentia; family Muridae; genus Lophiomys; species Lophiomys imhausi. Next base: position 4,411,314 of record CAJQZJ010000594.1, read on the forward strand.
TAATTCCTTGATTTCTATTTATTTTTTTTGACCTTTCTCCATTGGATGCATTTAGCTGTCTGTTTTCTGTGCTTGGAACCACAGTGGATGATTTGGTGCAGGGGACGAGTTACTTGGCTATCTTTCGTTGCTTATAGGGGGATTTCAAGGTCACTGTGGTTTTAATCGTCTGAGGCACTGTGAGCTGGTGCAGCCTTTTCCCAGGTTGTGAGTAATGGACCAGGATTTTTCACTGCTCCCAATTCAGACTTCCCTATGTTGCACTCTGAGTTATCAACCTGTAATGGTTCTGATGGTATGGGCCTGTTTGCCCAGGCACAAATTCTGTGTGCTTTGTTTGTTGTCACGGAGGCTGACAGGGTCTGGCTCCACACCTAATATGTCTGGATTTTCCAGGATACAGCTATGGTCCTGATTTCTGGTTTCTCTCTAGGCTTCTCGCCACAGGGTTGGACTCTGTGCCTGATTCCCTTCCTGTCTGTGCCACCACGGGTCCCGTGGGTACCCCAAGCCCTGGATCCTCTGGCTGCCTGAGTGGACCTCTTGTCTCAGCAGCTCAGCCGTGGGTGCACAGATCCCTGGCCCCGCCCACGCCTGTCTCTCTCCCCAGATGACCTGTCGTGGGTTGGCAGGGATTTGGCCCTTCCTGCCGTGCTCCCTCCCCAGCTGTGCTACCGTAAGTGTGCAGGATTCGGCTCCTCCCACCTGCCTTTGTGTTCCCAGCTTCCTGCGCTCTCTTGGAACCTCCCGCCCTCCACTTCACGAGCGGCTGCGGACCACCCGCTGTGCCCTCTGTTTGTTCCTTGCTAAGCCTTCCACTATTTCGCAAAGTTTTTTAAGTGGGTATAAGTTCAACCTGATGTGTGGGGAGCCCAATAGGCCAGCGATCTATGGCCAAGTTGACCCTGATTCTGCCTGCTGTAAGTTGTGATTGATCTTACCAGTCGCCTCTCCAAATGGGATTTCCCGAATCCCGGGTTTAGTGGCTTCTCTGTCTCTGAGAGATGGGGAGAGCCTTGCCCTGGTACTTTTAACAGTCCCTTGGGAGCTGTGAGTATTCCCGGGGGGAGGGGGTCTAGCCCCTCCAGTTTTTGCACAGTGCCCAATAACTCTGTGTTTTTTATGGCTCTTTTTTCCTCGTGTTCAAAATGCGTCAGTGTAGGTCGCCGCCATCTTGGCCCCCCCCAAGAAGGAATTTTAACATGATTGCTGAGGCTCTATGTTTTCCCCTTCTGCTTGGGGATGACTGACTGATCATTTTCCCTTTACTTGCCTGAGAGCAAGTCAGAGGCTGTAGGTTTGCTCACTTTCTACTCATCATATCTTATCTGACAAAGATGAAACAGACAATGCACACTAGATATCAAGAATATTAAAATGGTGATATTTGTACATTTTTCACAGTTGTCATTCATGTTTGTTTGATCTACAATGAATATAAATTGTTGGCACTTTCCATAGCCCAAGTGTAGAGTCTTAGTCTCGGGTTCTGCTCAAAATGACTCTTTTGTCTGTAACCTGATTATCTCTGGATTTATCACAATTTGGTCTCCATCCTGTAATTCTCAGATTATTTGGGCTATCTAAGCTTTCAGTTTAAAATAATCTGGCTTCCAGTTCAATAAATTTGTGATCTGTCAGTTTCTCAGATCTTCTTCTAGTAATTATTTTTTAACTTAACTTTTTATTGATTCTTTTTGAATCTCTATCACATACCCCAATCCCACTCATCTTTCTGTACCGTTGTTCCCATTCTCTGCCCTCGCAACCTTCCCACCCCAAAAGGGGGAGGGGAGAAGAACTCACTGTAGAAGTTGTAGAGTGCCAGTGTGTCCCACAGTATACCCTTTTAAAAAATGTTTCTTTCTCTTTAATTTATTTCTTCACTTTACATCCCAGTAGTAGCCACCTCTTCCCAGTCCTACCCTCCCACCCTCTCTCCTATTCCTCTCCCCTTCCCATGGAAGGATCCCTCCTCTGATATGTCCTGATTCTTCAGGTCCCATCAGACTAAGCACACCCTCTTACACTGAGGCCAGATGAGGCAGCTCAGTTAGGGGAACCTGATCCAACAGCAGACAATAGAGTTCATGTTAGGGACAACCTGTGCATCAATTGCTAGGGGACCCACATGAAGATCAAGCTGACCATCAGCTCCGTATGTGTGTAAGGGGCATAAGCCTAGTCCATACACACTCTTAGGTTGCTGGTTCAGTCTCTGTGATCTCCCATGGGTCCAGGTTAGATGACTCTGTTGGTCTTCTTGTGGACTTCTTGTCTCCTTTGCATTCCTCTATCCTTCTCCCAACTATTCCACAAGATTCTCAGATCTCCATCTAATGTTTGGCTGTGGTTCTCAACATCTGTTTCCACTGTTGCATGGAGCCTCTCAGAAGACAATCAGATAGGCTCATGTTTGACAGCACAGCAGAGTATCATTAATAATGTCAGGGGTTGATTTTCTCCCATGCAATGGGTCTCAAGTTGGGCCAGCCATTGGCCAGCCATTTCCTCAAACTCTGCTACATCTTTATAGCACATCCCATAGGCAGGGTAAATTTTGGGTTGAGACTTTTGTGGGAGGGTTATTGTCCCCTCCCTCTACTGGAAGTCCTTCCTAGCTATTGGGGGTGACCATTTCAGTCTCTATATCCACCTTTTCTAGGAATTTTAACTAGAGTTGCCCAATATCTTCCAAGGAGCCTACCCCGTTGCAGGTCTCTGACTTGCACCAGAGATTCCCCCCCCCCATAGGCTTCCCCTCTCTCTCCCAGCCCTGCCAATTCTGGCCCGCTGTTTTCTCATTACTGATCCCCACTGTCGTTACTCTCCCCACCATACCTCCCACCCAGTTCCTTCCCTTCATCTCTTTCTGATGTCCACTCTATTTCCCCTTCTGAGTGAGAGTCTGGCTTCCTCTCTTGGGCCCTCCTTGTTACTTAACTTCTTTGGGTCCATGGATTGTGATATGGTATGGTTATCCTGTACTATAGGCTAATATCTATTTATGAATGAGTATATACCATGTGTGTCTTTCTATGTCTGAGTTCCCTAACTCAGGATGATCTTTTCTAGTCCCATTCATTTGCCTGAAAATTTTATGATTTCCTTGTTTTTAATATCTGAGTGGTATGTATAGGTACCTTGTTTTCTTTATCCATTCTTTGGTTAAGGGACATGTAGGTTATTTCCAGGTTATTTTTATTATAAATAAGGCTGCTATGAACATAGTTGAACAAATGTCCTTGTGGTATGATAGAGCATCTTTTGGGTATATGTCCAGGAGAGGTATAGCTGGGTCTTGAGGTAAAACAATTCATAATTTTCTGAGAAAGCTTCAAATTGATTCCCAGAAGAGTTGTACAAGTTTGCATTTCTGCCAGCAGTGGAGGAATATTCCCCTTTCTCCACATTCTCACCAACATGTTCTGTCATTGGCTCTTAGTTTTTGGATCTTAGCCTTTCTAAGTTATATAAGATGGAACCTCAGAGTCATTTTGATTTTCATTCCCTCATAACTAAGGACTGAGCATTTGTTTAAGTGCTTCCTGGCTATTGTGGACTCCTCTGCTCAGAATTCTCCGTTAAGCTCTGTACCCCCATATTTAATTGAATTATTTGGTTTGTTGGTGTTTAACTTCTTGAGTTCTTCATGTATTTTGGATATTCGTCCTCTGTCAGTTGTATGGTTAGTAAAAATCTTTGTCCAATCTATAGGCTGCCATTTTGTTGTATTAACTTTGTCTTACAGATGTTTTTCAGTTTCATGAGGTCCCATTTATTAATTGTTTATCTTAGTGTCTGAGCTGTTAGTGTTCAGTTTAGGAAGTAGTCCTCTGCACAATATCTCAAGTCTATTCCCTACTTTCTCTTCTATTAGATTTAGTGTATCAGGTGTTATGTAGAGATCTTTGTTCCATTTGGACTTTTGGGTAGGGTGATGAATATGAAAAACATCTACATTCTTCTACATGTACACAGACATCCAGTTAAAACAGCACCATTAGTTGAAGATGCTTTTTTTTTTTTTTTTTCCATTGCATGGTTGTGGATTCTTTGTCAAAAACTCAAGTGTCAGTAAGTGTGTGGGTTTATTTCTTGGTCTTCGATTTGATTCCATTGATCAACCTATCTGTTTTTATTCCAATACCATGCAGTTTTTATTACTATTTCTTTAAAGTATAGCTTGAAATCAGAGATGTGGATAACTATAGAAGTTCTTTTATTTTACAAGATTGTTTTAGTTATTCAGAGTTTTTGTTGTTTTGTTTTTCCATATGAAGTTGATAATTGCTTTTTCACTAAGGGATTTATTTGTTTATTTTATTTTCCTGTATTTGTTTATGAGATTTACTTATACCCTCTTTTAAGGTCTCTATCATCTTTACAAGGTTGGGTTTAAAGTTGTCTTCTTTTGCTTTAGCTGTGTCAGGGTGTTCTGGTCTTGTTGTGATAGATAACCGGGTTCGAGTGATGTGATATCACCCTGGGTCCTGTTGATTATGTTCTTATGATGGCCTTTAGTCATCTGGCTATCCCTGGTGTTGACTCCATGTTCCTGGTGCTGACAGGACTCTTTGGGGAGGCAGGCAGAGCCTTGGGCCTGTTAGTAGAGCTCAGGTAATTGCAGGCTGTTCAGTTCTGCTGACTGGTTGTTCATGGGGACCTACAGGCCTGGCTGTTTCTGGGTATCTGAAGTCCTAGGGAGAATCTGATCTGAATTTCCTGATACAGCAGGCCTGGTGATGCACGGTGCAGTAGGGTCTGGAATGGTGCTCATAGAACAGCACACAATTCAGTGAAGCTAAGCATGCCTCAGGAGATTGGGAGAGCAGGGGATTTCAGGGGGAGAAGAATGTCATCTGGATGCTCTGAGTATAAGTGGCATTTTGCTTCATAGACATTATAATATAATTTCTAATTAGACTTTCTCTCCTTTTGTTTATTTTATTTCTGTTGTTTGTGGTTTACTTATGGTGCCTGATTAAGGAAGACACATTTTTAAGAGTATGGACCCTTTCAAGTTAACCATGTTACAGTGAGTGGCATCATTTGTAAATGGTAACACAATAAGAATCAGTAGGTTATTAATGAAAAAGAAGACAATGATCAGAGACAGGGCAAATTAGGGAGAAAAGTAAGGATGAATATATATGTATACTTTTTTTCTAGGTTTTTGGGGACAGTGCTTCTCTGTGTATCCTTGACTGTTCTAGACTCACTTTGTAGACTTGAACTTACAGAGATCCCCCTGCCTCTGCCTCCTGAGTGCAGGGATTAAAGGCATGTGCCACCATGCCCGCAATATATACTTTTTTATAAATGCATATATATATAATCTTTTTTTTCCAAACACAATGAATGTAGATACAAAATTTCCAAATAATTACTATATAAAGACTGTGGGGCTAGGAGTCCACAAGACTGGGAAAAGCTGACCCAGAGCAAGAGTGAAGTCCAGCTATGTCCAAACACCAGAAATCTTAACCTGAGATCAGAAGGAGTAGAATCACTCTCTCCCTGCCCCAGTCATTCATGTTCTGGCACATGTAGCCCTGTGCCCTTATCCTTGTCCCTGGAGGAAGTCCTGTAGCCTGACAGCCAGGTTAAGATTCTTCTCTTATAAGATCATGTCCAGCAGCACCTGGAGTTCCTCTTTATGCAAATGAAGTATCCACAGCATTTTGGCCACAGTCAATGATATATACACTCATCCCAAAAACTCCTACCTGCCCCCTAAAGGTTTAAGTCATCTTTATCCTCCCCCATTAAACAAGCTGTCGAACTGAAGATGCCTCCAGAGAATTCTGTTTCTTGCTGAACTAACTACTCCCTGAGGTCTCTCTCATGCATGTTTTCCCCTTCCTGCCCCTGGTTCCACTCTCAGAATCTATAGGGATCAGGCAGATTGTGCCATAATGGGCAGGGAAAGGAAGCCTGAACAGCAGGTGGTAGTGCAATATGGGGTTGAGGAGACTGCCAAGATACATAGGAGGAAAGAGAGTGATCCCTCCAAGGGACATCAATTGGTCCTCCCTGATCTTACCTCTCCATTACAAGGACCAGCAGTCTGTGTTTTTCTCTATTCTCTTAGTTGTAGTATTACACTATAGAGTGGGATTGGGTATGGTGAAGGGAGAACTAACACCTTCTGGCCAAGCTTATTGCTTGATGTTGGTAGAAGGCCCCAAACCCTCTGCCTGGATGCAGACAGCCCACTTGGCTTTTTTTTTTTTTCTTTAAAAAAAATATTGCACAAAGACCAGTTAAAAGCCCTTAGGGCAGTAGCCAGTTTCTCTGAAAATTTATGTCAAGTTTGCATATAGAACTTTGGGAAAACCCCTG
>CAJQZJ010000594.1:4417668-4490941 GCA_907164525.1 Lophiomys imhausi
CTCTCTGACGTTGGCATTAGAGAACTATGTTCAGATACTTTGTATGAAAAACAAGCAAACACACACACACAAAAAAAAAACACAAAAAAAAACAAAAACAAAAAAGCCACACACCTCCCCCCAAATCCAACTTCACCATATTTGTTCTTCCTACAGTCCATGAAATACCACTCTGCTAGCTATAAAAAAGCTCAGGAGGATGGAACTGATACAAGATTTAAGGGCAATTAATAAAACCATGCATGGTTTAGAGTCCTCCACAAAGGAAGATACCCCTCTTATATAATGTTCCTGCCAACACACTTCTCTTAACAATAGACAGTAAAGAATGCTTTCTCTCTATCCCTCTCCAACACTTTTCGTTCTCAATACCCCACATTAACAGGTCTGAGCTGGTCTTATGATATGAGTGGACAGTACTCCTCCAAAGGAAGACAAAAATCTCCTCCTCAGATCATCTGCCAGGAAACTGTTGGAACAGCATTAAGGCCCTACTTAGACAAAGGTCTCCACATTTATTATCATATGGATAGTATCTTTGTGTGGGGATACTCTTCTACCTCCCCCACCCAATTTATGGATTAGCTAATATGTTCTCTATGCTACCTATGATTTAAAATAGCTACTCATAAAATACAGCTTATTCTTCCCATCACATTCTTGGGATTTTCCTCACCTCAGTATGCTGTCATAATTCTACCCTTTCTTTCCCTCAAACCTTAACACTCGCCTTCCTCCAAAGCTTTTTTGGGACCTTAGTTAGCTTCAACCATGGTTTCCCCTTCCATATAGTACCCTAAAGTCTGATGGGGTGATGTTAATTATTCTAAATTTTAATTAATCTCCCAGAAGCCTGTTTGCTACACACCAAGTGAATCTGTGTTAGTTTTCTTGTTACCCATTGTCTCTGATTGGTTAAATTAATGTTGAGGTCTGAGATTGGCAAAGACAGAGATAGTCAGGACTAAGGTGCTCAGGCTTCAGATGCAGAGAGGTTCTTGGAAAGAAGAAGCCTCCAGTAGATGAAATAGAAGAAGCCTTAAGAAGAAGAAAGAGAAGAAGCTAAGAGCAGGAGGAAGGAAATACATGATGGGGTAGATGAAAGAAAATCATTCCACTTGGCCTTGAGCATCGGCATAGCATGGAGAATAACAGTCCAAAGAGCTGTATGTATTATATGGGGTCATATTTGGGAAATGGAATTAAGACTTAGTTTATATGCATTAAGATTGCACAATTCAGGCCAAGGCTTGTCAAAATCCATCATGTCTCTGTGTGCTCATTTATAATGGTGGGTTAAGGATTAACACTGCCAACCAATTAAATATAATCTAAATATTGCAAATAATTTAATTATTCCTACAAAAGGCTCCTTTTCATTTCCTAAAAGGGCATAAAAATCCCCTCCTCCCCACGAAGTCTCTCTTTTGAGGCTATTGAGCCTTTAGTTGCTATTAATACACCCCTGAATGACATGCGGCTTGATAGGCATGATCAACAATATTCTTACAGCTTTGAATTTTTCACTCCTCTCCTACTCTAGTGGGAGTACTGTATCAACCCCATGTTGTACTGGAATGGCAATGGGATGGCCAATTGATGTCCCTTGGGGGGTGGGATCACTCACTCTCATGATTAGAAATGGCATAGATAAAACACTGTAAACCTTAGGAAAAGAACCCGATATCTTTGTCACAGCTTTGTTCTCTCTCATATGTTCAACTGCTACTCATAAATCACTCCTGCTTTGCTATTAGCCTAATTGGATTCTCTGAAAAATTCATTAGCCTAATGAAAGATGGGTTTCTGCCCTACCTCTGTTGTGGTGACTATCCCTCCACCCACCATTACTGCGAACCCTTCAGTACTTACTAATGGGGGAAAGAGGAGAGCTAGAGCAATAATATACTACTCCCATTGAGATGAACCCCACAATATTCAGTTCAGAGAGTTGCCCCATAACTCCTCCCAATATAAAGAACTATATGTTCTTTATTTAGATATCCAAGAAGTCAAATCTTTAATCTTTTTGTAGACAGTGTATATGCTTTTAATTTGCTTACCTATTTATCAAGAGCCTTCCTCAAACTAAATGCCAACCTAATAAACCCTCTGCTAGTCCATCCCTTCAGCCTTTTACATGAAAGAACCACTCCTCTCTACAACCAACATGTTATATCTCACAGTTCCCTACTGTGCCCCATATCTCACTGAAACATCGTTGCTGATTAGATCATCTCTATAGAAGCATTCACAGCCTCTGTGGAGTGAGCAGATCACGTTAATTCATGCACACACAGAAACAAATATAAAACTACTTCAAGCCCATTTCCCCCACATCCCTCTTGATCAAATTCAAATTAAGAAAGAAATAGAAGATATCAGAAGATGGAAAGATCTTCTACAATGCTCATGGATTGTTAGGATTCACATAATAAAAATGGCCATCGTATCAAAAACAATCTACAGACTCAATGCAATTCCCTCAATATATCATCACAATTCTTTACAAGACCTCGAAAGAACAATTCTCTACTTCATATGGAAAACAAAAAACTCAAAATATTTAAAACAATCCTGTACAATAAAAGAACATCTGTAGGCATCACCACCCCTGTTTTCAAGCTGTACTATAGTAATAAAAGCTTCATTGTATTGGCATAGAACAGGCATGGAATCTGCTGCCTGCTCATGGAACACTTTACCCTAGCCTAACTGGCTTGTCTGGCCTCAGTGGAATAGGATGCTTTTAGCTCTGATGCAACTTAATTAACCAGAATGAGATGATGGGATGCTTCCTTCATCTGAGGAGAAGGAGAAGAGGATGAGGTAGATGAGGGTGGGAAAGTGGGATCTGGTGAGGAGGTGGGAAGGAGCTGTGACCAGGATGCTACTTGAATAAATAAACTAATTAATACAAAAAAACACGTTTCTTTTGTGTATCCCTTATTACTTCCCCAGTTTTACAAACTATGGAAACTAAACCTTGAGGTCTCAAATCCAATGCTCATTGGGAAATTGATGTCACCCATATTTCCCAATTTGGCTGCCAAATATATATCTTTGTTACTGTTGACATATACTTCCATTTCATACACAATAAATCTCAAATAGGAAAAAGCTCAAAAAGAGTAATTCATCACATACTCTCCACTTTTGCCATCGTAGGCATTCTTTAACAGATAAAAACAAATAAACAGCTACTTTTACCAACTTCCAATTCAAAATATTCTGCTCACAATGGGAAATTTCCCATCACATTGGGACTCTTTACAAACCCCAGAGCCAAGTAATCATAAAAAACAAAAGCAAACAAAACAAAACATCAAACTCTAATAGCTCAAGTTAAGAAACAAAACACAATCATCTAACCCCCAACCTAAAATTAGCAATAGTCCTAGCCTCTCTAAATATATTTACTATTTACAAAATCTCCAAATATCTTCCTTTCTCTCTCCACTGACACACACTAACTCCTCCCAACCTGGCTTGATGACATGATCCCTTAGGTGAATATAGACGGTAACTGACCCTCTCCTCAAAGTGGGAAGGGATTTTGTTTGTGTTTTTACACAGGGCCTGCACAGGGCTTTTTGGGTTATAGCCATAAATGTCCAATACCACCCCATCAACCAAGAAGATGGTTCATCTCTTGCTGACAGGTAGAGGACAGAGAAGGCAAATGAGATCCCCCACCCTCCTCCCCAACAGGACAACAAGATCTCCTAAAAGGACATCCATGACATGGTTGCGTCTACCCAGGGCATGTGCCCCACATAGATCTCTCTCTGTTCATTCTTATGGTTGTTGTTATTCTCCATTCTAACTCTGCTACCTCCCCAGCCCCTCCCTAATCTTCCCAGTACCCAACACTGGAGATTTTTGTTAGAAAAACGAAAGTTATAGGAAGAGTGGGTAGCCCTCCAAAGGAGTGCCAGGAGCCTTTGAGAATCCCAATATATTCAGCCCCTCATTGGCCTCATACTGGCCATTAGGACCTTCCTCTTCCTGGCCCCCTGTTTCATACAATTTCTAAACCAGCAAGTAAGCAACATTGCCGAATTCACTTCCAACCAGATTCTAGTTCAATACCAAACCATTTCTAAACTGGAGGGTGATGAATATGATGATACCTTCCCTTTATAAAATGAAAAGGAGGAAATGTGAGACTAGGGAGCCTTGGGCCTGAGGTAATCTGGCCCAGAGCAAGAGTACAGGCATGTCCTAACTCCAGAAATCTTGTCCTGATAGTGTCAGGATTAGGATTGCTGCCCAACCCCAGGTTTGCATGTCCCAGTGCACATAACCCTGGGCCCCCACCTTTGCCCTCTGGAGGAGGATACATATCCTGGCAGCCAGGTTAAATTTCCTCTCACCTTATAATGTAATGTCCAGAAACACCTGCAATTCCTCTTCATGCAAATGAGGCATCCCCAGCAAATGACATACACTTATCTCAAAAGTCCCTACCCAATTCCCAAAACTTTAAGTATCCTTTGACTCTCCCAACTAAAAGAGCTGTCTCACTGAAGCTGCCTCCCTAGAAGTCTGTTTCTGGTCACACTCACTACCACCTGAGGTCTCTTTCACCTCAGTAGTTCCTGTTCCTACTTCCTTTCTCAGGACACAGCAGTTGTTGTCGTGAGGCAATTAGGCCATAACAGGTGGGGAAATGCAGCCTGAATGGCAAAGATGACAGTAATAGATATGCTATAGTGGACTGGAAAAGCCCATGAGGTCTCAAACCGATATTCTGAACTACAGGCAACTAAGATGTGTAGCGAGCAAGAGAAATGGTGTTACTTAAGGAAGAACATACCAGTTGTTATCCAATACCTAATAGTCTGCCCTGAAAAAAAGTAATATTATACAGAATGATTAAGTTATTTTTAAGAACACACAATATAATATATTCATATATATTAGGGAGATATATAATATTATAGTTATATGAATATATATGTATATATGTATATATGTGAATGCAGTAACAATGAAGAATATGCCATGAATTTGAAAAAGACTAAGGAGGAGTGTTTGGCAGGGTTGAAGGGAGGAAAGACAAGGGATAAATGTTATATTTGTAGTATAATATTACAAATAAGTTAAAATATATATTTTAAAAGAACATACAAACATTGAACATGATGTGTAACAATAGACAATGGGTTCATATTAATATCAATGGTGTTAATATTAATGAAGATGGATATATTCACACCCAAATAAGCAACAAAAAGTGTGACTTGTAAACAAGCAAAACATTAAGTTAGTAACATAGACTGAAATCATTTTACAAACTTCAATCAGAGAAATGTTGATATCCAAGTTGACCCATTTTGGTGTAAGTATTTTTCAACATAGTTTTTTTCTTTTTTTGCTATAACTACATTAAAAATCTAAAATTAGTTCAACATTTCTCTTGATTTTAATGATTCTTTAAAAATATCCATTCCTTAATTAATCCTCTGTTGGCAGTTTTAGAAACTCACTACAAATGACTGGCTCTTACGTGATGTTTTACTTTCCTAGTTTTGTTACTTAACCTGTCTTTCATTACAAAATTATGTATTGCAGTGAGTGAACCAACATACCATCAATGTGCTGTTAAACATCTATTGGTGAAGTAAATCTGACTGTCTACTAGATAGCTCTGTGTTTCCTACTATGTGTATTGCTTTCCTTTTAACTCTACTTCATCTTCCTCACTCTCAATAATTCTCTTTTACATATTTTTTGTTTTTCTTCTCTCATGATCAGGATATCCATCAGATATGGATGATTATAGTTTAACATTCTTTCTGCATTAATTATTGAATTTTTTTAAGAGGAACATAGTATTTCTTCTTATAAAGAGGCCACAAGGATGGTGTGATGGTTTGAATAGGTGTGACCCCAATAGGGTCATGTGTTTGAGTATTTGGTCCACAAGTCGTAGCACTTTTAGGAGGTATGGCTTTATTGGAGTAGATGCTGCTTTATTGGAGGAAGTGTCAGTAGAAGGCAGGCTTTGTGGTCTAAGAAGCTGAAGCCAGTTCTTTCCCTGAAACCTGTGGATCCAGATGTAGACCTCTCAGCTACTTTTCCAGCACTGAGTCTGCTTTCATGCTGCCATATGTTCTGCCACAACAATAATGGATTAAACTTCTAAACTGTAAGCCAGCCCTAATTAAATGTTTTCCTTTATAAGAATTGCTATGGTGAAGTATGTCTCTTCACAGCAATAGAAATCCTAAGACAGATGGTAAAATTAGATAACATTGTCTACAGTTTATTGTATCTATAAAATACTGTGTAGTCTTCACTTTTATAAGGGAACTGTGAATATTCACTTTGTTATGTTTTAAATATTGATTTTGATGCAAATTTATTTACATTAAATTTTAACCAACTTTAACCTGGATTGAAAGACAACACTTTGTATGTTGTCAGAAGGCCAAATTTGCTTCAGGAGAAGTACTACCTAGCCCCCCCCCCAAAAAAAAAAAAAGAGGGCAATTGTCCCAGGGTTGGGATTGGGGCAGGGCTCTGTTCTTATCTTTCCAGGAGAAACAAAGCATCCATTAGGGGAGCCCGGGGACGGCTGAACAGCAGAAACCTCAGCAGAGAGCAGAATCAGGCACCAAGGAGGACGAGTGACTCAGTTGATTCTGCCTGGCAGACTTCCTCAATAGCTGTCTCCATCGGGGGCCTGTAACCACCACTGCAATCCAATATTGCTGGGACCGTTCAGCTCTTCACAATGTCCCAGCCAGAACCTCAGTGAAGCCTGCAAGATCAGCTTCTGCCTACAAACCCCTTAGGTCATCTAAACAGCTGAGAACAGAAGGACTGAACATAAAAGGAGTGTACTAACATTTTTAACCATTTTTTCCATTTGGGTTCGGGCCCCAAACAGGTCTACTATGACCCAAATCAGCAGGAAGTCACTTTAAGAGAGCGACGTCCCATGCCCAGAGGGTGGGGAAGGTGTTTCTCCGCCCTTCTTTCTGGTTATTTGAAGGATAACTGAAAACTCTGATATGTAGGGGAAGAGACTACAAGCTGATAAATGGTCCTGTCTTAATGGGTTTTGGAGGTTAGCCCCAGGGACTTCCTACTTTTCCTTTTCTGTATCCTTCTTCCTCTCCTATGTAGGAGTGCATAGGCTTGAGAAAAATGAGATATAGACATAGCACAGGAAGGTCCAAGAAGAAGGGGCAGATTATTGAATATGCCCTTATACCTTTGTATATTGATACAAAATTAGTAGTTTATTTGGCTAAAGTGGTATTGACCATTGTTTATTGTGCAAAAATAAGATTGTATTAGATTACATCGGTATTGATCTTTGTATATTGATACAAAATTAAGATTATAGTTGGCCACAATGGTATTGACCCTTGTATATGGACATAATATTAAGATTATATTGGGCTACATAGGCATTGATCTTTGTATATTGATACATAATTAAGAGTATATTTAACCACAATTGAATAGATCTTTGTATATTGATACAAAATTAAAGGTAACTCTTCCTAATGGTATCATACCTAGAGATACTTAAAAATAAAATGTGAAGCTCTGGCCTCTTGATACCAACCGTCTAAAACGGTCTAGGATAGTTAAGTAAAACAAACTCCTAGTCATGCAAACATGTCACTTTGTTAGCTACTATGACAGTCTATCACAGATATTCTCTAAACTACCCAGTAATCAAGTTGCTAAGAGACAAGCAACTTTTGTTTATCTAAATACAAGAGATGGATAGGGCATCTTCAAAAACCCCAAGAGATCTGCAGAATATGGCATTCAAAGATGTTATCTTAAATTAAGATTTTCTTTTTTTTTGATATTGAGACATATCAGCACCTGACAGCACCCCCTATTCTACTCCAAGTAGAAGATAACCATCGAAGAACCTCCACTGTAAGATGGTTGAATTAGTGGCAAGCCTATCTCTTGGCATGAAAAAACCCCTTGCACCAACTGCAGACAGACTGCTGTCCAAAAAGGACAAAACTTGGTAGCAGGGAAGTCGACAGCCTAACTCTGCCAAGACAGGGTAGGTAAGTCCTTCATAATCCCTGCTCTACAACAAATGGTTGTCAGAGAAACAGGACCCAAAGGCTGAAGACTGATGCAGGAATGTATGGAGAGAAAATGGGAACTGTCCAGGCAGTCATTGGTATGTCCTTTCTTAGTTTTGGAAGCTGCAGGCCCTGCACTTCCTATATAAGCAGATATACTTATCCCTCTTAGGTCTTTGAGGTGGTTGAAGAATAGACAGCTAGAGTCTCATAGTTAAATTTTGAGTTGTGTAGGAATCAAGAGGGTGTTATAGAACTAAGAAGATACTCTTAAAAGTGTGTTGCAAGTTAGTATGAATGTTGAGTCAGATATAGACCTTTAAACCCATGGAAATGGTTAGATAGTAGAATGTTAAAGTCAGGGGTCAAATATGTATAAACTGGACATTGGGAAGGTATACTGGGCCATTTAACTCTCATAAATGTGGCATATTTATATCTGTTGTTTTGTATAATTCTTACTGTTATAAGAGAAGGAACCATCTGTTGGACCGAAAGGGGAAACTTCTGGGGGGAAGAGGGTGGAAGGGCAGGATAGGAAGGGGGAATAGGGAGAGGTTTGTGACTGAGATGTAACTTGAAGAAAAAAAAATAAAGTATTTAAAATTAAAAAAAAAATTAACCAAATATTTTCTATTCTTCAAATTTCTTAACAAATGTTTCTCACATGCTGCTTTTCATATATAAAGAACTCTATTTCCATATTCATTAAATGCTTTCATCTTATACAAAGATAGTTTTCAGGTTGAAATAGACACACTGCCTACAAAATACCTATGGGTAAAGGTTAACACAATTGAAATGGTGTGATGTTTCCTTGTTTCAGAATCTCTATGATTGCATGTTTGCCTTGCTCTTTTTCCTCCTTAGGTTGGAGTAGGAAACTAATACACATTCTATATAGGCATTCTATGCTCCTCTGTATCTCTACTCCTTCCTTTCTACATGCATAAACCTTGTCTATCAGACATCATCAAATGGGTTTTGCTACTAGAAGCTTCTTTTTAATATAGGAAACCAAGAATAAGATAAACTACCATACTTATATGAAAACATTATCTTTACTCTATTAATCTTTGGACTTTCAATAATATTAAAATTTTCCTTTACCCTATATTATGACATGATTGTTTTTATGGTGTAGTGGGTAGAATAAAATTAAAATCCTTTTAGTATAAGATATGACTATTCCTATCTAAGCTATTCTTTATTTTATACTTTTTTATATTTTGGAATTAAAATATTTCAGTATGAAATGTTTCTAAATTCAGGTAACTACAATGGTAAATAATTTTTTTAATGCATTAAAATGAAATGGTAGAACACTTGCTTAGCATGCACAGTTTCAAGTTGATTCCTATAACTACAAAAAGATTATAAATATTAAGCCCTATAAAATTGAAATAATTAGGGTATATTTCCATAATTTATAGAAAGTCTTATCTATTTCAAACTCTAATACTATTTTTGTATCTACACATTCCATATTTTATAAAATATTTCACTTAACACAAATTCCAAACTTAGCCATAAATATTATACAAATAATTCATTCAATTAAGAAATTTATTAGTTATATAATTAAATTATTGAGTCCAAATACTTTAGGTACTTTGTTAGTAATTTGATCTTTTGTACTATTTGTGTCAGTTAATATGTCTTTTCTTTAGTGATATACCCGGACGCTTGTCATAATTATAGATGTCATTTTTCTATTATCCATGAGCTATTTCCACTAGCTACTACAAAGGTAAGGTAAATTAGAGATTAAGAATGATTCATTTCTTGGTACCTATAATTTTATCTTTTCTGATAACTGAATTATAGTATCCTGGAATGTGTAGTTACACAAGCCCAATCACACAGGTTGCCACATAAAGCCTTCAGGGGACGTACCAGATGGTAAATTGTTTATTCTCATGCTCCTTAAGGTCTAACTTCCTTCTGCACGATGCACTGAACAGGTATATTGACCACTACTTGAAAATTACCCTGCAAAATTGAACAAATTGGACCTATTTGTGGATTTGTCTGCTGATGCTCAAATTGACTGCAGTGGATGTCTAGGGATTCATTGAGATGGCAGTGCAGCATGACAGAAATAGATTGCTCATTTGGTTGAAGGATGGGCATAGAAAAGCAAGCAGTGCATGGAAGATTTCCCTAAAGGTGACTTCTGTTTATGCCTATGAGTGTGATTGGAAGAATCACTTTGTCTGCCTAAGTGCCTTGGCTGATGAATTGGAAGCAGTATTTGTTGAACTGGAGTGCAAATTTAGAGATGCATGCATGTACCTTCAGATTTACTTTCTTTAACCCCCTCCCTCAAAAATCCATTCCATGGCACCTAGAATAAAATACAATTCACATTATCATAATGTCACTGTAGAGTTGAATAAGTTACTTGGGAAGTAGAGTTTTCTGTTCAATGTCTCATAATAAATGTCTCCATACCATAATGATAGTTTGATATCTTTCTACTTCGTTTGTTGATTTTACTCTAGAGGCTTTCAAGTCATTTCTCTGCTCAAATACTGGCACAAATCTAGGAGTATTTCATGTCATTTGACCTTAAGCATTCAACACTCCTCATGGAGGCTGCTTAATGGTGTAGAAATAATACTAATGTCTTTCCTTGACTCAAAGATGTTTTCTTGAAAGATATAGATTGTGTTTTCTATTCAAATGGATTGATCATCATATAGACATCCACTATTACTTTCTAGTTACTTAAGAAATGTGATAATGTGTGCTTTATGTTGTGTGAAGGCAGTCTATCAACCCAATTACCTTCTTTGCGTTTGAGACTATTAGAAAAAATAAACATAATCCCTTCTTCTCATCAATTTTTTTTGCCACCTTTTGATTTAAGACTTTTAACTGTTCAGAAATGGTAGGTTTTCAAGATGATACTAAATGTAAAATCTAATAGATTTCTACTAGTTAAAATGTGCTAATTTTTGGAAAACATTTCAAATTCATCTCTATTATAGATTTATCTTCCTTCCTTCCAATGTAATTCTTTTTAAATGTTTCTACAATCATCTATTACAACTAAACCTTTGCTAGATAGCCAACATGCATCATTTTTCATCATGTAATACTGTATATTTTATTGTATACGTGATTCCTTGATTCTTACTATCAAAATATAATTTAGGTATACATTCTTATATGTGGACTGTATAAAATTTACAGGTCTAATTTTAAATGAGATCTTACACATGAACACTCTATAAGAGTAGGAAACATAATTACTTAGAAAATTCACAGATAACACATTCACACACACACATACAAGAAACAATAATAAGATACTCTGTATCTTATTATTTAGTGAAATGATGTCCTATAAAAATACTATACCTAAAGTGTTAATATTTTTTAACCTCTTTTACCCCTTGCCACCTGTAGCAGTCAAGAGAGTTGGCCACAAGTTCATGAGAGCCAGAGAGCTGATCCTGCCCCTCACTGGCTGCAGCATTGGGGAGACTGGGCTGTGGACTTCTCCTGGGCAATACGGTAGATCTGGACTTGATGGTAAAGGTGAATGTAAGCCTTCTCCAAAGGCATGAGAGCGAGAGAGCTGACCCTGACGGTTGCCAGATGCAGCATGGGCTGAGCTAGGGGCAGTGCTGGAGAGCTTGTGCTGGTGGTGCTGGGGTAAGACAGCTGACCAACTCAGCTATCATCCAGGTCTAGATCCAGGGCTTTAAGTTGGGTCCCAACATCTACCTCCTCTGTGAACTTCTGGAGCATGTGATAGGGCCAGTCCTATAGATTCAAAGCTGCAGCTTCCAAGATGAGATGGTTTCGATGCTTTGATATGTTTTTGTTTGTTTGTTTGTTTGTTTGGGGGGATCGGGTTTGTTTGTTTTTATTTTCTTTTGGGGGAAGGTGACAAGGGCAGATACAAATAGGGAGAGAGATGCATGCATGGGATTATGGTGCATGATGTGAAACTCACAAAAAAAATCAGTAAAAAGTTAAAAATGTTTTTAGAAGAATAAAAATCCTAGTGTCATTTACTTTAGAGCAGTGGTTCTGAAGCTTTGTAATGCTGTGACCCCTTAATACAGTGTCTCATGTGATATCCCCCAATCATCAAATCATCTTCATTACTTCTTTATGACTATAATTTGCTACTCTTATGAATTGTACTGTAAATTTTTTGGAGGTAGATATTTGCCAAAGTGTTTACAACCCACAGAGTAAAAATCACTGTTTTAATGTGCAAGTATATTATGGGTAACATATAGAACATAAATAAGCATATATATATATATATATATATATCATCCATTTTACTAGAAATATGTATATATTTACTATAAATATGCTTATTTATTACATATATATAACTAGAAAACTGATCAGGCCCATCAGTAAGTTTATCATCTAAATGTTTTGTTACTGAAGCAAAATTTATATAAAAGATTATAGACCAATATACTTTTACTGTATTTTGTTGCAAAAAAGATTTTTGCACAACTTCAAATTACAAAACTACTATATAAAGTATATGAAGGTAATATTGGCAGATACAAATATAGGACAATTATCAGTTAACCCAATGTGCTGGATAGTTTTATGTCAATTTCACAAAAGCTAGAGTTATCTGGAAAGAGGGAAACTCAACTGAGAAAATGCCTCCACAAGGTCTGGCTGCAGGGTATTTTCTTAATTAGTGGTGGGGGAGTGCACACCCATTATTGTGGGTGGTGCCATTCTTTGGCTTGTGGTCCTGGGTTCTGTAAGAAAGACATGATGAGCAAGACTGAAGCATAGACCATGACCTCTGCATTAGATCCTGTTTCTAGGTTCCTGCACTATTTGAGCTCCTGTCCTGACTTCCTTAATGATGAATAGTGATTAGGAACTGAAAGCCAAATAAACCCTTTTCTCCCCGAGTTGCTTTGGTCAAGGTGTTCTTTAACAGCAATAGTAACACTGACTATGATATCCAGAAACTTTTACTATATTTTAATAATTATTTGAGAGTTTATAAAACTTACCTCACAAATCCTTCTTTCTCTAGTCCAACTCATGTTTGCCTTTTAAAATACTATCATTGTCTAAGCATTCTAATTTGTGTTACCCATATTCTCATGGCTGTGGGGCCATCTGTGGGAACACTGTCAACCTACTGGGCCATGTCTTTAAAGAAAACACTCAACTTGTCAGCATCTCCTCAGCTCTGGGTGTGAGCTGTGTGTTCCATGATACAATATTGATAGTTTCAGGGGAAAAGATGTTTTCTCCTGATAGTCTTCATCACTTGTTACAAATAATAGACAAAAAACACAGGATAATGGAAAAAATAATGTATCTTTTTCTCTAAGGTAAAACTAAAAAACAGAGTAAAACAATGAGCTAAGTATTCCATGAAAGCAAAGTATTCTTGAATAAGAGGTTTCCATTAGCATGTATACTACAGGTAATAACATTGAAAACAGGAAAGAAAAGACTATCACAGTGATAAAATCCTGTTACTCAAAGCTGGAAATAAATTCAGATTCCTTAATCCAAAGGAGTAACAACCAATAATTTACTAGCTGTTATGCTAACTCTCTCTCTTTCTCTCTCTCTCTCTCTCTCTCTGTCTCTCTCTCTCTCTCTCCTATTGTTTATAAAATAAACTTTCTTTTAGGGATTAAACTAAATCTAGTGATATAAAAGGCATGCTGTATTCATCAACTCGTCTGTTTCTATACTAGTACCATATTGTTTTCATTACTATTGCTCTGTAGTATAGCTTGAAATCTGGGATGGTGATACCTCTAGATGTTTTTTATTGTACAGGATTGATTTAGCTGTTCTGGATTTTTTGTTATTCCATATGAAGTTGAGAATTGTTTTTTCCAGGTCTGTAAAGAATTGTGTTCGTATTTTGACAGGAATTGCATTGAATCTGTATATAGTTTTTGGTAGGATAACCATTTTTATTATGTTGATCCTACCTATCCATTAACATGGGAGATCTTTCCATCTTCTGATGACCTCTTCAATTTCTTTCTTCAGGGTTATGAAGTTCTTGTCATACAGGTAATTCACTTGCTTGGTTAGAGTTATCCCCAGGTATATTATATTGCTTGTGGCTATTGTGAAGGGTGTTGCTTCCCTAATTTCTTTCTCAGTTCATTTATCTTTTGTATAAAGAAGGGCTTCTGATTTTTTAGAATTAATTTTGTGTCCTGCTACCTTGCTGAAGGTGTATCAGTTGTATTAGCTCTCTGGTGGATTTTCTGGGGTCACTTATATATACTATCATATCATCTGCAAATAAGGATAATTTGACCTCTTCCTTTCCAATTTGTATCCCCTTGGTCTCCTTTAGTTTTCTTATGGCTCTGGCTAGGACATCAAGTACTAGTTATCAGAAAAAGGCAACTCAAGACAACTGTGATTTTCAATCTCACACCTATCAGAATGGCTAAGATCAAAATGTCAAATGACAGCATATATTGGTGAGGTTGTGGAGAAAAGGGAACACTCCTCCATTGCTGATGGGAGTGCAAACTAGTACATCCACTATGGAAATCATTCTGGCGATATCTTAGAAAATTTGGAATAGCTCTACCTCAAGACCCAGTCATATCACTTCTGGGTATACATCAAAATGATTCCTCATCAAACCACAAGTATATCTCCTCATCTATGTTCATAGCAGCCTTATTTGTAATAGCTATAAACTGGAAACAACCCAGATGTCCCTCCATCAAAGAATGGATTAAAAATTTGTGGTAAAATTTCACAATGGAATACTACTCAGCTAACAGAAACAAGGAAATCATGTAATTTGCAGCCCAATGGATGCAGCTAGCAAAGCTCATGCTGAGTGAGCTAACCCAGAGTCAGGAAGATGCACATGGCATATATTCACTTATAATTGGATTTTAACCATATAGTACAGGATGACTATACTACCACCAATGCACCAAAAGGAACAGGAACATAGACTTTATTAACTGTTAGTGAGACACTTTGCTCTAGTGTTGCTGCCATGAAGGCCCCTAGTACATGAGGAAGTTCTTAGCAGTCATATGACTGCTGAACTAGGGGGAGAGGGGACTGATATGTACGGACACTTCACTCTGTAGGAGTAGGATAGGAGGGAAAGGGGTTAGAAGGTAGGAGAGTGGGACCAGCAGGGGTGGAAAGAGGGCACTGTGATGGAGATGTAACTTGAAGTAATAAATAAAAAAAAAATGCCTGCTGTATAATTAGAAAATGAATGATGTCAAGGCATGTGGGATTTCAAACGCATGTGTCATGCAGAAAACAAATCAGATGAAACACTACTGAGCCTTTCAGCCATATCATAATTAGGGTATATGATCAGCAGTAGGCCAATTTACTTCCAAAATCTATTCAGCTGCTTTACTCTTAAGGAATGCATATGAAGGAAAATGATTTAACCAGTTGTTCCTATTGGAAACAAAATGATATCCTGTGCCTCAAGTAAGTTTTTCTTTGAAAGTATTGGTAACTTGCCAGCCCATAAGATGTGAAATGCAGGCCCTGCCAAGCAAAGGTCAGCACTGTGTTTCAAAGTTCTCCTTGGAAATAGCCTGGAATCAATAGGGGTTTGGCGTTAGGCCTAAGGTGTCCTCTCATCCTTCATGTCAATACAACTCAACTGTGCAGAACCACTTCTTATTCAGTCCCACATGGCACTAATTATGGATTTTGTAAAGTTTAATCTTAAACATAGGAAGAAAGAAAAGTGACTAACTGTTCACATTGACTAATACATTTTTGAAATTATGTAAACCAAATTTTCATAAAATATCTTTGATCATATTCTTCCCCCACCTCAGTTCAAACAAGATGCCTATCATATTCTTCCCCTACCTCAGTTCAACCAAGATGCCTATCTCTCAAAGCAGAAACAAAACAATTGTGAATCAAAACAAACAATGTAATAACTAATAAACTAAACTAAAACAAACAAAAACACACAGAAAATAGAGTTCATTTTGTGCTGGCCAAAAACTCCTGAATACTCATGCATAAATGGGATTTCTTTATCAAATCCCTTCTCTCACATCCCAGGGACCTATGAGGAAGAGGAGATGGAATGAATGGAAGAGTCAGAGGTAATGGATGACTATAAGGAATCAGCCTCTTCCAGACACAAGAGGACTAATCTACATATGAACTCCAAGAGAGTATAAGAGCATGCACAAAACATATACTGGTTCAACCCAGAAAATACCACCAGAGAAAAGGGAAAGTAGACACAAATTCTTCACCCCACCACCACCAATCAAGAAGCTATTTGCAACTGATAGCTTCTAGGAAAGGGAAAATCAGTTTTCTCCACTGGATTGACATTGACTAGTAATTGTGACAGAATGGGTTTCACAGTCAACAGAAGTATTGTTTTATCTGAAAGCAAGTGTATCAAAAACTATGCCAACAATCTAGGAAGGGAAAGAACATGGACAGCTATCACAAAGCCAAAGCCAACCTCCATAAAATCAGGCATCTATCTGACTGTTGGCTGCCAGCTGCCATGTATGTGACAACAGCAGGCAATTGGGAGAGAGAAGCTAAAAGTACACTGGGACAAAAGGGAAGGAAGAAGGGTGGTCAAGAACAGAAGTGACTCCAATGCTAAACACACCTGCTGAAGTAGTCACTGGATTTCTCATTAGCATAACATTCCACAGAGACCTGATTTTCTTGACTTACTATATTACATCAAAGGAAAGTGATAGCTAAAGAACTAAACATAACTTTTTTAAAAAAATTGTTTATTTATTGCTTCAGGTTACATCTCCATCATAGTGTCCTCTTTTGACCCTTCCCAGTCCCTATCTCACAACCTCTACCCCCAACCCTTCCATCCCACTCCTCTGGAGTAGAGTGTCCCTACGTAACAGTCCCCTGCTGCAGTTCAGCAGTAATATGAGGGTCAAGAGCCTCCTCATACACTGGGGGGCCTACAAGGCAACAGCACTAGGGCAAAATGTCTCATTGACAGAAAAAAAGTCTATGTTCCTGTTCCCTTTGGTGTATTGATTGTAGTATAAATATCCTGTACTATATGGCTAAAATCCGACTATAAGTGAATAGATGCGATGTGCATCCTTCTGAGTCTGGGTGGGTTCACTCAGAATGAGCTTTTCTAGTTCCATCCATTTGGCTGAAAATTGCATAATTTCCTTGTTTCTGATAGCTGAGTAGTATTCCACTGTGTAGGTGTACCATAGTTTTATAATCCATTCTTCAGTTGAGGGACATATGGGTTGTTTCCACTTTCTAGCTATTACAAATAAGGCTGCTATGAACACAGATGAGCAAACACTCTTGTGGTTTGGTGAGGAATCATTTGGATATATACCCAGAAGTGGTATGGCTGGGTCCCAAGGCAGAGCTATTCCAAGTTTTCTAAGATATTGCCAGATTGACCTCCATAGTGGTTGCACAAGCCTACACTCACACCAGCAATGGAGGAGGGTTCCCATTTCTCCACACCCTCGCCAGCATGTGCTGTCATTTGAGCTTTTGATCTTAGCCATTCTGACAGGTGTGAGATGGAATCTCAGAGTCCTCTTGAGTTGCATTTCTCTGATGGTTAAGAATGATGAGCATTTCTTCAAGGGTCTCTCGGCCTTTAGGAATTCCTCCTTTGTGAATTCTCTATTTAGCTCTTTCCCCCATTATTTTTCTTTATTTTTTATTTCTTCAAGTTACATCTCAATTGCAGTAACCTCCCTATTCCCCCTCCAGTCCCACACTCCCACCCTCAACCCCCCATTCTCTTCCCTTTTTTTTTCTTCTAAGTTTAAGGTATATCTTATTTCCCCCTACAGTTTCCCCTTTCAGTCCAACAAATGGCTCTTTCTCTTATAATATAAATACAATAAAGTACAACAGAGGTAATTAGGCCACAGTTATGAGGGTTATATGGCTTAATGTACATTCCCAATGACCAGTCCATATGTATTTGGTACCTGACTTTAACATTCTACTATCTAACCATCTCCATGAGTTTAAAGTTCTATATCTGACTCAACATTCATGTTCTCTCAGGTATTGTAGGACATCTGTCCAGGCCCTTCTAGCTTTTAAAGTTTCTGAGGAGAAGTCAGGTGTGATTCTGATGAGTCTGCCATTGTATGTGACTTGGCCTTTTTCTCTTACAGCTTTTAATATCCTTTCTTTGTTCTCTACATTTGGTGTTTCTATTATTATGTGGCGAGAGGAGTTTCTTTTCTGATCTCATCTGTTTGGTGTTCTGTAAGCCTCTTGGATTTTTATTGGCATCTCTTTCTTTAGGTTTGGAAAGCTTTCTTCTATGATTTTGTTGAAGATATTTCCTGGACCATGGAGTCGGGAGTCTTCTCTTTCTTCTATGCCTATAATTCTTAGGTTCCGTCTTTTCATTGAGTCCTTGATTTCTTGGATGTTGTGGGTGAGAGTTTTTTTTAGCTTTCTCATTTTCTTTGGATGTTGTACTGATTTCTTCCATCGAATCTTCCATGCCTGAGATCCTGTCTTCCATCTCTTACATTCTATTTTTCATACTCACATCCGTAGTTCCTGTTCTCTTCTCTTGATTCTCCATTTCCTCTTTTAACTCTGACTGTGTTTTCTTCATTGTTTCCATTTCTATTTTCATGTCCTGAATGGTAGTGTTCGTTTTGTACATTTCCTTCTCCAGTTTGCTTGTTTTTGTCTGGAGATCTTTCATTGCTTTATCCTTTTCCTGTTCAAGCTGGTTCACCTTGGCTTGGAGCTCTTTAATGATGTTATTCGTTGTTTTGACTTGTAAAATTGTGGCTTCTTTGAATTCCTTCATAGTTTTAAGTTCTTCTTGAAGGGACTTTATCACTTTTCATAATGTAGAATTGTCATCGTTTTCATGTGTTTCAGTTGTGGTGAGGTGGTTCGGGCTGGCCGGAATAGCGTTGCTTTCTTTTGTTGGAGATATTTCTCTCTGTTTTTTTTTGTTTTTTTTTTTGTTTTTTTTTTTTTGGTCTGGGGTCTCTGGCCATGTGGAATTTTTTTTGCTGTCTTCTGGACTTGGGTCCAAAGGGGGCACTGTGGTGTAGGATTCAAGTTGCCTTTCTCCACCCCTATAAGGTGAGTCATTCAGTCCCACCTCCTAGGTGGAGACCTAATTAATTTAGGTGGCAGAGCTGTGTATAAGTAAGCTCTGGTTCCCTGCCGGAAGGGCCGGTACTCCTTTCCCCCATTTTTTAATTGAATTATTTGGTTTCTTGGCATTTAATTTCTTGAATTATTTGTAAATTTGGATATTAGGCCTTTGTCATATGTGGGTTTGGTGAAGATTATTTCCCAATCTGCAGGCTGCCATTTTGTTTGAATGACAGTGTCTTTTGCCTTACAGAAGCTTTTCAGTTTCATGAGGTCCCATTTATTGATTGTTGGTTTTAGGTCCTGAGCTGTTGGTGTTCTGTTCAGGAAGTTGTCACCTGTGCCAATGATTTCGAGGCTTTTTTCCACTTTCTCTTAGAGTAGATTTATTGTGATGGGGCTTATGTTAAGGTCTCTGATCCACTTGGACTTAAGTTTTGTACAAGGTGATAAGTATGGGTCATCAGACCTTCAAAGAAGAGCTAATACCAATACTTTCAAAATCTTTCACAAAATAGAATCAGGAAGAACACTGCCAAACTCATTCTATAAGGCCACAGTTACCCTGATTCCTAAACCACACAAAGACCCAACAACGAAAGAGAACTTCAGACCAATCTCATTCATGAACATCGATGAAAAAAATACTTAATAAAATACTAGCAAAACGAATCCAAAAACAAATCAAAAGTATCATACACCATGATCAAGTAGGCTTCATCCCAGGAATGCAGGGATGGTTCAACATACGAAAATCCATCAACATATATTCACCACAAAAACAATATGAAAGAAAAAAAAAACACATGATTATCTCGCTAGATGCAGAAAACGCATTGGACACAATCCAACACCCCTTCATGCTAAATGTTCTGGAGAGAACGGGCATACAAGGACCATATCTGGAAATAATAAAGGCAATATCCAGCAAGCCAGTAGCCAATATAAAAAAAATGGAGAGAAAATTGAAGCATTTCCTCTAAACTCAGGGACAAGACAAGGATGCCCACTTCTGTCATATCTCTTCAACATAGTACTTGAAGTTCTTGCTAGAGCAATAAGACAACTAAAGGAGATCAAGGGGATACCAATTGGAAACGAAGAAGTCAAATTATCCATATTTGCAGACGATATGATAGTACACATAAGTGATCCCAAAAATTCCACCAGAGAACTCTTACAGCTGATAAACACCTTCAGCAAGGTGGCTGGAAACAAAATTAATTCAAAAAAAAATCAGAAGCCCTTCTTTATACAACAAATAAATAGGCTGAGAAAGAAATCAGGGAAACAACTCCCTTCACAATAGCCACAAACAATACAAAATACCTGGGGGTAACTCTAACCAAGCAAGTAAAGTATCTGTATGACAAGAACTTCAAGCCCTTGTAGAAAGAAATTGAAGAGGCCATCAGAAGATGGAAAGACCTACCATGCTCATGGATAGGTAGGATCAACATAATAAAAATGGCCATCCTACCAATCCTGTATGATAAAAACCATCTAGAGGTATCACCATCCCAGATTTCAAGCTGTACTACAGAGCAATAGTAATAAAAACAGCATGGTACTGGTATAGAAACAGACCAGTGGATCAATGGAATCGAATTGAAGACCCAGAAATGAACCTACACACCTGTGGTCACCTAATTTTTGACAAAGAAGCCAAAATGGCACAATGGAAGAAGGACAGCATCTTCAACAAATGGTGCTGGTCCAACTGGATGTCAATTTTTAAAAGAACTAAACAGAATTTAAGCAAATATTTCAAAGGTCTTTGAAAATTCATCTCTAACATTTTCTGAACTCCATGTATAGCAGGGAGAATTTACATATCTATCCATCTGACTTTCCTTTTTTGGCACACTATTAATTAATTACTTTATTTATTAATTAATTTATTTTTATGTACACTCTATTATGCAACATTACAGATGTCGTTAAAATCCTAACAAAATATAATACACTATTCAGCTCCAGAGAAATTCACCCAAGGAGATTCCTCTTACAGTAAGGGTAGCACAAGTTCTTATGCTAGTTCCCTCTCTCTTTAGGACATCAAAGGAAATATTTGCTTAGAATATTTATGCTCTCATTAGAGTTTACATTTTCTTAATTATATATTTAAAAGTTTCCTCAGCAGCCTCTCTGTTGCTCTGTGGACTAGCAGGAGTCAAATCTGGGTGTGAGAAGAAAGGAAATGGAGCACAGGGATAGTCGGATTAATTTACAAAGATTGTGTGTCAAAGTTCTACAAATACTTATGTTATTGATTAAGGTTGAGAAGCACATACTACTACATTTTTCCAGAAGTTTCTATTTATAAGTCCAGATGTAAGGCTGTGAAATTATTACAATTCTCAGTAGGAAATTGGAGGTAAGGAACTCTAGCAGTGACTAATATGAGGACATCTGTAGAATATACTAAACTGAATAATATGGCTTTTATTTTTTTCCTTTGTTTTTTTATTTCTTCAAGTTACATCTCAATTGCAGTCCCCTCCCTATTCCCCCTCCAGTCCCAACTACCCACCATCAATCCCCCATCCTCTTCCCTTTTTTTTTTCTTTTAAGTTTAAGGTATATCTTATATCTCCCTACAGTTTCCCCTTTAACATTCTACTATCTAACCATCTCCATGAGTTTAAAGTTCTATATCTGACTCAACATTCATACTCTCAACACAATTTTAAAAGTATCTTCTTAGATCTATAACACTCTCTTGACTCCTAAACAACTCAAAATTTAATTATGAGACTCTAGCTATCTGTTCTTCAACCACCTCAGAGACCTGAGAGGGATAAATATATCTGATTTTATAGGAACTACAGGGCCTGCAGCTTCACAAACTAAGAAATGACATACCAGTGGCTGCCTGGACAGTTCTCATCTTCTCTCCATGCATTACAGCATCGATCTTCAGTCATCTGGCCCCGTTTCTCTGACAGACATTGATTGTAGAGCAGGGGTTATGAAGTACTTACCTACCCTGTCTTGGCAGAGCTAGGCTGTCGACTTACCTGCTTCCAGGTTTTGTCCTTTTTGGACAGCATTCTGTCTACAGTTGGAGCAAGGGGCTTTTCCTACCAAGAGATAGGCTTGCGACTAATTCAATCATCTCCCACTGGAGATTCTTCGATGCTCATCTTCTACTTGGGGTAGAATATGGGGTGCTGTCAGGAGTTGATATGTCTTGATATAAAAAAAATCTAAAGTTACAAAAACATCTTTGAATGCCATATTCTGCAGATCTCTTGAGGTTTTTGAAGAGGCCCTATCTATCTCTTATATTAGGGTAAACAGATGTTGCTTGTCTCTTAGCAGCTTTATTTCTGATTAGCTTAGAAAATAACTATAATAGGCTGTCATAGTACCTAACAGAATGACCGGCTTGCATAACAATTAGTTTGCATTTCTTAATTATCCTAAACAGTTTATGACAATTAGTAGTAAAAGGCTGAAACATCACATTTCATACCAAAACTAAAATACATGCATAATCTAAAATGGTTTGGTGTTCTAGGGATTGTTTATCTCTTTGCTCTGATCATACTGACAAGTATGTTTCTTAGATAGGGTACTGTACCATTGCCTGTAAAATGTGGAATCAGCAGCTTAAGGAAGTTTAGACAAGTTTGCGTCTTGTCACTATATAATTCAGAAAAAATAATTTTATATGTAGACTATATAAATCAGAAAAAAAAATTAAACTGCAAAGAAGGAAAAGAGTGAGAACTTTGGAGTTTATTCAATTCTAGGTTTCATCAGCTTGATGTTAGTAGAAGAAAGAATCTAGTTTATTTGATCACTGCACTTCCAAAGTGCTAGTGAGAGTGCCCATACACACAGACACACACACACACACACACACACACACACACACACACACACACAAAACAGCAACTATTTTTACTGCTCATTTCACCAGATATTCTTTATTCTTTTTTTATAAGTAAGTCTTCTTTCTATTCCATCATGAGAAAGACCCCAACTGATAAATACCTGGCCTAGAATTCAGGGTCAACATCCAACTCTGTATTCATTTTCTAAGTAAGTTTGATCCTAAAAGATCTGGCCTTAATCTCATGTCATCATATCCTCAAAATGAGTCTTTTGTAAACATCATCTTCACTCATCTGTTTTCTGCACTGTCGCATTTCAGAAGTCAGGAATTGTGCCATTATTGCTGAGTATCATATATCAACAAAGACACTTGAAGATTTTTATTGTGCTACTACTCTAGTTTTGGAGGTAAGTATAATACAATATGAATCACTTTAAAAAACTATGTATCTTATGTTCACAAAAATGAGACCAGAGCTTGACTCCTCAGGAAAATTCTTTACTGTGTATAGGAGCATGAGACATAAAAGCATGTTTTGCCAGATGCCACATCCATGTGGTACTTCATCAAACACCATGCAGTTGTCAACTAATAGGAATATTTTGGACACTTTAGCACTTGGATCCCCTTCTTAAAATATGAGAAAAGTAACTCACTAATGAGTTTAAACACAGTTGGTGCTTAGAGGAGCACAGTAATATTTGAAGGCTGTCAGTCTTTTGTAGCCTGCCTCGTCACAATATGCCTATTCAGTACATTCACAAATAGCATGAACTGAAACTCTCTTGCAGTGTCTTAGGAAGACAGTTACTGACTCTGCAATTTTCACTGTGAATATGTGAGCTATAACTTATAATCAGTATATATTTTATTAAAATATATGTAATTAATGTCCATGGTTTAGGTACATATTTTCTCTCTCTCTTTCTTACTTTTTTCTTTCTTTCTGTCTTTCTTTCTTTCTTTCTTTCTTTCTTTCTTTCTTTCTTTATTTCTTTATTGCTTTATTGCTTCAGGTTACATCTCCATCATAATGTCTTCTTTCCACCCCTCCCAGGCCTGCCCTCCCACCCTCTATCCCCTAACCCTTCCGGTGCATATTCTTTTTGTTCTCATTAAAAGTTTTCCTGATGGTAGCTTGTTGGTTTTTTTTTTCATCAATTAAAAAATGCATATGAGAAGACAATTAAATGAGTAGAGTTTCTAAACAAATTCAGATTTATCAGACAGTGAAGAAAGGGACAAAAATATCACAGGAAATTTAAAATACTAATGGTCCTCAGTGGCTTACTTATAAACACTGTTTCAACAATGTACTTGAAACAGACAAAGTAGTAGGAATAATAAAAGGAATAAAGCATTTCCATATTTTATATAATATGTATGTGTTAAAAATCTAGCCAGGCGGTGGTGGCGCATGCCTTTAATCCCAGCACTTGGGAGGCAGAGGCAGGCGGATCTTTGTGAGTTCGAGGCCAGCCTGGTCGACAAAGCGAGTCCAGGACAGCCAGAGATAATCAGAGAAACCCTGTCTCAAAAAACCAAAAAAAAAAAAAAAAATCTAATAGTGAGCTAATGGATTTATGTTTTCAGTGTCTTACTCTGTGGTTAGAGAAACCTAATGAGATAGATTCTATTGTCATTTGGTCTAATATAAAATTTCATTAACTTATGGATAAAATGCATTACAGATTTTAATCATTAATATAATAGTCACACTGCTATCATATACTTTGCGCTCATAAATAATTACACATTATTAATTTAGGGGTTTATTTCCCACTTCTATGTTAATCCTGTGTCTAAATGCCATCTTTCATTACCATATTAATAGTCTAATCCCAATTTTTGGCATTTTTTTACGGAAATATGTTGGAAAATTGTTTGTGTTGTTCCCTTTTTTTTTTTCAGTCTATCTGTGTTCTTCCATATGTTCAGCTCCATGGAGGAAGATGACAACTTGTTGTAGAAAGAAGGAACAGATACTTACAGGTTGCCCTAGAGTTCCCTGCTAGGTCCTCAATAAGCCTTTTGCTTTGAGAAGGTTGTTTTTTCTAGGATGTAACAAAGAGACAAGTTGTTGTGATGTCTTAGGGACTGGAATTTTTAGGATAGTCTTTAGCATGCTTTCTGGAATGGATTTCAGTGCTGTATCAAGGACTCAGTCATACTTTGTTATATGCTATGAAGTAAGGAAATGATACATACTAAGCAAGTGAATAAGATTGCATTTTTTCAAGAAACAAAACCCCAAATGGCACAAGATACTTTAAGTTTAAGTCTCTTTGAGTAAGCAGATGTTGAACTGAAATCCAGACAGAAAAAAAGGAAAGAAATACACAAAGTATTTGTCGCGTCCCCCTCGACCAGCAAGGATGACGCAACTCAAAAAAGCTTTTCTCCAGCAGTTTATTCAGGTTCCTTGAAAACAGTCTTCCGAATCCCGGGCAAACCCAACCCACAGGCTAAATACTAAATGAACAGCCAATCAAGTAAAGCCATGTGGTGCTATCTTAGAGGCCCACGTATGCGGAAGCAAGCCAGATCAGCGGTCTTAGCCAAATATGGACTTGTTTATCATCGAGAGCGCTCACCATCGGGCTGGTGGAAGGCGGAAACCGGCGCCATCTTTAGGGCGCAGCACATCGCAGCTCTCTACAGTTCCCCCTTTTTTATTTTCTCTAAAGTTGGTAGAAGTCCCTGGAAAGGCTTGGTAATCCCCCTATCTGGGGATCTCATGGTGGTCCTGAGCCTGTAGGAGGGCGGTGCTCAAACTCTTACCCGTCTCTGGGTCAGCCTCCCCACTCGGGACTGCCCTGTCTTAGGTGGCTGAGACTTACACGTCTACTCCGTCATTGACTTGCCAGACTCTAATATCCGTGGAACGAATACCTCAGTGGGCAGAGACTATGCTTAGTGAAGATTTACTTCACGGCAGAGAGCCATGCCTGAGGGGACTGGCCCGCCTCAATGGCGACAAGGGATTGTATAATCATGGCTGCATTACGCTTTTGTGTGGCTCTCATTCTGTAGATGCACCATAGGCAAAACAGAGAGGCTAGTATCATTAGTATCGCCAAAGAGCCTACACCCACCCATTCCTTATGATGATCCATAGCCGTCTGAATCCAGGAAGTCAAACCAATGGCCAGGCTCAGATCCACCCGAGTGGAGTTGATGTGGACAATTGTCGCTCTCAGCTCTCTCATCAAATTTTCAAATTCAGCCGACCAATCCTGTAAGAGGAACTTTGACAATTGTCTAGACACATTAGCAGCCTTTGTAAAATTTTGATACTGGACGGAAGTAACACACAAACCTTGCATTTTCCACTCACACCCCAATTGTGCCAGTTGCCAAAGAGAATCATTCTGTTCTTGTATTAAATCTATGCGATGAATAACTATCATAAGGCCTCCTTTGAGATGAGAATTCATAGAGGTCTGGGTATCCAATGCCTGTGCCACAGTGGCTGAGATGTTATTCAAGGCATTGGCAGTCTGTATAGAACTAGACAAGGCAATAGCTGAGGCAGTAGCTCCCACAGCAGCAATAGTGATGGCAGTAACAATAGCTGCAGTGATGCCAAAATCTCTTTTAAACCTGAATAGCATCATGGTATTAGGGGCCTCTACAGGAACTGGTACATATCGAGGCATTCTAGTCACCACAGCCACAGGAAAGGACGTGGCATTCCAGCATAGGGCATAAAAACATGTGCCTGGAGTGCATACTAACTTTTCTTCACCCAAGGATGCACTCCCATTACTTACAATCCACAGAAAAGGAGGCCAGAGACATACAGGCGAGGCTGAAAAGGTCTTATTGCAGTAAGAATGAAACAAAGAATTCCAAGTACCAGCGCCACTACCGCTAGAAAAATCCAATTTGGTAGCGGACCCTAGGGAAAAATTACCTCTTTGATAAATTCCTCCCCCAAGCATAATGACAGGTCCCAAGTCCATGCAACTTCCATTTACCCCACACAAAACCCACAAATCAAAAGGATTGGTGGCAGTCTGCTGAGGATCCCTAGTAGATATATTAAGCATTCCTGTACAAGACTTATTCACTATATTACTAATCATGGGGCTAAAGGAAAAATAATCTTGTTGAACCCAAACTGCTCTGCGCTCCTGACATCCAGTCCAGGGAAAAGGTCCTTCCTCTCCTGTGGATCCTCTACAAAAAGGTGCCCAGCGTGGCTGTCTGGGGGGGTCCCGGTCAAAGACTCGTGTGGGCCACCATCCTTCAAGACGAGAACCGTTGCCTGAAAACAAACCACCACTCCTACCCCCAAACCTCAGTTGTGGTAAAAAATCTGCTGACTGCTGAGACAATTTAATGTATTTTGTATCATCTGACCTATTGAAGCTCATTAAAAAGCATAGACTACCCTTCAAGCTGACATTTCTATTACCCTCTATAGGGCTTCTCTGATCATCAAAGGGAAGGTAGGGTAAACCTAAGCTTCTATTACTGCTAACTAAGCGTGGAAACACAGTTGCATCATGTCTGACCGGCATCGGCTTTGGGAATATCTACAGGATCCCCCATCTTGGCTCGGTCATTCCTGACATACTGCTACTATCACCAGGATCCTTAGGAAGGTTTTCATGACGAATCTTCCTCACAAGGCGTTCAGGCACCCACACTGGATCTTGTTGATCCTGAGGAAAAACACAAACAGACCCTCTCGCCCATGTTAGCACGGGGTCAGGCGCCCGCCAAGAGCCTGTCAAAATATCCTTCCACTTCACCATGCTTTTAGGTGAACCATGGGAATCCTGATGTCTGTCCGCTGCTGAGCGGCCTTGAGCATCCAAATTGAAAAAGTTTAAAGTAAATAAGGCTAAAGACATTCTCTCCTTGGGGGTACGGCCTTGGCCTATTCCCCCTTTTTGTTTTTGCAAGCATTCTTTCAAGGTGCGATGAGCACGCTCCACAATTCCTTGTCCTTGAGGATTGTATGGTAATCCGTGATTAAGCTTTACCTCCATCTGGTTGCAGAAGGAGACAAAGGACTGTGCCGTATAGGCTAGTCCATTATCCGTTTTCAGCTGCTGTGGTTTTCCCCATGCAGCCCAGGCTTCTAAGCAATGTCCTATGACATTGCGAGCCTTTTCTCCACTCATAGGTGTAGCATGTATGATACCTGAGCAGGTATCCACAGATACATGAATATATTTTAAGGTTCCAAAATTCTGAAATGTGGGTAACGTCCATTTGCCAGATTTTGAGTGGCATCAACCCTCTAGGGTTCACTCCCACACTGGGAGGATGATGATGAATCACACACTGAGGACAGTCCAAAACTACTTGTCTAGCATCTGCTCTAGACAAATGGAATTTTTGCTGTAGACCTTTTGCATTTACATGAAATAATTGGTGAAACTGTCTGGCTTGGTCCAAGAATGAGCTCCAAAAAATGCATTCCATCCTGGTCCATTGATCAACTTTATCATTACCCTCACTTAATGGTCCAGGTAATCCTGTATGTGCTCTGATATGTTGAATACAAAAACACCTTTTTCTCTGCCAGATTAAAACTTGTAACTCTTGTAATAAGGCACATACAGTACTACTATTCTAATAGGACCTGCTAATTCTAATACTTTCACTGCGTTGACCACATAAACTGAATCTGAAATCAAATTGAATGCAAATTGACATCTTTTAAACACCTCAATTACTATTTTCAACTCTACTATTTGGAGGGAGCCTGGTTGAAATTGACATAACACGGGCTCTTGTCTTTCTATCAAATAGGCTCCACAGCCTGTCTTTGAGCCATCAGTAAACACATTTGGTGACCCTTGAAGTGGTACTGCTGAAGTAACCTTAGGGAATATCACTGGGTGCTCCTTAAAAAAATGATAGCAATGGATGCTTAGGATAATGGTTATCAATCACTCCTTCAAAGCTACATTGCAGTATTGCCCAATCATCTACAGTGCCACACAAAATCTTAATTTGATGACTGGAATAGGGCACTATTATACGGGCAGGAGCAACTCCAAAAGACTGCAAGCATTTTTGGATACCATTTAAGGCTAAAGCAGCAACTGCAGTGGGATAATGTTCTATGGATTTTTTTGGAGAAATCTTTGAATAGGTCCATAATAATGGTCCATCCTGCCATAACAACCCTGTAGGTTGACCATAGGTGGCAAATATGCACAATGCAATGGGCTGTCCTTCCTGCCATCTCTTTAGGAAGGCACTTTGTAACCTTTCTTCCACTTTACATAAAGCTTTTCTATCTTCTTCCGTAAATTACCTAAGAGAATTAAGTGCTGAATCACCTTTCAAAATATCATATAGGGGTCGTACTTCATAATTTGGTAGTTTTAAATAGCCTCTTACCCAACTGATATCTCCTAACAACCTTTGAAAATCATTTAAAGTCTTTAAATTATCTTTTCTTATCTCAATCTTTTGAGGTATAATCTTTTCAGGTCCAACCTTCGCTCCTAAATAATCAACCACATTTTCCTTTTGAACCTTATCAGGAGCAATAAACAACCTTTTCTTTTTGAATAATTGAACTAATTCTTCATAGGCCCGATTTAACATTTGTTCACTCTTAGCTGCCAGTAAGATATCATCCATATAATGAACACATCTTAAATCTGGAAAATTCTTTCTCAAGGGAGCAATGGCTTCCCCCACATACAGTTGGCACATAGTGGGGCTGTTTGCCATGCCCTGGGGTAATACTACCCATTCAAATCGCTGATCAGGTTCCTCATGGTTACATGATGGAACAGTAAATGCAAATCTCTCACTATCTTTGGCACATAAAGGTATGGAGAAAAAACAGTTTCTTATATCTATAACTATAATGGGCCATGAGGCTGGCAAAGATGATAAAAGCGGCAAGCCGCGTTGCACTGGGCCCATGATCTGCATTTGTTGATTTATGGCACGCAGGTCATGCAATAATCTCCGTTTTCCAGATTTCTTTTTAACGACAAAGATAGGTGTATTCCAGGGAGATACAGATATTTTATATGCTTTAAAGACATCTGTTCATCCACCAAATCTTTGGCTGCATTCAATTTTACAGAGGAAAGTGGCCATTGAGGAACCCATACTGGATCCTCCGTCTTCCAAGTTATGGGAATGCCCTCCTCAGTGGCCCCTAGGAAAAACCCAGGCCCTGTCTCTTTTGTCTTTGCTGCATAGATATAGGACTCTTCCGCCCCTGCAAATATTTTCCTATTCCAAAGCCTGGAGCATATCCCATACCTTGCATCATACGTTGGGCTGAATCAGAATAGTCATTACTCAATTTAAATCCCATATCCTTTAAAAGGTCTCTTCCCCAAAGGGAGATAGGGAGCTCAAGTACATATGGCTGCATTTCTCCTGAGTGGTTTTTTGGTCCTGCCACTTTAATAATCTTGCACTCATATCTGGAGTCTTAGCATAACCCAGGCCTTGAAGTGTTTGAGAAGAGGCTTGTACAGGCCAACCTGAAGGCCAGTCTTTCTTTGCTATAATACTCCTATCAGCCGCAGTATCCAAAAGGCCCAGGATCTTTTTACCATCAACTTTTAACTCCAAGATTGGCCGTTGGTCCAAATCCAGGGAGAGAAAAGTCAGATCCGTGCCCGTGGACCCAAAACCATCTTTTCCTCTCTCTCTATTTTTTGCTGCATAGCGATCATGTAAGCTCGGCAACATGATCAACTGAGCAATTCTATCTCCAGGAGAGATAGCTGTTATACCATGGGGGGAGGCTACCATGATCTTAACCACTCCTGTATAATCTGGATCTTTAACTCCAGGATGGACAATACGTCCTCTCAAGGCTGATGATGACCTCCCTAACAACAAACCAACTGTACCAGGTTCAAAGGGTCCTTTAAAATCTGTTTCAATTAACTGGACCCTCATTAGGGGCGTTAATATGAGTCTGGTGATGGAGCAGAGGTCCAATCCTGCTGAGCCTGCAGTGGTTCTCCGCGGTCTCTCGGATGGCGGAGGGTTGGCCATCTCTCTTGATTCTGTTCTTTGTCCTGATTCTCTACTACCCCATATATTTGTGGGCCCTGAGGTCGTGGGCCCCGCTGTCCGTTTTTTGGACGAGCGCCACCATAACCTTGAGTTAAAGGCTGGCCATGGATGTCTATCACTGAACGGCAATCATTAGCCCAATGGTTCCCTTTTTGACATTTTGGGCATAACCCCGGCCGCCTGGGGCGTTGTACACTTCCTGTACTTTCTGTACTCCTTCCCCTGGGGCACTGTCTTTTAAAGTGTCCCATCTTGCCACACTTAAAACAAACTCCTAAACTTCCTCCACCTTTTCTGGCCAATTGTATTACTGCGGCAGCAAGACCAGCATTAGTTAACGGCCCTCCAAGCTCTCTACACACTTTCATCCAGGCTTCTAGGCCTTTGTTCTTGTAAGGGGTGATAGCGGCTCTACACTCTTTGGTACATTGCTCATAGACCAACTGTTTTATTAGTGGCAAAGCAGCATCCGGGTCACCAAAAATCTTCCCTGCTGCTTCCACCATTCGTGCTACAATATCTGAAAAGGGCTCCATGGGGCCCTGTAGAATCTTTGTTAAGTTTCCACTCACCTCCCCTTTAATAGGAAGAGATCTCCAAGCCTTGATAGCTATCTTGTTTATTTGCTCATAAATCTGAATAGGATATCCTATCTGCTGGTTGGCAAATCTCCCCTGCCCAAGCAGCATATCTCTATCCCAGGCTGGATTTCCATTTCTCTGATTAATGGCTGCTTGCTTAGTGGCATACTCAATCAAGAAAGCTTTCCAGTCTAAGTATTGCCCTGGACTTAAACAGGCGCGGACCAGGCCACTCCAATCACTCGGAGTCATACAATGTCTGCTTAATGCTTCCACTTGAGCCATTGTAAAAGAAGCAGTAGTACCATAGGTATAAACCGACTCTGCAAGGGATTTAACCACCTTAAAATCAAGCGGTTCCTCGTACCTGTTCCCTTGTGGGTCTTGGTATACCAGATAGGCAAACTGTAATTCTGTTCTTACTTGTGTCCACATCCCCGGGCAGAAAGATCTCCCTACTTTCACGGACTGAACAGGCTGATCTATCTGAGTGGCTTCTGGATATGGAGGGGGAGTTGAAGGCGCTGTGGCAACGGCTTTACTTACACCAGCCGCCGCCAGCGTGGCTGAAGGCGCTGCAGCAACGGCTTCACCCACACCGACTGCCGCCGACGTGTCCTTCTCTTTTACCCTTTTCTTTTCCTTTTTTCTAATAACAGTCCTCTCCAACTGTTCTATTAGAGCGTGTAACTCTCCTTCAGAATCCGTGCTCTCTGAGTCCTCAAAATCTCTAAAATCTCTAAAATCTCTATGATCGGGATAGAGAGGAACCTTCTTTTTGCCTCCCTTTTCACTGTCTGCCTGCTCAAATCTTTCGCCTTTGTTACTTTCCTTTTCACTGTCCACCTGCTCAGATCTTTCCCCTTGCAGCAGTTCCAAGGCTGATTCTCCCTCCTTGATTGCGTTACAGCATCTCTGATCTTCTAAACAACTTCTCACCATTTTCCAACTCGGTCTTACTCCATGCTTTAGAGTCCCTTGCTCCCAAGCAAAATCCAAGTCCCTGCCTAATTTGTCCCAGCCCGATACTGTAAGATTCCCGGACACCGCAAACCACGGAGCCACGGAATTGCATTCATTCAAAAATCTTTCTAGGGTAGACTTCTTAATTTTCAAATTCCTAGCTAAAAGTAGCTCCTGAAGAGCCAGAAAAATTGGATGTGACTCAGACAATCCCATGTTTAAAAATTTACTTTCGGTTCACAGTTTCCCCGCGAAACTTTACCTTTTGTTCGCAACCTCCGCGAAACTTTACCGTATGTTCACTATCTCCGTGAATCTTTACCGTATGTTCGCTATTATCCGCGAATCTTTACTGTATGTTCGCTATTTCCGCTAAACTTTACCGTATGTTCGCTATTTCCGTGAAACTTTATTGTCCCAATTTATCCCAGGAACTTACCAGCGCGCTGCCCCTGACTGCAGGAGTTCTGAGTCTTTTTTGGGTCCCCGTACGGGCCACCTCTTGTCGCGTCCCCCTCGACCAGCAAGGATGACGCAACTCACAAAAGCTCTTCTCCAGCAGTTTATTCAGGTCCCTTGAAAACAGTCTTCTGAATCCCGGGCAGACCCAACCCACAGGCTAAATACTAAATGAACAGCCAATCAAGTAAAGCCATGTGGTGCTATCTTAGAGGCCCACGTATGCGGAAGCAAGCCAGATCAGCGGTCTTAGCCAAATATGGACTTGTTTATCATCGAGAGCGCTCACCTTCGGGCTGGTGGAAGGCGGAAACCGGCGCCATCTTTGGGGCGCAGCACATTGCAGCTCTCTACAGTATTGAGAAGAAATATTGATGAGATTGGCCCCCAAACATATTCTGTTAAATATATCAAAGGGAGTCTAGCAGATATTAAGTCCTGAACTTTTCTCAATGAATATGAAGACAGTGCATATACTTAGGTGTATGAAAAAGAAAACAACATCCTGGGGCATCAAAGAAGCACCAACACAAAAAGCCTAGGTTAAAGGAAGAAAACACCACAGCAACTTAAAAACAATCTGTGATTTTTTTCCGGTGATCATTGATAACAATAAAATAGGGCTAGAGCATCACATTTCTGTTCTTCAGATGTTACCTTCCAATGAAACTATGAATATTTTGAAGTACCGGTCACTAAGCATGAGGTGCTGGAGTGAGTATAACCCCTTCATTTGTACCCTTTTGCATTCATTTTGCTCTTGACAAAAACATCTTCTGAAAAAATACTGGCATGGCCATTTCTTTTCTTTTTGAAAAAGAAATGTGATAGCAGAAAAGACTTTGAAAATTCTTGTCCACTAGAAGCTGGCAAGATGATTCAATTCATGAAAGCATTTGCTGTAGAAGATTAGTGATTTGGCATCAAGCCCCAGAGCCCATGGTAGGAGGAAAGAACTCAGTATCCCCAAGTTTTTAATCTGACCTTCACAAATGCACACACACACACACACACACAAATAATCAACAAAATATATATTTTTTAACACTCTGTATAATTTCATTGCAGTATTGAGAAATCTAGGATCACTAGGTGTAGAAGTTCAGCTATGCTACTAAACAATAATGGACATTTGAAACCAAAATGTGTATGTTAGATACCAGATCAAGCCCATGTCGAACACAGTGTCATGATCCACTCCAGGCATCCCAGGCAAGACCTCCATTAATATAATCATCAGGAACATGACTGCTTTCCCAAATCACTGAGGGCTGTTACAGCTTGTTTCACAGTAAAGATGGTTAATGCTAGGACAAAGGAAAGAGCTGTGTGAAGTAAGTGTCAGTTAAAAAGTTAAAAATACAAGAAGAAGAGATCTTTTGAAACCTTTCTTCTGTATTGGTAACTACATAATTAACAAGAATATCTACTGTTAAATTCAATTCAGTTCAGTTACCCGAGAAAATAACATGGGAGCATGAACACTGTGCCAGGCATTGTGCTAACTGCTAGAACAGAGAGAGAGAGAGGAGAGAGAGAGAGAGAGAGAGAGAGAGAGACAGAGAGAGGTCTCTAAGGAAAATGACAGTAGACTGTGTTGTTTTAGAGACCTCTTGGATCTCACTGACAACTCCTAGAGAAATGTCCCAAGCTTGTTCCATGCCTTGTGGGAGCATCCTTGTCCAACTATTGAAAATAATTCTATGGTTTTGTTGATTGTTGTTGTTGTAATTTAAAATTACCATAATAACTAGTGGGTTTCCATAATGCTTTTTTCATACATCTCTAGTTTTGGTTAACCCACGCACTATCCCATCTTACTCCAACCCCTACTCCTATTCCACTTCATTCATAACCCTCAATATCCCCTTTTTCTTTCATTTTGCATGGTTTCTACCTTCCACTGATTTTTGTTTGTTTGTTTTTGGAGCATGAAATGACAAGGTTCTATACATCTTTTATTTCCCCTTCCTTTGAGATAATCCTCCCATACTCCCACACTGTACCTTTAACCCTTTTTGACCCAATATCTCACCTCACTGATTTCCTTTAACATCCACTCGATCTCCTTTGCTTAATGTGTCCTTGAGTTTCTCGGGTTGTACATATTCTACAAGTTAAACACACAAAACTGTAGACCTAGGTCCAGGAACTTCATACTAGAAAAAAACACATTTTTTTTTTTCTGGGCCTGAGTTTTTAGCCTCAGAATTGTTTTGTTTCTTCAGTTCTATCCACTTATCTGCATTTTACAATTTATTTTTTAAAAGTCAAATAGTAGTCTTTTGTGCATGCTTACCACATTACTATTCTCCATTAATCTGTAGATGAGCAACTAGGTTAATTCTTCACTATAGAGAATAGAGCAGCAATGGCTGTGAATGCATAGGTGTATCTGTAGTAAGATAAAAAACTTTTGATAATATACACAGGAGTGACAATCCACAGGAATGATGTAACTAGATCATGTGGATTCAAATGGATCAGGAACCACAATATAAAACTTGATACTCTAAAACTACTAGATAATAACTTAGCGCAATCTACAGCCACACACATGGACTTCCCAAACACAGGACTTCTGTAGCACCAGAAGTAAGAGCAACAATCAACAAATGGGATATCATCAATTTAAAAATCTTCTGTACAACAAAGTATACTCCAACAGAGTGAAATGAAAGCCCACAAAATGGGAGAAAAGCTTTTTTTCAGCTATATACACAAGAGAGGATTGATGTTCAACACCCTTAGTCATTAGAGAAACTCATATTAAAACTGCTTTTTAAGATTCCAAACGACTAGTCAGAATGAACAAAATCAGGAATAAAAATGATAACAAATGCTGCAGTGAATGTGCGGAAAGAAAGAGGAAACATTAATTACTCTTTTGGGAATGTAAGCTAGTATATCTGCTCCAAAAATGAGTCCTAGGGGGGCTGAAGGAAGAAGAAAAGAAAAGAAAAAAAAAACCTACCAGAAACAAACAAAAAAATCACATTAAGTAGCTATATCTCTCCTGGAAATATACCCAAAGGATATTGCATACTACTCTAGAAATACTTGCACATCCATTGTGGCTCCCATTAATAATAGTCAGGAAATTGAATGAATTAAGATGTCTATTAGCTGGTAGACACCACAAGGAAACCATGAAATGTGTGAGCAAATGGATGGAACTTCAAAAGGATTGTACTGAGGGACATCTTTCAAGCACAGAAATACAATTGCTGCAAGTTTTCTCTCACATGTGGATCCAAGTGTGCATTATTGTTTTGTGTATTTATCCTACTGTGCTAGTTAAAGTCAGGAAAGAAATGGAACACTTGGAGTGGACTCATTAAGAAAGGGTGATAGCAAAATACAGTTAAAATGAAGGAAAAGAGGTATAATACTGGGAGCAGAAAGGTTCAGTCATATAGGAGAGTAGGAGTTGGGAAAATGGGACACTGAGGTCTTGGTGAAAAGCTTAACGAAATCAAAAGGTACATGAAAAAACTTCATGGAAATCTATCCTCTTCAAAATTAATTTTAGAGGATGATAATTCAAGTATAGAAGATGATAGAACAAAGATGAAATGAAAAGGAGGAGATTTGAGATTAAATGATTAAATGGTGTAGAAAGCACTGATGAACAAAGTAGGGGTAGGTCAGCTAAAACTAAAGATGCATGAAGAATATTTAGGGAAATATACTGGTTTGTAATCTAATTTACACACATACACACACATTTATATCACTGTAATATATTGTTCAAATATGTACTCAAAAGAACTATTGCCATTGTTATTGGTTGTGTAACTCGATGGCAATGGTGAGGGAATATTTCTGGACTAAACATCCCAACATCAATGAGAATGGAAGGAGATTTCACTACTGAACCAAAGCCAAGATAGTTAATAAATTGGTTTGAACCAGGTCCAGTTTGGATTCTCCTTTTATACTCTGAAACCACAGGTGGGGCAGGCAAACCAGCAAGATTTTACAGAAGCTTACAGGGCAGTCAGCAGGTTGTTGAGTGGAGTAAAACGTTGTTTCCTCTTTTTCTCCGTGTCATTCTATTCCAGGTAGTAAGTGAAGTCATGCCTTGTAAATACGCAGTGCAAGCAGTGGTTTAAGTAAATAGCCAAATATATCAACATATTAGCATCTAATAATTGGTCTTTTCTACCTTACTACTTCAGTAAGATCTGATTGCTTTGGATGCAAGACACAGAGAAACCAAACTCAAATGAGTCAGCAAACTTCCTTGATGAATGGCTTCTATAGTACCAGAAGGTAATTTCCTAGTTGCTTAAGGGACAAATAACAATGGTCTACCCAGTACTAGATCTTGCATGCTACAATACCTTCTTACCAGTAAATTTTTTTCCATTTATGCATTAGTAGCGTGATTGTTTTGGAGGTAACCTACCATTTTTTCTTTGGCTATCAGGCCAGTTCTTTGGGAGAGATTTCATATCTGGTATAATTCTGGTCAAAATCT
The DNA here is from genome assembly GCA_907164525.1 of Lophiomys imhausi. Taxonomy (NCBI): domain Eukaryota; kingdom Metazoa; phylum Chordata; class Mammalia; order Rodentia; family Muridae; genus Lophiomys; species Lophiomys imhausi. The sequence goes on from CAJQZJ010000594.1 coordinate 4,455,202, forward strand.
CAGGACTGAACAGACTAAATCTAATGTTGTTTTACCAAATGGCCATGCTGTTGAATTGAATTCTAAATATTTATAGTTACCATATATTTGTGCCACTTTCAACATTTGTCAAACAAGCTTCTTTTTGCAGTGGTTAACACAGAGACTCAAAATTGGTAAAACTAACATATATAACATTGAGTGCTCTATATCAATCTCTCACATCCAAGGTTCAGGAAACTTCACAGTAGATGAGGCAGAAGAATATAAGAGTTAAGAATGGGGAAGGGGGCGGGCCAAGATGGCAGCGACCTACACTGACGCATTTTGAACGCGGGGAAAAAAGAGCCATAAAAAACACAGATATTGGGCACTGTGCAAAAACCAGAGGGGCTAGACCCCTGCCGGGAACACTCACAGCACCCAAGGGACTGTTAAAAGTCCAAGGGCAAGGCTCTCCCCAACTCTCACAGCCACTAAACCCGGATTTCGGGAACTCCGATTTGGAGAGGCACCTGGTAAGATCGATCCCAATTTACAGCAGGCAGAATCAGGGTCCACTTGGCCATAGATCGCTGGACTCTTGGGCTCTCCACACATCAGGTTGAACTTATACCCACTTAAAAAACTTTGCGAGAGAGTGGAAGGCTTAGCAAGGAACAAACAGGGGGCTCAGCGGGTGGTCCGCAGCCACTCGTGAAGCAGAGGGCGGGAGGTTCCAAGAGAGCGCGGGAAGCTGGGAACACAAAGGCGGGCTGGGGGGGGGGCGAATCCCGCAACTTATGGTAGCGCAGCTGGGGAGGGAGCACGGCTGGCAGGGCCAAATAGCCGCAAACACACTACAGGTCATCTGGGGAGAGAGACAGGCGTGGGCGGGGCCATGGATCCGTGCACCCACAGCTGAGCTGCTGGGACGAGAGGTCCACTCAGGCACCGGAGAATCCGGGGCTTGGGTTACCCACGGGGCCCGTGGCAGCGCAGACAGGAAGGGAATCAGGCACAGAGTTCAGCCCTGTGGCGAGAAGCCTAGAGAGAAACCAAAAATCAGATCCATAGCTGTATCCTGGAAAATCCAGACATATTAGGTGTGGAGCAAGACCCTGTCAGCCTCCATGACGACAAAAAAAGCCCACAGAATCTGTGCCTGGGCAAACAGGCCCATACTATCAGAACCATTACAGGCTGATAACTCAGAATGCAACATAGGGAAGTCTGAACTGGGAGCAGTGAAACAATCCTGGTCCATTACTCACAACCTGGGAATAGGCTGCATCAGCTCACAGTGCCTCAGGCGATTAAAACCACAGTGACCTTGAAATCCCCCTGCAAGCAACGACAGATAGCCAAGCAACTCGTCCCCTGCACAAAATCATCCACTGTGGTTCCAAGCACAGAAAACAGACAGCTAAATGCATCCAATGGAGAAAGGTCAAAAAAAAAATAGAAATCAAGGAATTATGACTCCAACAAAGCAGAATCATCCTAGCTCATCCAATTCGGATGACCACACACCAACAGAAACACATGAAAACGTTGACAATTCTGCATTATGGAAAGTGATAGAGTCCCTGCAAGAAGAACTTAAATCTATGAAGGAATTCAAAGAAGCCACGATTCTACAAATCAAAACAAGGAACAACACCATTAAAGAGCTCCAAGCCAAGGTGACAGAGCTTGAACAGGAAAAGGAAAAAGCCATGAAAGATTTTCATACAAATACAAGCAAGCTGGAGAAGGAAATGTACAAAACGAGCAAAACCATACAAGACATGAAAATAGAAATAGAAACAATAAAGAAAACACAGTCAGAGTTAAAAGAGGAAGTGGAGAACCAAGGGAAGAGAACAGGAACTACGGATGTGAGTATCAACAATAGGATGCAAGAGATGGAAGACAGGATCTCAGGCATGGAAGATTCAGTGGAAGAAATCAGTACAACATCCAAAGAAAATGAGAAGGCTAAAAAATCTCTCACCCACAACATCCAAGAAATCAGGGACTCAATGAAAAGACGGAACCTAAGAATTATAGGTATAGAGGAAAGAGAGGACTCCCGACTCCAAGGTCCAGGAAATATCTTCAATAAAATCATAGAGGAAAACTTCCCAAACCTGAAAAAAGAGATGCCAATAAAAATCCAAGAGGCTTACAGAACACCAAACAGATTAGACCAGAAAAGAAACTCCTCTCGCCACATAACAATTGAAACTCCAAATGTACAGAACAAAGAAAGAATATTAAAAGCTGTAAGAGAAAAAGGTCAAGTCACATACAATGGCAGACCCATCAGAATTACACCTGACTTCTCCCCAGAAACGTTAAAAGCTAGAAGGGCCTGGTCAGATATACTACAAGTCCTGAGAGATCATAGGTGCCCAGCCAGACTACTTTACCCAGCAAAACTCTCTATCAACATAGATGGAGAAAACAAGATATTCCACGACAAAATCAAATTTAAACAATATCTACCCACAAACCCAGCCCTACAGAAAATCCTAGAAGGAAAATCCCAACCCAGAGAAGAAAACTCCACCCAAGAAAACAAAGGGAATAGAAAACCCCTCAGCAACTAAACCAAAAGAGGCACAGGACCACCACCTATACCAAACTAATGGGAAATAACAACCCCAGGTCACTAATATCCATCAACATCAAAGCTCTCAACTCCCCAATAAAAGGACATAGGTTTACAGAGTGGATCCGCAAGCAAGACCCTTCCTTATGCTGTATACAAGAGACACATCTAACTACGAAAGATAGACACTGCCTCAGAATAAAGGGCTGGGAAAAGGTTTTCCAAGCAAATGGACCCAGGAAGCAAGCTGGAGTAGCCATCCTAATATCAAACAAACAGACTTCCAACTGAAGTTAATGAAGAAATACAAAGAAGGGCACTATATACTCATTAAAGGGAATATTCATCAAGAGGAAATTTCAATACTGAACATCTATGCCCCAAATATAAAGGAACCTACTTTCGTAAAAGAAACACTTCTAGAACTTAAAGTGCACGTCGATCACAACACATTAGTAGTGGGAGACTTCAAAACCCCACACAAAACAAAGGACAGATCATCAAGACAGAAGACAAACAGAGAAATATTGAGTCTAACAGAGATCATGAAACAAATGGTCCTAACAGATATCTACAGAATGTTTCACCCAAACACAAAGGAATACACCTTTTTCTCAGCACCCCACAGAACCTTCTCCAAAATCGACCACATAATTGGTCACAAGGATAGTCTCAATAGATACAAGAAAATTGGAATAACACCTTGTATCTTATCAGACCACCACGGAATAAAGCTGGTCTTCAACAGCAAAAGAATCAAAAGAAAGCCTACACACACATGGAAACTGAACAGCTCCTTACTGGATGACCACTAGGTCAGGGAAGAAATAAAGAAGGAAATCAAAGACTTCTTAAAATCCAACGACAATGAAGACACAACATACCCAAACCTATGGGATACATTAAAAGCTGTGCTACGAGGAAAGTTCATAGCACTAAGTGCATTCAAAAAGAAAATTGTGACAGCTCATATTAGTGAACTAACAGCTAAGCTGGGTGAATTGGAAAAAAAAGAAACAAACACTCCCAAGAAGAGCAGAAGGCAGGAAATCATCAAGCTTAGAGCTGAAATCAACAACTTAGAATCAAAAAGAACTATACAAAGAATCAATGAAACCAAGAGTTGGTTCTTTGAGAAAATCAACAAAATAGACAGACCCCTAGCCAAATTAACTAAAAGGCAAAGGGAAAGAACACAAATCAACAAAATCAGAAATGAAAAGGGAGAAATAACAACAGACATTTAGGAGATCCAGAAAATATTCAGGCATTACTTTAAAAATCTATATTCCACTAAATTTGAAAACCTAAGCGAAATGGACAATTTCCTCGATAAATTCCACCTACCAAAACTAAATCAAAATCAGATTAACAGCTTAAACAGCCCAATAACACCTAAGGAAATAGAAACAGTCATTAATAATCTCCCAACCAAAAAAAGCCCAGGGCCAGATGGCTTTAGCACGGAATTCTACCGGACCTTCAAAGAGGAACTAACACCATTACTTTTCAAACTCTTCCTCCATATAGAAACAGAAAGATCACTGCCAAACTCATTCTATGAGGCCACTGTCATTCTGATTCCTAAACCACACAAAGACCCAACAAAGAAAGAGAACTTCAGACCAATCTCCCTCATGAACATAGATGCAAAATTACTTAATAAAATACTAGCAAACCGAATTCAAGAACACATCAAAAGTATCATACACCATGATCAAGTAGGCTTCATCCCTGGAATGCAGGGATGGTTCAATATACAAAAGTCTATCAATGTAATTCAACACATAAACAAGATGAAAGAAAAAAACCACATGATAATCTCGCTAGATGCAGAAAAAGCATTGGACAAAATCCAACACCCCTTCATGCTAAAAGTTCTGGAGAGAACGGGCATACAAGGACCATACCTAGAAATAATAAAGTCAATATACAGCAAGCCAGTAGCCAACATCAAATTAAATGGAGAGAAGCTTGAAGCATTTCCTCTAAACTCATGGACAAGACAAGGATGTCCACTTTCACCATATCTCTTCAATATAGTACTTGAAGTCCTTGCTAGAGCAATAAGACAACTAAAGGAGATCAAAGGGATAAAAATTGGAAATGAAGTCAAATTATCCCTATTCGCAGATGATATGTTAGTATACATAAGCGACCCCAAAAACTCCACCAAAGAACTCTTACACCTGGAAACAACTTCAGCAAAGTGGCTGGATACAAAATTAACTCAAAAAAATCAGAAGCCCTTCTTTATACAACAAAAAAATATACCGAGAAAGAAATAAGGGAACCAACCCCCTTCACAATAGTCACAAACAACATAAAATACCTGGGGGTAACTCTAACCAAGCATGTAAAGGACCTATATAACAAGAACTTCAAGCCCCTGAAGAAAGAATTGGAAGAGGCCTTTAGAAAATGGAAAGATCTCCCATGCTCATGGATAGGTAAGATCAACATAATAAAAATGGCTATCCTACCAAAAGCAATATATAGATTTAATGCAATTCCTATCAAAATACCAACACAATTCTTTATAGACCTGGAAAAAGCTATTCTCAACTTCATATGGAACAACAAAAAGCCCAGAATAGCAAAATCAATCCTGTCCAATGAAAAAACATCTGGAGGTATCACCATCCTAGATTTCAAGCCGTATTACAGAGCAACAGTAATAAAAACAGCATGGTACTGGTATAGAAACAGACCAGTGGATCAATGGAATCGAATTGAAGACCCAAACATGGATTCACACACCCATGGCCAACTAATCTTTGACAAAGAAGCCAAAAACGCACAATGGAAGAAGGACAGCATCTTCAACAAATGGTGCTGGTCCAACTGGATGTCCACTTGCAAAAGAATGAAATTAGACCCATACCTATGACCTTGTACAAAACTTAATTCCAAGTGGATCAAAGACCTTAACATAAGGCCAGCCACACTAAAGATACTAGAAGAAAAAGTAGGAGAAACCCTCGAACTCATTGGCACAGGTGACAACTTCCTGAACAGAACACCAACAGCTCAGGACCTGAGATCAACAATCAATAAATGGGACCTCATGAAACTGAAAAGCTTTTGTAAAGCAAAGGACACTGTCGTTCGAACAAAACGGCAACCAATAGACTGGGAGAAAATCTTCACCACCCTCACATCTGATAGAGGGCTATTATCTAAAATCTACAAAGAACTCAAGAAACTAAATGCCAAGAAACCAAATAATCCAATCAAAAAATGAGAGATGGAGCTAAATAGAGAATTCACAAAGAAGGAATCCCTTAGGGCTGAGAGACACCTGAAGAAATGTTCAACATCCTTAATCATCAGTGAAATGCAACTCTAGACGACCCTGAGATTCCACCTAACACCTGTTAGAATGGCTAAGATAAAGAGCTCAAATGATAGCGCATGCTGGCGAGGGTGTGGAGAAAGGGGAACCCTATTCCATTGCTGGTGGGAGTGCCGGCTTGTGCAACCACTATGGAGTTCTGTCTGGCGATATCTTAGAAATCTAGGAATAACCTTGCCTCAGGACCCAGCCATACCACTTCTGGGTATACACCCAAAGGACCTCTCACGGAGACATAGGGAAGGCTCCTCATCTATGTTCATAGCAGCCTTATTTGTAATAGCTAGAAATTGGAAACAACCCAAATGTCCCTCAGCTGAAGAATGGATTAAAAAATTGTGGTACATCTATACAATGGAATATTACTCAGCTATCAGAAACAATGAAATCATGCAATTTGCAACCAAATGGATGGATCTAGAGGAGCTCATCCTGAGTGAGATAACCCAGTCTCAGAAGGATGCACATGGCATCTATTCACTTATAGTAGGATTTTAACTATATCGTACAGGATATCTGTACTGCAACCAACACACCAAAAGGAACATGGACATAAACTTTTTTTTTAATCTTTTTCTTTTTCCTTCTTTTTTTCTTTTTTCTTTTTCCTTTTCCCTTCTCTTTTTCCTCTCTTTTTTTGTTGATATTCTTTGTTTTTGTGGGTTTGTGTTTGTTGGTCTTTTTTTTTAGTATTCCCCCAGTAGCTTTGAGACACCATCCACTGGCAGTACTGCCTCGTAGGCCCCCGGTGAATGAAGAGGCTCTTGGCCCTCATTTGACTCCTGATCTGTGGTGAGAGAATGTTAGGCAGGGACACTCCAACCCAGAGGAACAAGAGGGAAGGGTCAGGGGGTAGAGCATGGGAGGGTGGGGCTGGGAAGCAGGAAAAGAGGACAATATGATTAGGATGTAACCTGAAGCAACAAACAAATAAATTTATTAACTAAAAAAAAAAAAAAAAGGCAGGGGGCAGGGCTGAAACACTGTGAATGGAACAGAGGATACAGCCATTCGGCCTGGTTTTGCAGACCTCCAGGTGTAGAGAAGACGCAGAGCTAAGGTAAAATACAAGAGAATTGTGGTATTGGCCCATGCCTTTGACTTCAGCGGAGACGGGGGGTGGGGGGGGGAAGCACCGTAGAGTTGGTGGTCTTATGTATTCTGGAGTCATAAGGAGCGGGGTATTGAGGGTGCATACTCTTGGTCCCACCATTCAAGAAGAGTACACCCTTGGTCCCAGCTCCCAGCACACTGGAGACAGAAACGGGCAGATCCAGGAGCTCAGGGTCAGCCTGATGCAGATCAAACTCTAAATAGAGATAGACTTCGATCCAGGAGTGGTGGAACACATCTTTGATCCCTTCAGATGGGAAACACAGGTCCCTGATCCCAATAATTAGAGTTCAGAGACACACACATGGGATTTTCAGGGACCTAGGTTTGGAGGCTGCTTACAAAAGGCCTTCTCGATGCAGGCCGATTGTCCTTTGGGATCTCAAAATATATACACTGGAGCTGGTTTAGCTCCAAGGGGACAGAATGATTTCTTCTTTAACCCGGATTGAAAGATAACGCTTTGTATGTTGTTGGAAGGCCAAATTTGCTTCAGGAGAAGTACTACCTAGCCCCCCCATCCCCCCCCCGAAAAAAAGAAGAGAGCAATTGTCCTAGGGTTGGGATTGGGGCAGGGCTCTGTTATCGTTCCAGGAGAATCGAAGCGTCCATTAGGGGAGCCTGGGGACGGCTGGACAGTGGAATCCTCAGCAGAGAGCAGAATCAGGCACCAAGGAGGACGAGTGACCCAGTTGATTCTGCCTGGCAGACTTCCTCAATAGCTGTCTCCATCGGGGGCCTGCAGCTACCACAGCAATCCAATGTCACTGGGACCGCTCAGCTCTACACAATACCCCGGCAGGAACCTCAGTGAAGCCTACAAGATCAGCTTCTGCCTACAGACCCCTTAGGTCATCTAAACAGCAGAGAACAGAAGGACTGAACATAAAAGAGTGTACTAACATTTTTAATCATTTTTCCCATTTGGGTTCGGGCCCCAAACAGGTCTACTACGACCCAAATCAGCAGTAAGTCACTTTAAGAGAGCTATGTCCCATGCCCAGAGGGTGGGGAGGGTGTTTCTCTGCCCTTCTTTTTGGTTATTCGAAGGTTAACTGAAAACTCTGTTATGTAGGGGAAGAGACTACAAGCTGATAAATGGTCCTGTCTTAATGGGTTTTGGAGGTTAGCCCCAGGGAATTTCTACTTTTTCTTTTCTGTATCCTTCTTCCTCTCCTATGTAGGAGTACATGGGCTTGAGAAAAATCAAATATTGACATAGCACAGGAAGGTCCAAGAAGAAGGAGCAGATTATTGAATATGCCCTTATACCTTTGTATATTGATACAAAATTAGTAGTTTATTTGGCTAAAGTGGTATTGACCATTGTTTATTGTGCAAAAATAAGATTGTATTGGATTACATCGGTATTTATCTTTGTATATTGATACAAAATTAAGATTATAGTTGGCCACAATGGTATTGACCCTTGCATATGGACGTAATATTAAGATTATATTGGGCTACATAGGCATTGATCTTGGCATATTGATACATAATTAAGAGTATATTTAACCACAATTGAATAGATCTTTGTATATTGATACAAATTTAAAGGTAACGCTTCCTAATGGTATCATACCTAGAGATACTTAAAAATAAAATGTGAAGCTCTGACCTCTTGATACCAACCGTCTAAAACGCTCTAGGATAGTTAAAATAAACTCCTAGTCATGCAAACATGTCACTTTGTTAGCTACTATGACAGTCTATTACAGAAATTCTCTAAACAACCCAGTAATCAAGTTGCTATGAGACAAGCAACATTTGCTTATCTAAATACAAGAGATGGATAGGGCATCTTCAAAAACCGCTAGAGATCTGCAGAATATGGCATTCAAAGATGTTATCTTAAATCAAGTTTTTTTTTTTATATCGAGACATATCAGCGCCTGACAGCACCCACATTCTACTCCAAGTAGAAGATAAGCATCGAAGAACCTCCACTGTAAGAGGGTTGAATTAGTGGCAAGCCTTTCTCTTGGCATGAAAAAACCCCTTGCACCAACTGCAGACAGACTGCTGTCCAAAAAGGACAAAACTTGGTAGCAGGGAAGTCGACAGCCTAACTCTGCCAAGACAGGGTAAGTATGTCCTTCATAATCCCTGCTCTACAACAAATGTCTGTCAGAGAAACAGGATCCAAAGGCTGAAGATTGATGCTGGAATGTATGGAGAGAAAATGGGAACTGTCCAGGCAGTCATTGGTATGTTCTTTCTTAGTTTTGGAAGCTGCAGGCCCCGCACTTCCTATATAAGCAAATATATTTATCCCTCTCAGGTCTCTGGGGTGGTTGAAGAACAGATAGCTAGAGTCTCATAGTTAAATTTTGAACTGTTTAGGAATCAAGAAGGTGTTATAGATCTAAGAAGATACTCTTAAAAGTGTGTTGCAAGATAGTATGAATGTTGAGTCACATATAGACCTTTAAACTCATGGAGTCGGTTAGATAGTAGAATGTTAAAGTCAGGGGCCAAATATGTATAAACTGGACATTGGGAAGGTATACTGGGCCATTTAACTATCATAAATGTGGCATATTTATATCTATTGTTTTGTATAATACTTACTGTTATAAGAGAAGGAACCATCTGTTGGACTGAAAGGGGAAACTTCTGGGGGGAAGAGGGTGGAAGGGCAGGATAAGAAGAGGGAATAGGGAGGGGTTTGTGACTGAGATGTAACTTGAAGAAATTAATAAAGTATTTAAAAAAAAAGAATGGGGAAGGGAGTTGTGAAATGCTGACTGCTAGAGACAACATAGCTGTTGTATTCATGAATTCACAACAGCTGTGGTTACTGGCATAATACCTATATAAGAGAATGCAGGGGAAAATGGCAGCAAAAACAGGGGAAGGATCCATGAAGCTCTATCCTTATTGGAAAAGCTATTGACACCTGATAGCTTCTGAGAGAGGGAGAGTCACTCTCCTTTGGACATGAAATCATTGGTAGACCAGTAGGTTACTTACACCCTAATGGATTCCCACACACTTCTGAACACCTTGTCAGCATTAACTGAAATCATACGGTTGCTAATAAAAAACTGAAAAAGACATAAACATCAATTAGAAGGAATGAAGCTAAGAGAGAGATGAAGTGCGGAGCACTAAGGGGAGCAAGATAGTGGTGAATGAACATGTTATATAAATGTACAAAACTTTTAAGCCAAAATTTTAAAAATGATACATATTTTCAATTATTATCTACTCACTCCATTTTTTTTCCATTGCTACTACATCTAAAAAAGGAATTTTAAGTGATTTGAATATGCATGTGCCCACACCCTTTCACCCCATACACTTCAATTCAACACACTTCAACATGTCCTTAATATATTATACAGTTAATAAGTATTTGTTGAATAATCACCTTTTTTGTTTGTTTGTTTTTTGCATCAATCTACCTTTAATGCCCAAGAGGTGTGGATGCAGAGCACAGATGCCACAGGGTCTCAGTCCTTGAACCAGAAATGAGAGATGAACAAAAACCTGACACAGCTGCCACTTTAGTGTTGGAGGCTGCTCTAAGAGGTCCAGGGAGATTGAGGAGAGTTTAGGATTGGCAAGGAGAGAGGAATAGGAAGTGAGGTGGGGGGATTGCTCTAGGTACCTGGGAGAATAATCCACTAACTGTGACTTTATGGCTTGGGGCGGGGGTGGGTGAGGTGCAGTCTTTATGGAGCCCTGAGATGTGTTTGTGGTGTGGGAGAAGTGGGGAGCAGACTTGTCTTGCTGACTTTGTCAGGATTACTAAGGGTTGTGTCTCTGTGGGTTACCTTCCTTTATTATTCCAGCCAGAGATCTTGTTGGTAGGATGCTGGGAATAGAATTAGCTTGACCTTTTCCCCCTTTACATTCCTCTGTCTGCTCCCTTCTTAGTCCTCGTTTTTTTTCTCATTCCTCAGTTCTCTTAGAGTAGCCCCTGTTGTTGGCCGGCAAGGGAATTTCTGGTGACTGTAGTTCCTTAGTTAGGTCTTAGCAATCAAACCAAATCAATGTCGCCCTTTATTCTTTGTGTATGTTTGTGTTTGTCTGTGTGAGTGTGTGGGTTGGGTTTGGGGTAGAAGTGAGGGAAGTGGCAAGATAATGGAATCTCTGGCGTGTATGGGAGGTAGGGGGACACAGTTAATTCTAAGTGGGCTTTTATGTTACCTATTGTGGGAATGAGGAAGGGTTGTGTCAAACTGTCCCCCTCTCCTCAGTCCTTAGCTTGGACACTCTGCTTTCCCCTATGGCTATCTGTTTCCTGGGAAAGTTTTTGGTAGGTCACCCAGGACAAGTTAGACTTACTGCCGTTGGCCCTGGAATTGGATCTGGGGGCGAGGAAAAACTGCCTGGTCCCAGCCTCTAGAGGGAAGTGAGGATGGAAATAATGAATGAGGGCAGAGAGGGGCTCCCTGGAATAGGTCTGAAGTATAGTAAGAAGGGCTGTGAATGGGAGGAGATTCCAGAGAGGGTGCAAGGGAAACCTTGTCTGTTGATGACACGATTGGGAGTGGTTGTCATTGCCAACTGAGCTGCTGATTCTTATGAATCACATTCACAACTCAAGTAGGGTTGACACTATAAGGGGTCGGGGAAGGCAGGAGCATGCCCCTTCCTCTTAAGCCTCTAGTGTGTATTGAGGTTTTTTTCTTCAATGCTAGCAGGGGAGGGTGGGAACTGGTGGTGACTGTGTTCCCTGTTCAAACCTTTCATTGGGTACAAGATTGAATGTTTGATTTTAAGTTTTATTTTTCTTATGAATGCCTAGAATAATCACCTTTTTATTTCATTTAGAATCGATTAGATTAAGAAACCAATCACAGCTAGCAATTACATTAAGTTAATTGGATGAAGAGTTCTATTTGTAAGGTGTAAGGTCACTTATGAGGACTATCTTAGTGAACATCTCCAGAATGGCTCACCATACAAATCTTAGGAATAATACCTCCTGCATTTTGCCATTTGGGCACTTCTGAAATCACACTATGTTTGAAAAATGCATTCTGAGCAAGAGTGAACAAGCCATGTCCTACAGTTTATTATGGGGATTGAGTGACCAACTAGAAAAATATACCTATAAATGTTAAGAATAGACAAAAAAAATTTGAGAATGCATAAATGTCTCACAGAAGGTAGCAATAAATCTCACTCTGAGCATGGGCTAAGACTGAGAACCTGGTGTCTAGAACTACCACTGCTGCTTCTTTGACTCTCTGTTTGCTTTATCATCCAACACCAGCACTAGTCAGGTCGTCAATCCTAGGAAGTTCTCTTCCCAGTTCTCTATTCAAGTTCTCCATGCTTTATAGTTTCAGAGGCCAAAACTCTTTGCTATAATTAAAAGTTATTAGAAATTGGAATTGGGCTAGCCAAAGTCAGATGAGGTTCTCATTTCAACTCGGGAGATAAATCAAGATTGAAGGTGTACTTGGGTCATAGTTTCGAATGCCCTTTGTTTGGTTTAAGCAATGAGCCCGTTCTAATAATATCTTTTTCATAATGTTACCTGTTTTTTGTTATTGTTAAATTGTTTATATTTTATTAACACACTAATCAGTTCTCTTTTGATAATGTCATCCTATGCTCTGATTCCATATTTAAACTATTACAATAGCTTCCTAAAATAACCAGGCTGTTGTTTGTTGCTTAGTTTTCAAATATTGTTATGTTTGAAGAACAAATGTACATTTATAGCATTCCATGTTCCAAGTTCCAGGATTCTGAGGACTGTTTAAATATACTGTTACATACTTCTCTAGTTAATTGTCTTTCAAGCAAGCAATTTAAACATTGTTTTTAACCTTGCTTTCAGGATGATATGTTTACAATGTATAGTGGAGTTTCAAGAGCCATGGAGCCAGCCCACAGGTACCATACTATCAATTCTCTGAAGAGATTAAGACCTGGAGAAGCTTTGGCTTCCCGAAGTATAGAGCCCGAGGGAATGACTGGAGCAGCAATCAAAGACAAAAGGCCTAAAATCACGTGAGCAAAACGCAAGCAGGCAACTTAAACTTCTTAAGCATGATAGATGCAATGTTCACATGGAAATAATGATTCTGTCTTAATTTTTAGTTTCACCTTCTATAACTGTGTTAAAATAGTTATCTTCAAAAATTTTGAGATGACTCTGGCATACAAATGTGTAGTCCTCAAAAATGTAGTCCTACATTACACAACCTAAGTCATTTTTATTCCAGTGCATTAAAATTAGCAATACTCCATCACATTTACTTACAAGAGCTTTTTTTCTCTTTTACAGGTGTTGTTCAGATAATTTTGACTGTATATTTTATTACTAATAGTTTAATTCATTGGTGGAAAGCTAAGTTTTGTGTAAGTCATTTGATTTGCACACACTGAGAAATTAAATAAAAAACAATTTCAGTGCAATGAGATATTTCAAGGTTATGTGCTATCATATGATTTAAGGATCAAATTTTCTTTTTGTTTGCTTAAATATTGATGGAATTTACTAAGGATTTTCTATAATACTTTCTAAGATTTGATGAGCAGGTGCAAACCAGTTATATTTCAATAATGTTAGTTCCTTCAACTGAGGAAATACTTTTTAACTTGAGTGTCTTTCAGATATATTTTTCAAAGATTTGCTTAATACCAGCTTTCCATAGATCGTCAAGAAAGTACATGGAAATGGTTTTGATATTTACCAAGAGTGGGATTATTGTAAAGAAAGCATATAGGTTGCTACTAATGCAACATTATTCTACATTAATTATTTCACTATCCCTGAGACAGTAAACTTGTATTGGACTTGGTAACATTTGATCTATCTTCTTCTGAAGACAACAATACAGGGAGAAACTGCAGACTGCAAATGTCCATCTGATGGATAGTCTGTGTCTGACTCCTATGACAGTAAGCAAAAGTCAATCTGATCAGCCCAATAAATTTCCTGAGAGACATTCATCACACGATGTTAGCACTGGATGGGACTCAGGGGAATCACCTGCCGAATGACCTCTCTTAATAATTCAGTAAACCTAGTGGGAAAGATGGCATTTTACTCAAAGTTTCACTTGACTTAAGGGGAAAGCAATGTTAAAACTTCATATTTCCTGACACAAAACCCCTGGGCCTTCCAGTTCACAGTTTCTAAGTCCAAAGGTTAAACTATGGTTGGGCTCTTGGCACAAAAGAGATGGAGCAGTGAGTAGAGGAAGAAAGACAGATGTTGATATCAATAGCTGTGATCTTTTAAGACAGAAAAACATTTACCTGTAAGAATTTTGTATGCCATCAGAGACTTCTGCAGCTTCCTTCTTTTTGTCACTGACATTCCTATCTCTGTCTTGTCAATTCCATCCATTAACATGCTAGCATTTGTGCAGAGGTTGTTCCTATATTTCCATACTAATCAATGTTATAATTTTCATTTATTCATTGGTGTGTTTCAGTTGATTTACCATTCTGTGAACAAATTCTTAAAATTTTAGTAATTTTATGAAGTAATTATTCAAGGCAGTAATTCCTAAAAATCAAGCTATATGAACTTGCAGTTGTATTATACCACAGCTAAAAAATATAAATACCTAAAAGCAATCTGCTCCTATTGATATTATTATATTTTACAAGTATCTGTCATTAACTACAAGTACCATTTTATTATCTTCAGAATATTTCTTTATTGCTCTTGATCTAATATACATACATAGAGCGTAATACAAATCCTTTTCCAATTTTATCTTCAACCATATAATCTTGCTGGTTTGTAATCAGACACAAGGAAAATAAATATTTACACAACTGAAATTTGCAAACCGTAAAGAGGAGTATGGGCTTGGAATAGTCTTTTTTTTTTTTTTGACTACACAGAAAAAAAATTGTTACCAATTTCCAGAACATGAATGTGTGCGCTCAACAATAACCACCCTTCAGACCTTGAGTCTTTTAGCGCTTGACCATGATTCCTTGAAAAGCAAGTTGGTTTAGACAGATGACAGTAATTACATGCTTGCACATCACCTCATAAAGTATCATGGTACTCTGCACAGCATTTCTTTGAATGAAGAAATTCTCATTTCTTCAGGTACAAACATAAGCACATTGATGTGTTCATTTTTGTGCTACTCACTGGTATCATCATGTCTCCTATCAACCCAAAGACACTATCTTAGTGGAGCAGATGAAATGGGTGAATTGCTCTTACTCCCTTTTTTGTTTAGAATTTTATAATGTATGGAGAGATAGTGGGAACTGTCCAGGCAGCCACTGGTATGTCATTTATTACTTTTGGAAGCTGCAGGCCCTGCACTTCCTATATAATCAGACATATTTATCCCTCTCAGGTCTCTGAGGTGGTTGAAGAATAGATAGCTAGAGTCTCATAGTTAAATTTTGAGTTGTTTAGGAATCAAGAAGGTGTTCTGGATCTAAGAAGATGTTTTTATAATTGTGATGCAAGTTAGTATGAAAGCTGAGTTAGATATAGAACTTTAAACTCATGGAGATGGTTAGATAGTAGAATGTTAAAGTCAGGTGCCAAATGCATATGGACTAGACATTGGGAATGTATGCTAAGCCATATAACTCTTATAATTGTGGCCTATTTATTTCTGTTGTTTTGTATTGTATTTATTGTTATAAGAGAAAGAACCGTTTGTTGGACTGAAATGGGGAGCTGTTGAGGGGAAAAAGATATACCTTAAACTAAAAAAAAAAGAGGAAGAGGATGGGGGTTGAGGGGGAAGAGGGTGGGAGGGTAGGACTGGAGGGGGGAGTAGGGAGGGGATCGTGATTGAGATGTAACTTGAAGAAATAAAAAATAAATTATTAAAAATTAAAAAATACAATATGTTTTGATCAAATCTACTCCCAATTCTCTCAGATCCAGTTACTCTCTTACTCACTCAATCATGTTTCCTTCTCTACTTCACCCACTTTTCTCCTGTGCTAAGTCTGCTGTATCCACTTTATTTCTGCATGGATGTGCTGGGATGTTTAAATCATACTGTTTCCTTGCCAAGGCTCAAGGATCACTGTGGAAGAAGGAACAGAAAGACTGAAGAAAGACGCAGAAGTAGTTGTTGTCTGCAGTGAAACATTACTTGCTGGGCATGACAGGGACACTGAACACAGGAATGGTCTTTTATTGCTCAGTTACTGTGCCAAGTTAATAGCAACATCTTGCAAGTTTGGGCACAATTCTTTAGAACAATTCTGCATATATTTCAAATTGCTATATGGTAAATGTCACTATATCTCCAGTCACCAGAGCTCATGATTCTAGGACCCTAAGACAGAAATGGAGAATTACACTAATTATTGCTAATATTGTTGATACACAAACAGAATTTCTGCTATGTATCCCCAGGACTTAAAGTTCTACAAGCCTTGAGTTGTTATTTCTAATGAGAATTATCGTATCATGACTAAAAAAGTGATTGTACTTGAACAAAAAACCTAAGAATGATCTCTGCCACTTTGGCTCATCACTATTTATATCAACAGGAAGTAGAACAGTAATTGTGTGGATTGGGTGACTTGGCTTGGCTAGTTAGGGGTGATCAGACTACTACTCTATAGTAGTCACCTCTTCTTGTCACAATTTCCTATGATCAAGGTACCCGCAAAATTACAGTTCAAACTAGACAAGAATGGACTAGAAGTTTCAGAATTAAATGTTTGGATTTGGGTTTCAGGTAAGGATCATAGCATTTAATCCACTTGCTGAAGGAAAAAAGGAAACAAATTAGTAGTAGAAAATGGTATTATAAATATCAGCGATCACCACTTATCAACTACGAGAATTAAACTATATAACTCACTAAAATACTCAAATTCTTGCATATATTTTCATGGAAGTGTTTATGTGTGCATAAAATCTTGGCCCTGGCTCCCTTCTAGTGTCCTTTTCACATAACAGTAGGTGTGCAGGCTTTATGCCACACTTTAGCACATGCCACATCATGAGATTTTACTAAACAACTGAGTACATATATGACACATCATCGTAAGGGCAAAGCTATAATAGTCCATTTTTTAGGGAACATTTTGATGGGATAGTCCAACGTTTTATTTGTTCTTCTGATACCAATACAAACAAACCTATCACAGTGTCACTGTGGGAGCACACTCTCATAATTATGTTCAGGACAGAGTATGTAATGATGCTAATAATTGGCTACTGCTGATTTATATACTTACTATGCTACCCTTTGATGATTATTTGATATTGCTATCCTTCCATTTGTGAAAAAAACTTGCCTATAAAAATCACAAGTAGGTTTAGCAGTAAAAATTGTAGAAGATATTTTTTGTCACAGGAAATGAAAGCTCCCTGTGTAATATTCCCCACAAAACCTTCCCTGGGGCAAAGAGCTACACATGGAAGGCAGTTACCGAACTGATTTCCCTCCCTTTGAATGCTCATGCTAACATGTATGCTTCTGTCTGAATTTTTAACAAAAATGTCTAGAAATAGAAAACCTATATTAGGTTTTACAAAGGGAAAATATCACAGAATGAGTATTCAAAGAAAGATTATTTTTACAGCTATATAATTTTTCTATATGTGGTATTCTGTTTGACAAACATTTCAACATATTAAAATATATTTAAATATTTATTTATAAACCAAAAAATTATAGTACACTAAATGTAATTTATTATTGAGGAGAGAATTCCATGCATATAGTGTAGTTTGCATGTTTATAATTCTCTTTCAGTGTACTAATATCCTGGCCTCCACATTGCT
The DNA here is from genome assembly GCA_907164525.1 of Lophiomys imhausi. Taxonomy (NCBI): domain Eukaryota; kingdom Metazoa; phylum Chordata; class Mammalia; order Rodentia; family Muridae; genus Lophiomys; species Lophiomys imhausi. The sequence continues at coordinate 4,472,929 of CAJQZJ010000594.1, forward strand.
AACCACTCATTGTCTCACTCAGACCAACTAATATTCTTTTAAGTCAATCGATAATGAGGACTTCTTTACCACTTTCATTTCTCATATCGTATCTCAAATGTGTGTGAATGGCAATCAACAGGGACAAACAGCTAGAACAGTAGGCTGCAAACTGCTTCTGATAAATGGTTGCAGCTGGAAGTTTATCATTGTCATGTTAAAATAGAAAAGACTTGTATGGTAAAGAAAGGGGAAAACATTAAAGAATGCAATAAAAAATAAAATTAAGCAAAGATAGCATATGAATTCACTAAAAGAGTGAGGCAGCACGTACAGGGTCTATCTGGGTCTGTATCACATAAGCTTCTAGACCTGACATAAGTAGACACATGCCCCCACCCATAACCCAGAAACTATCTCCAATTGATAACCTTCTATTAATGAAAATTTAGTTTCCTCCAACAGGCCTCATGGAGAAACAAACTACTGTTAAGGGTATGCTGAGTGCCTAGCACTATATGGTCAACAGAAAATGAATTCAATGACATCTTTTAAGGTTCCCTGTCTCATAATGTCATGTCAGGAATATTTTTCTTTTTTTCTTTTTTTAAGTTAATTTTAATAAGTAATACCACCTATATTTGTGTACATAAGTAGACACATGTGTTGGCTCAAAAGAATTGTCTGACATATTTCTCAGACTGTATCCCTGTCATTTTTGTTTTGTTTTGTGATCCATGGGGCTTCACCTTGGCCATCTTTAAGACCATGAGTTTGAAACTATCAACTGGAGCCTGGTGGAGTCATCAGTGAATACCCAAAAGAGTACACTGTGTGCCTTTCCTCCCAAATCTGTAATGGCATATTTTCAGCAGGTAGGGTAAAAGCTTCATGTGTACCTCTCTGATACATGATTGTCAGTAGTAAGGCATGATCTTCTCTAGGTTTATTGTGGCAAGCCGCTATAACATTGTGTTGGTATTTTCTGTGTCATGCCTAAAAGAAAGCATCTCACGTCTTCCTATCTTATAGCTCTCACATTCTTTTTACCCTCTGTTCCCTGAGCCTTAGAGGAGGTGGTGTCAGTATTCTACTTAGTACAGAACATTTATTGGTTACTCTTTTCATCACTTTATGTATACATTTATTGCAAATAGAAGCTTCACTGATTAAGGTATAAACATAAGTACACATAGATATTAATGAGATAGCTTTCAGCCATGTTAGTTTACATGAAAAACAGCACTCACTTCCCTCAGAGTGTCTAGAACTTCCTCAGCCATGCGGTTTTGACCAGATTTATAGTGTTCTGGGAATGAATTCTTTCCTTTTCAAAGAGTCTCAAATCCAATCAAAGAACAATTGGTCGACTCATACTTCTATACCACTTTTGTTCCAGTAGGTATATTTTGCCTGGCAGGTGAGTATTAAAGTTAGTAGGCTACCACAGCTGGGTAAGACTGGAAGTTTATTCTCCCCAAAAAGCCTATACAGAAGCTATATCACTATGAAAGCTAACCACTAGAGAGAAATCATCCAGCTAAGATACAGATTAATTACTCTGTATCTTGCAATTTCTGTTGTCTTTAACAATAGAGATTTTTCAACCAGTTTTGATGGACAGCTAAAAGGAATAGCAAAAGCATGTACTGTTTGGAGGGCTCTGTTCAACTCTTAAAGTGATATCACACTTGGCACTAAGATTAACCAGTTATGCAAGTTATCCCACTTCTAAATGTGAGTTTTTTTAAACTTATATTTTAAAATTAGCTTATGAAGTAGGCAATACCCTATGGTGTTCCATATTCCCTTTGCTTTAGGTTACTTTTTAAAGCAATCAGCCTCATTTTCCCATCTCTTCATCAAAATCCCTGGTAAGACCCACTAGCATTTTCTATCTCTGTCTTCTGTTACCCTGCTATCTCCCTCCCTTGAGTTATTCCTCATCTCAACAACATATTTCTATTTTGCTGGCTTATAGAGGCACTTCAAGTGAAGGACACATATCTGTTAATTCAGATATATTTATCCTTCTCAGGTCTCTGTTGTGGTTGAAGACAAGATAGTTATAGTCTCACAGTTAAGTTTTAAGTTGTTTAGGAATCAAAAGGATGTTTTAAGTCAAAGAAAATATTTTTAAGTAGGTAATGCAAGTTAGGATAGAAATTGAGTTAGGTATATAACTTTAAACTCATTGAGATAGATAGATAATAGAATATTATTTTATGTATATTTATTACTTCAAATTACATATCCATCACAGTGCCCTCTTTGCACACCTCCCAGTCCCACACCCCCACCTTCTCCCTCCTATCCTACTCCTCTGGAGTATGGTGTCCCTACATATCAGTCACCCCCCTTTCAGGAGTCATATGAGGGCTAAGAGTTTCCTCATGCACTGGGGGCCTACATAGCAGCACCACTAGGGCAAAGTGTCTCATTAACAGGTAACAAAGTGTATTTTTCTGTTCCTTTTGCTGTGTTGGTTGTAGGATTGTTATCCTGTACTATATGGCTAAAATCCAAATACAAGTGAATAGATGCCATGTGCATATTTCTGACTCTGGGTTAGCTTACTCAGGATGAGCTTTTCTAGTTCCATCCATTTGGCAGTAAATTGCATGATTTCCTTGTTTCTGATGGCTGAGTAGTATTCCATTGTGTAAATGTACCACAGGTTTTTTTTTTTTAATCCATTCTTCTGTTGAGGGGTACCTGGTTTGTTTCCAATTTCTAGCTATTATAAATAAGGCTGCTATGAACATAGATGAGGATATGTGCTTGCGGTTTGGTGAGGAACCATTTCGATGTATGCCCAGAAGTGGTATGGCTGGGTCTTGAGGTAGAGCTATTCTAAGTTTTCCAAGATATGACTGATTTCCATAGTGTCCGTACAAGCTTGCACTCCCACCAGCAATGGAGGAGTGTTCCCATTTCTCCACACCCTCATCAGCATATGCTGTCATTTGAATTTTTGATCTTAGCAATTCTGAGAGTTGTGAGGTAGAATACAAAGGGAAAAGGACAACATCTTCAATAAATGGTGTTGGTCTATCTGGATGTCAACATGTAAAAGAATGCAAATAGACTCATACTTATCACCTTGCACAAAACTTAATCCAAGTGGATCAAAGACCTTAATATAAAGCCGGACACACTAAATCTAATAGAAGAGAAAGTTGGAAAACCCTTGAACTCATTGGCACAAGTGACAACTTCCTGAACAGAACACCAAGAGTTCAGGCTCTAAGACCAACAATCAATAAATGACACCTCATGAAACTGAAAAGGACATTCTCATTCAAACAAAACGGCAACCTACAGATGGGGAAAAGATCTTTAGCAACCCCACATCTGACAGAGGGCTAATATCCATAATTTACAAAGAACTCAAGAAATTAAATTTCAGGAAGCCAAATAAACCAATCAAAAAATGGGGAACAGAGGTAAACCAAGAATTCACCAATGAGGAATCTCTAATAGCCAAGAGACACTTGAAGAAATTTTCAACACACATAATCATCAGAAAAATAGAATAGTCTTATTAGTTGCTAAATACATATGGACTGAACATTGGGAATGTATGTCATAATTTATAGTTTTCATAATTGTTACCTAATTGTTCTTATTGTTTTGTATTGTATTTATTGTTAAAGAAACAGAGCCTTTTATTGTACTAAAAGGGGGAGATGTTGGGAAAAAAGACATAATAAAAGTAAAAGATACAAAACTAGAATCCATACATGAGAAAGAGAGTACATAGGATTTGTAAGATACCTTGCTCAATATAACTTTGCCTATCCATTTACCATTAAATTTCATAATTTTGTTTTTTTTACAGCTGAATAAAATTTCATTGTGTATGCCTTCTAATCATCCAATCCTAGTTGATTGGAAACTGGTGTTTGATTTTTGTGTTACAAGTTACTGAGGCACCTGATGCCCAAACTGTTTGATAAATACAATTCCAAGGAGTATGTTTGTAGCTGAGATTATGATTTAAATTGGTACACTTAGGACAGCAGACAGTCTCTTTTCAAAGGAACAGGCCTCTCCAAGACACTGATACCCTGAACAAAGCAAGAGTCTAAGGGGAAAAAGTCTGTGCTGGCATATTGTTTTTCTCTAACTCATAGTGCAGCAAGTATTTTCCTGGGTTCAAATTGCAGATCTTGTAACTTCTTGGAGTCTACTTCCATGGTTCTCAGCCTTTAAAATGCTATGACCCTTTAATACACTTCTTTATGTTGTGGTGACCCCCAACATAAAATTACTTTTGTTGCTATTTCATAACTCTAATTTTGCTGCTCTTATGAATCATAGTGTAAATATCCATGTTTTCCAGTGGTCTTAAGTGACCCCTTGAGAGGGTCCTTTGACCCCCAAAGCGGTCTAGACCCACATGTTAACAACAATTGATAAAACTCTTTTCTTTTTATTTTCTCCAGAGAAGACAAGCTAATAATTTGATATACTTGGTATGACCTAATATGTTTGTAGAGGAAGTAGACCAAAGTTTCCAGCTTGTAACCTCCCAGAGGCTTGTTTCTCATGTGATGTACAGTTGTAATAATACCTATCTCAATGTTGTTCAGATGATTAGCTAAAGTAAGGCATTTTATATGTGCAACATAAAAATCAAAGACTGAAACCCCAAGAAAATGATCCTTTGTAGAGCTGACTTATGCATATTAATCTTTCTGAAGGAAGACTTGTTTGAGCACCACAAGATGAAAATTTCTGTCCGTTTATAACATGTATCACAGTCATGGAAGTTACAGTGCTTCATAAATGAGCTGCACATAGTGAATTTCTTACAAGGTGGACAGACTCAATGAGTCAATTCCAGCGAGTTTCTAGCTGCACAACCCTAGATTAGCCCCAACCATATGTGAGTGAACCATCATCGTGCCTCCCACACTACATTAAAGTGTCTGTCCTGTCAGTACATGTGATGTCTGATTTCCTGAGACCCGCTCTGTTTACGGAAGTCTGCAGAGTGAAATAACAGATTTGTGAAAATGTCACTGAAGAATATTTTATCCCTAAACTTGTTACTCTAGAGATATTTGTGAAGCCCTAAGGCCAGCTGCTGTTCTACTGTAATACTATGTGTGTTTAGAAAAACACACCAGTCGATAAGGATACAGACATTGAATTTCCTTAGAAAAAAGATTGTCACAGAAATACACTAGAGAGAATGTTATATTTGAAGTAGTTTCTATAATATAGCTGAGACATATCTGATTACAGTAACTGGTATGGTCAGTTCTTCAACTGACAATGAAAATGTTGTGTATATTCTGGTATGGTGAAATTTAGCAGTGAGATGCAATGAATTTTGAAATATGAATATAATAGGGCCGTGAATGATATAGACAAAATTCTTTTATAACATAGACTTCTATAAAATTGGAGAAAGAAGAAGGTGGGAGGGTAGGTGGTTCAGAGAATAGTTTTTATCATGGATAAATGTATTTATGCTATTTTTCATTTTTACATCTTCAGTGTATGGATGAAATGTTACATATTGGAGACTTTCTGAGAATTTCTACCTCTTTTGATTTCTCTACAACCTGTGTCCGAGGAAGAAAGGGTTCATGTGTTTGCATGTAACAGTACTGACCTACAGCCTGTTTCCTCAAGACTATTCTTGCTGAAGGATCAAACTGAAATAAATGTAAACCTTGACTAATGTGCCTACATTTGTTGCTATACTAACTTAATTCAGGCCATGTTGACAATCAATACAGAACATAAAGTAACAGCAATGCACTTGAATGCTTAATACTAATGCTGAAAGACAGCCACTTCAACAACATAATCCAGTCTGCTTCTTCTACAACTTCCCTATCAATTACACACAGCTGAGGGGCTATGAGCGAATACTTAGACCACATCTTTGATAGGATGTTGGTACTTACCTTGTCATAATGTGTCCTAATTTCAGACAGAAATGAAAGGCTTCATGTAGACAGAAGTTTATAAATAAAAATCTCCAGGCTTACATGGTACAAGACACCTTCTTGCCGATGGTTAAGACTGAGGTTTGATGTACATAAAAGTCAGTCTTAGCTTAGAGTCATCTTTGGAAAACCATATATTGATATTTTGTGATTCTTATAATACTCAGCTATGATGAACTTGATAAGTGACAGAATCTGCTTGATCTCCAATGGCCTAAGAACTTTATGAGCAACTTGCTCGCCAAGACCCAGGCATACCATATATCTCCTGGCCAATGCTCATAGATGGATCATCTAGACCTGACTTGTCACCAGGGAGAGATCTCCAATATAATGAAATGAACTCATAAACAAGAAACTTGACTACAGCCTCAAAAATTTAATGGCTTTTGGTTCTGTGAGACATTGTGATGTCTTGAATCTGAAATGTTATCAAGTGTTTAAAACTTCTAAAAAGTGGAATTTGCCACATGAAGATAAGCCACCATAAATAGACTTGTAACATTTATGTTAGACTCACTCCAGCCAGGCCTGCCTGCTTTCTAAACAAATATCCACTTATTCATATGCCTGTTGCCAAAGATGGAGACATTTAATTATGCCTTTCTAATTATGATAAACTGAACCACAAAGCAAAATGAATCTTTCTTCCTTTATGTCTGTAATATATTTGGTCATGGAATATAAAAGCAATGGCAGCAGCCAGTCTTCTAAATGAACAGAATTGATAGAGTGAATATATACACATACACATATTGGAATGGCTTACATACTATGTTATTAGAGGTCAAACAAAGACTGTCTTACAACAAAAAGAAAAAAAACCCAGCTCATGGAATAGATGTTTAAATCTATTCTAATCTAATCTAAACAGAAATTTCAGTCCTAGAGGATTTATGGTAGTTTGCATCAAAACCCCAAAGAACCTGGAGTTCATACTTGCTGTTTCAACAGGATAGACCAGTTTTCCAGTGAGAGGACAAGCAGACAAAAGACCAAGTTTTCTTCTTTCATGTTGACTACCACTTGACAGTGTGGCCCTGATTTAGTATTTTTCTATTTTTTCCACTTCAAATAATATGATTAAGAAAATTCAACACAGACGTGCCCAACAGCTTAGATTTCAGTTGATATAGAAGTAGTGAAACTCCTAACCTACTTTAGCCATCACAGTAACTAATATAGAAAACCAGTCCCCAGAAGGGTCAAGTTGGATTCTTCCTTAGATAAACCTGATTCTGTGATTCTTGGCCTCTTAGAGATGGTCTGTGAGAAGAATATAAGCATGTTTGGGACTGTGGGCTGCAGAAGTCTTCAAATATTCTAAGTAGAGGTACATGGGGCATTCTCGTGGGAGCTCAGAAGACTATAATTCCCATAAAAATGTAGAAAGTTAAGATTGCTCAGGAGATGTCAGCGGGGAATAAAATTTTGTTGGGACCTTGGCTAGAAGTTGGCTGCATTATTTCTTGGCAAACAACCTGGATATGTCTTGCTTATATCTTGAAAACTTAACTGAAACTTAGTTTAAAGGCCATAGAGGAAATTTTACTAAAATGTAGCATTAAGGTTTTGGGATGACTTCTGCTGGCTGCTTTTGGGCAGAGAAAACAGTGGCTACTCACTCCAAAAGTCTGATGTCTCAATAGTCTCAAACTTTTTTTCCGAATGCCTAAAGGTTTACTGGAATTTGCTAGTTCTGAGTCTACATGGGAAGGCTGAAGAAGCTAAAGTCTGATATTAACAGTATAATACAGTAACAATATAGTGTTGCAGAAAGAAATTAAGAAAAGCACACATGTACATACACACAACCCAAATACACATATATACACACACATTGAAAAACACAGATAAGATGGATAGTAGATATAAGATAGATGATATATCATAAATGGAGAGTATAGGGTGAAGTGAACAAAATAATTAAAATGGTTATAGACACAAACACACACACATTTTCCTTGAACAACTTTATAGTTTCTAATTATTTGGAAATTGCCTCATACACCGAGAACAAGTCTTCCTCCTCAGTAAATTGTTTAGATAGACCTTCAGAGATGGGTCTCCTGGGTATTTCCAAGTTCAGTCCAGTAAAAAAGAGAGAGAGAGAGAGAAAAACTATCATGTCCATCAAAACAAAAAGCTTCTACACAGCAAAGTAGATGGACATAGTGAAGTGACTATGTGACAAATATATATGAGAACAGGATTGAGGCTGATGACATTAGTTCAATCCTAGAACCATCATAGTAGAAGGAAAGAGCTGACTCCCATTAGTTGCTCTCTGCCTTCCATGTATATGTCAAATCATACAAACAGAGACACACAAATATGGAGAGACACAGACACAAAGAGAGATAGATTGTTCTCTGTCTGAAAGATATAGATAGATAAATAGATAATAGATTAGATGATGATGATGATGATAGATAGATAGATAGGTGATAGATAAGATGGATAGTAGAGAGAAGATAGATGATAGATATATGATAAATAGAGATTATAGAGTGAGGTGAACAAAATAATTAAAATAAATATAAAGTAAATTTTTTTCTATTTTTTAAATTTATTTTTTATTTTTTCAAACTACATCTAAATCACAATCCCCTCCCTACACCCCCCTCCAGTCCCACCCTCCCTCCCTCTTCCCTCTCAACCCCCCATCCTCTTCCATTTTTTTAAGTTTAAGTACAACTTTTTCCCAACAACTCCCCCTTTCAGTCCAACAAATGGTTCTTTCTCTTATAACAATAAATACAATACAAAACAACAGAAATACATAGGCCACAATTATGAGAGTTATTTTTAAAAGTAAAAAGTATAAGAACATATTGGTAAACTGTGTATTTGATAAAGAGTTTTAAAAAAGTACATAGAACTTCATTGATTTTCTCTAAAGAAGATATACAAAGAGTCAACAGGTGTACAAAAATGTTTTCAACATCACTAATCAGGAAAATAGAAGCCAAAGGCACAGTGAAAACAAATATAAATGAACCTCCCTTACCATGAGAAAGAATAACTATTATCTAAAGGATTAAAGAAAATGATTTCTTTTGAGGGCAAAGGACCAAAAGGAATTTATGCACTATTTGTAATAAGTTTATTTGGCATAGCCATTATAGAATGTGACAATAATCATATGCAATGAATATGGTTAGCTATAAAGTACTGAATCCTATTATGGGTGACAATATATGGCTCTTATTTAATATCACCATGGCATAAAGTAAGCCAGTCACAGAAAGATAAGCACTGAGTGTTTATAATCGTGTGTAGATAAATTGTTGAATTCATGTACATTGAAAGCATAATGGTGGTTCCAGGAGACTGAACAAAGCAAGTAAAGTGGTGCAGAGTTGGTAGTTGGATAACTTTAGACAGCAGTCCAAATTATATATTGCTAGGCCACACCTGGTCATTGCAGACAGCTGTGAACTGCCATGTGGGTGCTGGGATTTGAACCCCACTCTTTTGGAAGATCAGTCAGCCCTCTTAACTGCAGTCATCTCTCCACTCCCATTTAAAGAGCTAAAAGCAAGGATTTTGAAACAAGTGTTTGAAGTTGATCTTTATCCTGGTTTTAAATGTATATAAAGTTTATTGAAACATCACATTCTATCCCATATATATATATACATGTATACACATGTGTGTGTGATGTTTTATGTATAAGTTTGAATCAAACAAGATTAATTTTTAAAATCATAAAAGACCTTATTAGGTTGTTCAGGGTAAACAAAGGCTAAAGTATAAGCAACAAGAGTGAAGTTAATATGTATTCTGTTCATTTGTAGCACTTGGCAGAGCTCTCTCTGAGAACTGTTGACTATAGCATTGAAATTATGTGAGGAATCGTGTGAGGGGGTCATCTATTCATCTACTCATTCTTGTATTCATTTTTCTTATGATGTATTATAGTATAAAACATGAGAGCAGATCAGTGGGGTTTTAGTACTCAGCACCCAGTTTGTAACTTTACACTGTATTTACAGTTTCGGTATGTTAAACTTTAACCTCTCAATTTCTGAAAGAATAAATTGACAACACATTTAATTTAATCATTGTAGTGAACTGAATTTATAGATTCAACATTCTCAGAATTCAAGCCTCCATGCAAATGCTTTCACTTATTCTCAATATACTGAGATATCTTGGTGTGTGAGTTGCTGATAGTTCACTTTCATACAAACTCCCCAAAAAATCATGTGGATTCATCTGTATTAGCTGCCTTCAATTTTTTTCCTGGTCAGTTAAGAAGAGAAAGATTTTTCTTCATTCTTCTTACTCCAGTATTCCCACCCCCCCAGTCTTTTAATTTGATTAATAAAAAGAAGTCTATTTGGGAGTCATATTCAACTGTATGTTCAAAGACATTCTTTTAATATATCTTTCTTCCTAATAAACTATGTGAATTTCAATTAAAAGGATATTAGAAAAGCTAACATGTGAAATTTCTGAGCAACCTACATTTCAACAGAAAAAAAATCTTCACATCCTGCGATATGCAGTTTTCCTAACCAATGGGCTTTCTCAAAAGGATACTATTTATAAATAAAATAAACATGTTAATGGTTTTCTTATTTCATCAACATTTAAAACTCCTCATTGAATTTCTATGTAACAAGTTAAAGTTTATTAAAATTACTTGCATTCCTTAATTTTTATAAATATTCTGATGGTCATCTGTTCAGCTTCCAAAGATGGTAGATAAAATGTCAAAGCTCATGCTAAATATAGATTTTTTCAACCCAGTTTTCAAGATGTAGAGATTAATGAATGGAATTAGTTCTTTTGGGAAAGAGTAGAAAATCAGTAAATTGAAATATTTCAATTCAATAATACATATCATTTCCACACTTCGATGAATTTGCCATTTATAAGCAGTAGAGCAGAAGCATAGAACACTAAGCAACAACATTCAGCATCCCAGCACTGAGTACACAAACACAAGAATTTGGATGCAATTGAGAGGGAGTTCTGTGGCAATTATTGTAGACATTCATGTGGAGACTTCATGAAGAGAAGAAATAGACTCAACTAGTACAACTTAAATCAGATCATCACCTGATTCAGTCTCACCTTAGGCTAAAGTTATTCTTTATAATGACATAAATGTTCACTAGATTTAAAAAAGTCATTTTAATAAACTTTAACTTACTGTGTAGTATTTCAACAATGAGTTTTAAATATTGGGGAATTAAGAAAACCATTAATATATTTATTGTGTTTATAAATAATATCCTCTTGAGTCAATAAATGTTTTAAAAAGGTTTAGAGTTTGTGTGATAGATGTTTCAGTTTGGGCTAGGAACTCCATAATCACTTATTCTATGGATTTTGAGCAAGAGTGGATCTCTGTAATTGCTTTAACCTACTGTAAAACAGAAGCTTCTTTAGTAAGATGTGAGAGCTGCACTTATCTATGAGAATAAAAGAGACTTTTATGGCATACTTGGAAATTATATTAGTTTTTATTTTACTTCACAAGTTTAACATTTATTACTTGAAATTTTAGCCATAATTTGGAAAGAGACAATTCCAAAATGGGTCAGGGGTGTTTTTCTAGAATGTCTTGTAATGTCATTTTAGATCCTGTCAATATCTTCTAATTGAAATTTGAGTGTTTATTATTTATAATTTGAGGAATTTAAAATGTGTGTGTGTGTGTTCATGGCATATATGTCAAGATCAGAGTGTAGGGAACACGGAGGTCAGAGGACAGTTTGAAGGCATTGAATCTCTACTTCCATCTTATGGGTAGTGAGATTGAACAGAGCAGCCTGAACAGCAAGTCCCTTTACCCACAAAGTCATCTCCCCACCCTATATTTTATTTTCTTTTGTTTTCTATTTATTTGCAATGTTGGGCCTCTAACTATGGCCTCTAACATGCTAGGTCAGTGCCTTATCAATTGAACTATATCTTTAGCTCTCAAATTCCAAATTAGGTCACCTGCTTAGAAATGGAATCAATAACATATTTTAAAGCAACACCATTCATATAGATTGCTTGAGTATATGTGACACGTCAGTTAGTTTTATCTTTGAAACTAATTATAATTCCTTAAAGTGTTTGCTAGTATAAGCAGGGCCATTACCATTTTTTAGTTGTAATAGGAGTCCTCGAAAAGAAAAAGTGTATAATAAATGGCTAATGGATCCAAGTTTGCTTCACTCCTGTGAGCAGCTGCAATAATCGCAGTAGACAAAGTATCAACCATTACATGAACATATTTTAAAGTCCACATTCTGAGATATGAGTAATATCTCTGTGTCAAATTATGTTAGAATTTTAACCCCTGAGGATTAAGCCCACTGGCATAAAGTAGTGGGATGAAAGAACAAGAGGAGCAGGTTCTAGTGATCCCTCAAGTTTGCTCACAAGGTAGAGAGACTTGTACCTGTAAATATTTTGCATTTTGATGAAGAAGTTCAGGAGATTTTTGAGTGGCCTGAAAATGAAGTTTTAGCAACAAGGAGGAAGCCAATGCATCATATTGAGCACTAGCATATATTAATGGACCTGGCCGATTAGAATGAGCACTAATATGAGTTATGAAAAAATGTGAAACCACTGTCATATAGACATATGAAGAGAGAATAAATGTGAAATAACATTAGTAGTGGGGTTGGGTTTATGTCTTGTAGTTTCTAAAAGAGAAACCATTTGAGTACAATTTGCAGAGTCAGTTAAAATATTCAATGATTGAAAAATATTTGATAAAATCTAATTGATTACAACAAGTTTATACTGTTGAGCTGTGTTGTCATGGGTAAATAAAATCTTTCTTTGTGAAGAATGTGGAATTAATATATAAAAATTAAGTTCCTTGACCTTCTGAAGAGCCATCTGTAAAAGCATTAAAAGAGAATTCTATAGAACCTTTAGATGTAATATTAGGTAATACCCATGGGGTATCTTCAAAAAACTTTAAAAGGGAATATTTTTTAAAAATAATTATTCATAGATCCTGAGTAACATATGTATGCTATTATAAGTGTGGAACAAAAAACAAACCTGTATTTTATTTAATGGCACAATGGTTTCTGTATACTGTTTACCAGTAGGTTGTCCTTCCCATCATTATCAATTCTATAATTTCTTGTAAATAAAGTTACATATTTTTGCAGAGAATTTAGACATGCATAAATTTCTATACTCTCATTATCTTGTCGATGCATAATAACAGTAGGTGATGAGGAGAGAAAGATAAGCAACTGATAAGGGAGTAAGAGATTAATTCTGTCAGCTTCTACTTTAGTCACAACATTATTTAATAAACTAATGACTAGCTCTGCTTCAGATCTTATGTTTCCTAAATAGTTTACCTGAGAGTCTCAGAAGCCAAATCCTTAGAAATGATAAACAGATGAGTAAGTACCCATTTGACATAACCCCCAAAATTTTGTAAGTAATTGAGAGTGCACTGCTTGGGGAGTTTTAAGCAAAAAATGATGGTGAATTTGTTGTTGAGTAATAATATATCAAAAATAATTAAAGCATGATTGCTTTTGTACTTTACCAAGAGCTGTGTTTAAATTTTTCTCCCTTAGTTTATTTACAATGAAAGTTAAGCATTCATTTAACTATTGATTAAATGAGGAGAGGAGAATGCCGTCCATACAATGAATGGCCAATATCTAAGAAAATTTAATCAGTGCTGGCTTAAATGCTTTATGTACATAATATTGACATATAATGGGGACATAATTTTGACTCTTGATATAAAAGTTTCTACTGATATTGATTCCATTGGATATTGATTATTTAAAGTAGGTACAGAGAATACAAAATGTTCCTTATCATCAGGATGTAAAAAAATAGTGGGAAAGTCAGTCTTTTAGTCAAGTATGATAATGAAATGTACTTGTGAAATTATAGTAGGAGAAGGAAGCCCTGGCTGGAGGGCTTCCATTGTTTTTAATGTTACATCTATATCCCTGAAATCATGTAACACTCAAAATGTATTGTTTGTCTTTTTATGAATTAGGAAAATGGTAGAGTTTAAAAAAGTAACTGAAGGTTATATATGTTCTGGTTGCCTTTGTTTCTGTACTAGATATTATGCTTGTTTTAACTTTCCCCATGAAAGGGTCATTGATGAATTTATACGGGGTCATACCTGCTATGAGGGAAAACCAATAACTCTTCTCACTCACACCACATGATACACTTCATAGATGAACAGGTTCACAAGGAAACACAGGCCAGAGAGCAATCCTGTAGCATGGTGGAGGGTAAACTGGATCTCACCTGGTTCAGAGACTGTCAGGCTTTAAGTACCATAAAATAAAAGACTGTATAGAACAAAATAAAATCTATCTACTACAAGTGAGTTACTTGTATTATGTGGCTTAATTATTTTTCCTTTTATTAAACTATATTATTTTATGGTAGTTAATATCTCTACCTTCCTTACAACCCTTCTTCCATCCAACCCACCCCCCAACACTTGGTAGAAGGAAAAGGTTAGAGGGGAAACGGACATAGGTTTATTTTAACTACTTCCTGTTTATTAGGGTTATCAAGTTCTTTGGGGGCAATATCAGTCTCAGTAGTCAGGATGTCCAGCAGTCCAGCTAACGAGCAGCAGCAAACTAGCAAACACAGCAGCAGCAATGCCATCCCCTTCCCTTTGGGGATTCTGGCCTTTCTACCTCTCTCTAGAGTCTTCATAATTAAACTTTCTGCAGCTAGATAAAACACACCCTTCTATATCTCATGCTATAGATCATGAGATACAATTATCATTAACACCTGGACACTACCTGAAGCAGCTCCATATCCCACACCTGAGATTCAAACAAAAGCATTTTTATATCATAACAGGTTTTTAAGGGACAAAAGCTCTTATCATATTGGGATCCTTCCAAGAACTTAGCCAACTAGACAAATCCGAACAAGAGACTCAGTCCTCTAGGCTCCATGTCATTGGGTACTTCCTGAGATGTTCTCCCAGTGTCTGACCATCTTTTTTTTTTTTTTTAATAAGTACTTTATTTTTTTTCAAGTTACATCTCAGTCGCAAACCCTTCCCTATTCCCCCTTCTTGTCCCACCCTTCCACCCTGTTCCCCCCCCAACAGCTTCTCTTTTCATTCCAACAAATGGTTCTTTCTCTTATAACAGTAAATTCTATACAAAACAGCAGAATTAAATATGCCATATTTATGAGAGTTAAATGGCCCGGTGTAACTTCCCAATGTCCAGTTCATACATATTTGGCCCCTGACTTTAACCTTCTACCTTCTAACCATCTCCATGAGTTTAAAGTTCTAAAACTGACTTAGTTTTCATACTAACTTGCATCACTATTATAACCATCTTCTTAGATCTAGAACGCCCTCTTGATTCCTAAACAACTCAAAATTTAGCTATGAGACTCAAGCTGTCTATTCTTCAACCACCTCAGAGAGCTGAGAAGGATAAATACATCTGATTGTATAGGAAGTGCAGGGCCTTCAGCTTCCAATACTAAGAAATGACAAACCAGTGACTACCTGGACAGTTCCCATTTTCTCTCCATACATTCCAGCATCAGTCTTCAGCCTTTTGGTCCTGTTTCTCTGACAGACATTTAGTGTAGAGCAGGGATTGTGAAGGACTAAACTACCCTGTCTTGGCAGAGCTAGGCTGTCGACTTCCCTGCTACCAAGTTTTGTCCTTTTTGGACAGCAGTCTGTCTGCAGTTGAAGCAAGGAGATTTTACATGTCAAGAGATAGGCTTGCCACTAATTCAACCATCTCACATTGGAGATTCTTCGATGCTGTTCTTCTACTTGGAGTAGAATAGGGGGTGCTGTCAGGAGCTGATATGTCATGATATCAAAAAAAATCTTAATTTAAGATCACATCTTTGAATGCCATATTCTGCAGATCTCTTGGGGTTTTTGAAGATGCCCTATCTATCTCTTGTATTTAGATAAGCAAATGTTGCTTGTCTCTTAACAACTTGATTACTGAGTAGCTTAGAGAATATCTGTGATAGACTGTCTTAGTAGCTAACAAGGTGACATGCATGCATGACTAGGAGTTTGTTTTTCTTTACTATCCTAAACAGTTTACGACGGTTGGTATCAAGAGGCCAGAACTTCACATTTCATTTTTAAGTATCTCTAAGTACGATACCATTAGGAAGCGTTACCTTAAATTTTGCATCAATATACAAAGATCTATTCAAATGTGGCTAAATATACTCTAATTTTGTATCAATATACAAAGATCAATGCCTATGCAGCCCAATACAGTCTTAATATTGTGTGTCAATACCATTGTGGCCAACTATAATCTTAGTTTTGTATCAATATACAAATATCAATACTGACGTACACCAACACAATCTTATTTTTGCACAATAAACAACGGTCAATACCACTTTAGCCAAATATACTATTAATTTTGTATCAATATACAAGGGTATAAGGGCATATTCAATAATGTGACCTTTCTTCTTGATCCTTCCTGTGCTGTGTCTCGATTTTTCTCTGGTCCGTGCATTCCTACATAGGAGATAAAGAAGGATACAGAAAAGGGAAAGAAGGAATACCCTGGGTCTAACCTCCAAAACCCATTAAACAGGACCATTTAACAACTTGTAATCTCTTCCCCTAAATAATAGTGTTTTCAGTTATCCTTCAAATAACCGAAAAAAGGGGGGGGTGGAGAAACACCCTCCCCACCCTCTGGGTATGGGACGTCGCTCTCTTAAAATGACTTCCTGCTGATTTGGGTCGTAGTAAACCTGTTTGGGGCCCAAACCAAAATGGAAAAATGGTTAAAAATGTTTATACAATCCTTTTATGTTCAGTCCTTCTGTTCTCAGCTGTTTAGATGACCTAAGGAATTTGTAGGCAGAAGCTGAACTTCCAGGCTTTACTGAGGTTCTGGCTGGGTCATTGTGTAGGGCTGAACGGTCTTAGCGATATTGAGTTTTTGTGGTTGTAGGCTTTTGATGGAGACATCTATTGAGGGAGTCTGTCAGGCTGAATCATCTGGGTCACTCGTCTTCTTTTGGTGTCTGATTCTGATTTCTGCTGAGGTTTCCGTTGTCCAGTTGTCCCTGGGTTCCTTGAATGGATGCTTTGATTCTCCTGGAATGATAAGAACAGAGCCCTGCCCTATTCCTCACTCAGGGACAATCACCCTCTTTTTTTTTGGGGGGGGGTAGGTAATATTTCTCCTGAAGCAAATTTGGTTTTTGACAATATATAAAGTGTTATCTTTCAATCTGGTTTAAAGAAGAAATTATTTTGTTATTTTGGAGCTAAACCAGCTTTAGTGTATATATTTTGAGGTCTCGAAGGACAATTTGTTTGTGTTGTGTGGGCCTTTTGTAAGTAGCTTTTAAACTTAGGTCCTTCCAAATCCTATGTGTGTGTCTCTGCATTCTAAATATTGGGATCCAAGACCTGTGGTTCCCATCTAAGGGGATTAAAGATGTGTTCCACCACTCCTGGATCAAAGTTTTTCTTTATTTAGAGTTTGTTTTGTATCAGGCTGACCTTGAGCTCTGAGATCTGCCTGTTTCTGTCTCTAGTGTGTTGGGGTTAAGGGTGTACTCTTCTTGAATGATGGGATTAAGGGTGTGTACCCTCACCACCCTTTTCCGTGTAACTCTAGAATTTATAAGTCCACTAACACTTTGGTGCTCTTCCCGTCTCTGCTGAAGTTAAAGGCATGGGTTAACACCACATTTCTCCTGTATTTTACCTTAGCTCTACGTTTTTTCGACACTTGGAGGTTCATAAAACCAGGTTGAACGGCTGTGTCCTTTAATTTATTTACAGTGTATTAACGTTGTAATCTGCTTTTTTTTAATTACTAAATTTATTTGTTTGTTGCTACAGGTTACATCCTTGACATATTGTCCTCTTTTCCTGCTTCCCAGGCCCACTCTCCCATGCTCTACTCCCTGACCCTTCCATCTTGATCCTCTGGGGTGGAGTGTCCCTGCATACCAGTCTCTCACCACAGATCAGGAGTCATATGATGGCTGAGGGCCTCTTCATACACCGGGGGTCTACGAGGCAGTACTGCCAGTGAAAGGTGTCTCCTTGCTACGGG
>CAJQZJ010000594.1:4491041-4524506 GCA_907164525.1 Lophiomys imhausi
AAACCAACAGACACACAAACCCACAAAAACAAAGAACAACAACAAAACAAGAGAGGAAAAAGAAAGAGAAAAAAAGAGGTAAAGGAAAAAGAAAAAGAAATGAAAAGAAAAAAGAAATTTATGTCCATGTTCCTTTTGGTGTGTTGGTTGTAGTACAGATATCATGTACGATATAGCTAAAATCCTACTATAAGTGAATAGATGCCATGTGCATCCTTCTGAGTTTGTGTTAGCTCACTCAGGATGAGCTTCTCTAGATCAATCCATTTGGTTGCAAATTGCATGATTTCATTGTTTCTTATAGCTGAGTAGTATTCCATTGTATAGATGTACCACAATTTTTTAATCCATTTTTCAGTTGAGGGACATCTGGGTTGTTTCCAGTTTCTAGATATTACAAATAAGGCTGCTATGAACATAGATGAGGAGACTTTCCTATGTTTCCGTGAGGTGTCCTTTGGGTGTATACCCAGAAGTGGTATGGCTGGGTCCTGAGGCAAAGTTATTCCTAGATTTCTAAGATATCTCCAGACAGACCTCCATAGTGGTTGCACAAGTCTGCATTCCCACCAGCAATGGAGGAGGGTTCCCCTTTCTCCACACCCTCGCCAGCATGTGCTGTCATTTGAGCTCTTTATCTTAGCCATTCTGACAGGTGTGAGATGGAATCTCAGGGTTGTCTTGAGTTGAATTTCTCTGATGATTAAGGAAGTTGAGCATTTCTTCAGGTGACTCTCGGCCACTAGGGATTCATCTTTTGTGAATTCTCTATTTAGCTCCGTCTCCCATTTTTTGATTGGATTATTTGGTTTCTTGGCATTTAGTTTCTTGAGTTCTTTGTAGATTTTAGATAATAGCCCTCTATCAGATATGGGGTTGGTGAAGATTTTCTCCCAGTCTGTAGGCTGCCTTTTTGTTCGAATGACAGTGTCCTTTGCCTTACAGAAGCTTTTCAGTTTCATGAGGTCCCATTTATTGATTGTTGATCTCAGGTCCTGAGCTGTTGGTGTTCTGTTCAGGAAGTTGTCACCTGTGCCAATGAGTTCAAGGGTTTCTCCTACTTTTTCTTCTATTATCTTTAGTGTGGCCGGCCTTATATTAAGGTTTTTGATCCACTTGGAATTAAGTTTTGTACAAGGTGATAGGTATGGGTCTAATTTCATTCTTTTACAAGTGGACATCCAGTTGGACCAGCACCATTTGTTGAAGATGCTGTCCTTCTTCCAATGTGCGGTTTTGGCTTCTTTGTCAAAGATTAGTTGGCCATAGGTGTGTGGGTCCATGTTTGGGTCTTCAATTCGATTCCATTGATCCACTGGTCTGTTTCTATACCAGTACCATGCTGTTTTTATTACTGTTGCTCTGTAGTACAGCTTGAAATCTGGGATGGTGATACCTCCAGATGCTTTTTTGTTGTACAGGATTGATTTAGCTATTCTGGGTTTTTTGTTGTTCCATATGAAGTTGAGTATAGCTTTTTCCAAGTCTATAAAGAATTGTGTTGGTATTTGATAGGAATTGCATTGAATCTATATATTGCTTTTGGTAGAATAGCCATTTTTATTATGTTGATCCTACCTATCCATGAGCACGGGAGATCTTTCCATCTTCTAAATGCCTCTTCCATTTCTTTCTTCAGGGGCTGGAAGTTCTTGTTATATAGGTCCTTTACTTGCTTGGTTAGAGTTACCCCCAGGTACTTTATATTGTTTGTGGCTATTGTGAAGGGGGTTGTTTCCCTTATTTCTTTTTCGGTATGCTTGTTTGTTGGATAAAGAAGGGCTTCTGATTTTTTTTTTTTTTGAGTTAATTTTGTATCCAGCCACCTTGCTGAAGTTGTTTATCAGCTGTAAGTGTTCTTTGGTGTAGTTATTGGGGTCGCTTATGTATACTAACATATCATCTGCGAATAGGGATAATTTGACTTCTTCATTTCCAATGTTTATCCCTTTGATTTCCTTTAGTTGTCTTATTGCTCTAGCAAGAACTTTAAGTACTATATTGAAGAGATATGGTGAAAATGGACATCCTTGTCTTGTCCCTGAGTTTAGAGGAAATGCTTCAAGCATCTCTCCATTTAATTTAATGTTGGCCACTGGCTTGCTGTATATTGCCTTTATTATTTCTAGGTACGGCCCTTGTATGCCCGTTCTCTCCAGGACTTTTAGCATGAAGGGGTGTTGGATTTTGTCAAATGCTTTTTCTGCATCTAGCGAGATTATCATGTGGTTTTTTTCTTTCATCTTTTTTATATGGTGAATTACATTGATAGACTTTTGTATATTGAACCATCCCTGCATTCCTGGGATGAAGCCTACTTGATCATGATGTATGATATTTTTGATCTGTTCTTGATTCGGTTTGCTAGTATTTTATTAAGTATCTTTGCATCTATGTTCATGAGGGAGATTTGTCTGAAGTTCTCTTTCTTTGTTGGGTCTTTGTGTGGTTTAGAAATCAGAATGACAGTGGCCTCATACAATGAGTTTGGCAGTGTTCTTTCTGTTTCTATGTGGTGGAAGAGTTTGAAGAGTAATGGTGTTAGCTCCTCTATGAAAGTCCGGTAGAATTCCGTGCTAAAGCCATATGGCCCTGGGCTTTTTTTGGTTGGGAGATTATTAATGACCGTTTCTATTTCCTTAGGGGTTATTGGGCTGTTTAAGCTGTTAATCTGATTTTGATTTAGTTTTGGTAGGTGGAATGTATCGAGGAAATTGTCCATTTTGCTTAGGTTTTCAAATTTGGTGGAGTACAGATTTTTAAAGTAGGACCTGAATATTTTCTGGATCTCCTCGATGTCTGTTGTTATTTCTCCCTTTTCATTTCTGATTTTGTTGATTTGGGTTCTTTCCCTTTGCCTTTTAGTTAATTTGGCTAGGGGTCTGTCTATTTTGTTGATTTTCTCAAAGAACCAACTCTTGGTTTCATTGATTCTTTGTATAGTTCTTTTTGATTCTAAGTTGTTGATTTCAGCCCTAAGTTTGATGATTTCCCGCCTTCTGCTCCTCTTGGGCGTGTTTGCTTCTTTTTTTTTCCAACTCCCCCAGCTTAGCTGATAATTCACTAATATGAGCTGTCACAATTTTCTTTTTGAATGCACTTAGTGCTATGAACTTTCCTCGTAGCACAGCTTTTATTGTATCCCATAGGTTTGGGTATGTTGTGTTTTCGTTGTCATTGTATTTTAAGAAGTCTTTGATTTCCTTCTTTATTTCTTCCCTGACCCAGTGGTCATCCAGTAAGGAGCTGTTCAATTTCCATATGTGTTTCGGCTTTCTGTTGATTCTTTTGCTGTTGAGGACCAGCTTTATTCCGTGGTGGTCTGATAAGATACAAGGGGTTATTTCAATTTTCTTGTATCTGTTGAGGCTGTCTTTGTGTCCAACTATGTGGTCGATTTTGGAGAAGGTTCCGTGGGGTGCTGAGAAAAAGGTGTATTCCTTTGTGTTTGGGTGAAACGTTCTGTAGATGTCTGTTAGGTCCATTTGTTTCATGATCTCTGTTAGACTCAATATTTCTCTGTTTGACCTCAGTCTTGATGATCTGTCAATTGTTGTGAGTGGGGTGTTGAAGTCTCCCACTACTAATGTGTTGTGATCGATGTGCGCTTTAAGTTTTAGAAGTGTTTCTTTTACAAAAGTAGGTGCCTTTTTATTTGGGGCATAGATGTTCAGTATTGAGATTTCCTCTTGATGAATATTCCCTTTAATGAGTATATAATGCCCTTCTTTGTCTTTTTTCATTAACTTCAGTTGGAAGTCTGTTTTGTTTGATATTAGGATGGCTACTCCAGCTTGCTTTCTGGGTCCATTTGCTTGGAAAACCTTTTCCCAACCCTTTACTCTGAGGTAGTGACTATGTCTGGTAGTGAGATGTGTTTCTTGTATGCAGCAAAGGGACGGGTCTTGCTTGCGGATCCACTCTGTAAATCTGTATCTTTTTATTGGGGAGTTGAGACCATTGATGTTGATGGATATTTGTGACCTGGGGTTGTTGTTTCCCATTAGTTTGGTATAGGTGATGGTCCTGTGTCTCCTTTGGTTTAGTTGCTGAGGGGTTTTCTATTCCCTTTGTTTTCTTGGGTGAAGTTTTCTTCTCTGGGATGGAATTTTCCTTCTAGGATTTTCTGTAGGGCTGGGTTTGTGGGGAGATATTGTTTAAATTTGATTTTGTCATGGAATATCTTGTTTTCTCCATCTATGTTGATAGAGAGTTTTGCTGGATATAGTAGTCTGGCTGGGCACCTATGATCTCTCAGGACTTGTAGGATATCTGTCCAGGCCCTTCCAACCTTTAAAGTTTCTGAGAAGTCAAGTGTAATTCTGATGGGTCTGCCATTGTATGTGACTTGGCCTTTTTCTCTTACAGCTCTTAATATCCTTTCTTTGTTCTGTACATTTGGTGTTTCAATTATTATGTGGCGAGAGGAGTTTCTTTTCTGATCTAATCTGTTCGGTGTTCTGTAAGCCTCTAGGATTTTTATTGGCATCTCTTTTTTCAGGTTTGGGAAATTTTCTTCTATGACTTTGTTGAAGATATTTCCTGGACTTTGGAATCGGGAGTCTTCTCTTTCCTCTATGTCTATGATTCTTAGGTTCCGTCTTTTCATTGAGTCCCTGATTTCTTGGATGTTGTGGGTGAGAGATTTTTTAGCCTTCTCGTTTTCTTTGGATGTTGTACTGATTTCTTCCATCAAATCTTCCATGCCTGAGATTCTGTCTTCCATCTCTTGCGTCCTATTGTTGATACTCGCATCCGTAGTTCCTGTTCTCTTCCCTTGGTTCTCCACTTCCTCTTTTAACTCTGACTGTGTTTTCTTTATTGTTTCTATTTCTATTTTCATGTCTTGTATGGTATTGTTCGTTTTGTACATTTCCTTCTCCAGCTTACTTGGTTTTGTCTGAAAATCTTTCAATGCTTTGTCTTTTTCCTGTTAAAGCTCTGTCACCTTGGCTTGGAACCCTTTAATGATATTGTTCATTGTTTTGGCTTGTAAAATTGTGGCTTCTTTGAATTCCTTCATAGATTTAAGTTCTTCTTGCAGGGACCTTATCACTTTCCATAATGCAGAATTGTCAACGTTTTCACGTGTTTCTGTTGGTGTGAGGTCATCCGAATTGGATGAGCTAGGATAATTCTGCTTTGTTGGAGTCATATTTCCTTGATTTCTATTTTTTTTTTTTGGACCTTTGGCCATGTGTGTGTGTTTAGCTGTCTGTTCTTGTCGTTTTCTGTGTTTGGATCCACAGGGGATGCTTTGGTGAAGGAGTCGAATTGCTTGGCTATCTGTCCTTGCTTACAGGGAGATCTCAGGGTCAATGTGGTTTTAATAGCCTGAATGTTGTGAGCTGGTGCAGCCTATTCCCAAGTAGTGAGTAATAGTCCGGGATTGTTACACTGCTCCCAGTTCAGACTTCTCTATTTTGCACACTGAGTGATCAGCCTTCAATGGTTCTATTGGTATAGACCTGTTTGCTCTGGCAGAGATTTTGTTGGCTTTGTTTTTCGTCAGGGAGGCTGACAGGGCCTGTCTCCATACCTAATGTGTCTGGGTTTACCCAAATACAGCTATGTTCCCCTGGCTTCTGGTTCCCCACTAGGCTTCTCCGCCACAGGCCTGGCTGCTTCTCTCCCTATCTGCTCCACCTTGGGTGGGCAGAGCTTCATTCGGTCCCTCCCACCTTCTGAACAGGCCTTCTGTCTTAGCTGCTTTGCCGTGGGTGGGCAGAGCTTCAGCTCCTCCCAGGGTCAGAGCAGGCCTACTGTCCTAGCTGCTTTGCCGTGGGTGGGCGGAGCTTCAGCTCCTCCCAGGGTCAGTGCGGGCCTCCCGTCCTAGCTACTTTGCTGTGGGTGGGCGGAGCTTCAGCTCCTCCCGACGTCAGAGCCGGCCTCCTTCCCTAGCTGCTTTGCCGTGGTTGGGCAGAGCTTTGGCCCCTCCCACCAGCGTCTACTTCCCTCCCCAACTGCTCTGCCCGCCCACCTTCCACTCCTGCTCAAGCGTCTGCGGATCTCCAGCTGAGCGCCCTTTTTCTATGTCTCGAAAAAACAAACAAACAAACAAAAAAAAAAAACACAAGACTTCAACTATTCTGCAAAATTTCGTAAATAGTTATAAGGCCTTCCTGAGGTATGGGAAGCCCAGTTGGCTAGTGGGCGATCACCATGTCACCTTTGAGTTTGCCTGCTGTGTGTTGGGATCGATCTAACCAGTCGCCTCTCCAAATGGGAGTTCCCGAATCCCGGATTTAGTATCTTCCCTGTCTGCAAGAGATGGGGGAAAGCCTTGCCCTGGGACTTTTAACAGTCCCTTGGGAGCTGTGCGTGTTCCCGGAGGGGCCAGACCCTCTGGTTTTTGCACAGTGTCCCATAACTCTGTGTTCTCTATGGCTCTTCTCTCCCACATTCAAAATGCGTCTGTGCAGTTTGCCGCCATCTTCCGCTGCCCCTTGTCTGACCATCTTGACAGTTTCTTTACTAGACAATAGGGACAGATAAGAAACCTTCCATCAACTCTGCTCCATTCACATGGCTTCAATTCACAAATCAGTGCACATCTTAACTGACTAGACTCGAAAACAATATCCATGTTTTTTGTTGCTACCACATAACACATTTCACCTTCAAGAATTGATTCTATGTTAGAGTGAAAGGATGAAAAAGAGTATTCTAAACAAATGCTATAAGGAAACAGCAGGTGTTGCTCTCCTAATATCTGACACAATAAGCTTCCAAACAAAGCTAATCTGAAGAGACAAATATTACCATTTATTATGATCAAGAGAACACTCCATCTACGAAACACCATAATGCTAAACAGATAAGCACTCAATTTTGGTGATAAAATTAAACTAATAGACATTAATGCCAGAGTCCAGTTCTGAGAGGAAGCCAAGGTCCAAAGCAGTAAGATGCAAGAGGGACAAGAGAGGAATCAGTCACAGGACAAATTTTAGTTTCTGTTCATGAGATGAGATTGAGAGGAAGCACATCTCGGTATGGCTTGATCTACTCTGACAACCAGTGTCTCCTGCATCTTTATTTATTCACAAAATCATTTCCACAGACTTTAATCATTGATTACATAAGTTCTTAGAGCATAGTCTGTTGGTGAAGGTGGTTTATTGAAATCATTGGCTACTGTTATATTGTAATTTTTCTATGGCTTCCTGCGGCAATGCCCACCTTCCCATAGGTTTTGTTTGTAGCAATGCCAAGTTTCCTGCAGGTGCTTGTTTGACAAGGTCCTAGTACTTGGATGACCTGGTCTGACCCTTCACTTCCCTTGTTGGGAATTTGTTACACAACTTGTATTCATTATTGTTAAGGGCTCATCACCAAAGGTTAGGAGAGGGACAATGTAAAATTCTTGTAAAAGCTAGTATTAATAGGAATAAAACTAATGATAGTTCCCTGGGAGAATCAGCTATGCAATAAATTGAATTTTCTATAGAACTTATTATTTAATTAGCATTAGTAACCATGAGACACATGATTTGAGAAAAAAAGCATTAAAGAAGAAAAACTTAGGGAAATTCTAGAAGCTGGGTTACATAAGCATATAAAAGAAACAACGTGAGAAAACAGAAATTTTCATGAGAAATAAAATTAACATGACAAAATGAGTTTTCTTTTAACTCTATGTCCTTTTTCTTAAAATTGGTATTATACAACCTTTCAGTTACAGAAATTTTAGACAGAACATTTTTATTTAATTTTGACTATTACTTGTTATATCAAGCTTATTCTATATTTTTTATTTATATTCATTAACCTGAATATTTAAACTTTCTATAGAAATTCAATCTCAGTCTTTTGTTTAATTTTGCTTAGTTTTGTATTTCCTTTCATATTTGACATATGACCACCATACTTTCCTTTGACTTTTAAAGTACCATGCAGTCATTTTGACATCATACAAGCATTGCTTAAACAAGTCAATTTTCTTTATTTTTCTGCAACATCAGAAAAGTCCTGATCTGACAAGCCTGCTCAAGAAAGCCAGGTAGTTCACTAAGCCAAAATATTTCTCTGTGTCTTTGTTATAAACCCTTGTTTCAGTGTGATCTCTATCTTTACCATAATCGTGTATAGGGTAGAAGAACATCGGCATTTCTAAAACTGCTTGTTGTGCCTTCAAGAAGGTACCAAGCCTTGCCATTAATTATATAGTCAAAATCCTTTCCTGTTCATACTAGTTCCATGTTTCTGAAGTTGGGCATACATAGGAAGAGTAATAGCAAAACCTAATAATTTAGTTATGGTTTTTCAGCTTCTAGAATTTCCCTAAGTTTTTCTTCTTTAATGCTTTTTTTCTCAAATCATGTGTCTCATGGTTACTAATGCTAATTAAATAATAAGTTCTATAGAAAATTCAATTTATTGCATAGCTGATTCTCCCAGGGAACTATCATTAGTTTTATTCCTATTAATACTAGCTTTTACAAGAATTTTACATTGTCCCTCTCCTAACCTTTGGTGATGGGCCCTTAACAATAATGAATACAAGTTGTGTAACAAATTCCCAACAAGGGAAGTGAAGGGTCAGACCAGGTCATCCAAGTACTAGGACCTTGTCAAACAAGCACCTGCAGGAAACTTGGCATTGCTACAAACAAAACCTATGGGAAGGTTGGCATTGCCGCAGGAAGCCATATAAAAATTACAATATAACAGTAGCCAATGATTTCAATAAGCCACCTTCACCAATTGGCAAGTTATTCAAATAAAAATGAACAAAGAAACACCAGAGTTAAATGATATTTATAGAACAAACAGAACTAATAGATATCTACAAATTATTCCATCCAAATACTGCAATGAACTTTCTTCTCTGAAATCCATAGAACTTTCCCAAAACAAGCCACAAATCTGAAAAATAAACAAACACCATCAAAAATTAAAACATTAACTAACCATATCCATTTTATCTCAATGGATTCACATAAAGCTTGAAAATCATTCTATCTCTCCCTGCAAAATACATAAATTTATGGAAACTGAAAGATACTATACAATGATGAATGGATCACTGAAGAAATCTAGAACAAAAGTTTTAAATTATTAGAAGTAAATTAAAATATAACATAATTAAAAACTTCCACGATACAATTAAAATAGCCCTAACGAGTAAATTTATATCTCAAAATGAATATCTTAAAAATCAACAGAATCGAGTGAGGAACACTAGGTCGTGAAGCTTACATGGGCTAAGGAGACTATAGAAGTGAGTCTCAGCTGATGGGGGAAGCCAATCTCAAATTCAGCAGTTAAAACAGGCTGACCTCATAATCCAGCCACAATCTAGCAGTTAGTGCTTGAAGTAAACTGACAAGGAGATCCAAGATGGTGGCAGTGGGCAGGGAAACTTATTGTGCTGGTGTGGGGGGGGGTAGCTACAACATCACAGAAATATAAACAAGCTGAGCAACATCCTAAGAAGCGTGAATTCACAGGGTCACACCCTGCTAACCCAGGGAGTAGTAGGGACCCTCAGACACTCAGGTAAACAGATCTACCCAGGCCGTGTCCAGGGTGCAGCTTGGCAGGGATCCCAGGCAGTGGGGAGTGGTAGAACACAGGCCTGAACACAGGCCTCTGGGTGCAGTGCAGCACAGAACCCAGCTGGGACGCAGGCAACAGGGTGCAGCACAGTGTGGACCCAGGCAGCAGGGAGCAGCATGCAAGGGAACTCAGTCAGTGGGGTGCACCATGCCATGGTGAAGAACTCAGGCCAAGAAGCGAGCCCCGGAAGTGGGGAAAAAGCCACTCAAAATCCCAGCGAGTGGATAGGCTCAGGCCCAAAGCAGAGGTCAACATCTTGGGGCACAGTCTAGGGGCCCGAAGCAGAGGTTAGTGACCAGGGACACAGACTCAGGGTCCAAAGCTGAGACCAGCAGCATGGGGCACAGGCCCAGGACACAGAGCAGAGGCCATCGCGGACCCTGCCACAGAAGTGGGCAAAAGCCATGCAGTGGCTAGCAGGGAGGCACAAGAATATATGGGCCTACCCAGAAAGATGTTGGACATAAAGATCCCTCTACTGGATATACAAACACTTGGAAGAATGTTGCACTCAGACAAGGCAGAGGGCTGCTCTTCCTGTACTGGTACAGTCTCCCACAGGTCTAATTACTGCAGGGTCTTGGGAGGTAGCCCCAACTGTCAGATAGAGGTACCTCCTGGCTACCTGAGGACCCAGTATTCACACAGTTAATCAAACACCTTAAAGAGGACCAGCAGTGCCACTGAAACAGTCCAGAAGACATCAGGAACAATCAGCTTAGAGCAATCAGATGACTAAAGTTCAGCAAAAGAACAAAACTAACAAAAATCAGGGAAATATGACTCCAATGAAATTCAGTAAAATGAACACAGCAAGCCCTGAACAACCCACCAGAGCTGAAACACATGAAAATGATGACAAATCTATACTTCGGAAAATGATGGAGTCCTTTCAAGAATGAAATCACTGAAAGAATACAAAGAATCCTCAATTTTATAAATAAAAGCATTGCAGAATACCATTAAAGACTTCCAAGATAATACAGCCCAACATGAACAGGAAAGAGACAAGGCAATGAAAGATTTGAAAGATTTTCAGAAAAGTCAAGAAAATTGGAACAGGAAACATATAAACCGAATAAAATCGTTCAAGACTTGAAATTGGAAATAGAAGCAATAAAGAAAACACAATCAGAGATAATCCTGGAGGTGGTGAATCAAGGGAAAAGAAAAGGAACTACAGACATGAGTATCAATAATAGGACGCAAGAGATGGAAGACAGGATTTCAGGCATGGAAGATTCGATGAAAGATATTAATACAACAACCAAAGAAAATGAGAAATCTAAAAAAGTTCTCACCTATAACGTCCAAGAACTCAAGAACTCAATGAAAAGACAGAACCTAAGAATTATAGGCATAGAGGAAAGAGAAGACTTCCGACTCCAAGGTCCAGGAAACATCTTCAAACAAATCATAGAAGAAAACTTCCCAAACCTAAAGAAAGAGATGCCAATAAAATTCCAAGAGGCACACCAAACACCAAGCAGATTATATCAGAAAAGAAACTCCTCTCGTCACATAATAATTGAAACTCCAAATGTACAGAACAAAGAAAGAATACTAAAAGCTGTAAGAGAAAAAGGTCAAGTCACATATAATGGCAGACCCATCAGAATTATACCTGACTTCTTCTCAGAAACTTTAAAAGCCAGAAGGGCATGGCAGATGTCCTACAAACCCTGAGAGAACATAGGTGATCAGCCAGACTACTATACCCAGCAAAACTCTCTACCAACATAGAT
The DNA here is from genome assembly GCA_907164525.1 of Lophiomys imhausi. NCBI lineage: Eukaryota > Metazoa > Chordata > Mammalia > Rodentia > Muridae > Lophiomys > Lophiomys imhausi. Next base: position 4,502,348 of record CAJQZJ010000594.1, read on the forward strand.
GGAGAAAACAAGATATTCCATGACAAAATAAAATTTAAGCAGTATCTACCCACAAATCCAGCCCTACAAAAGATGTTAGAAGAAAAATTCCAACCCAGGGAAGATAACTACACCCAAGAAAACAGAGGAAACAAAAAAACTCCACTGCAGCCAAACCAAAAGAAACACACAACCACCACATACACCAAAATAATAGGAAATAACAACCTTTGGTCATTAATAACCATCAACATCAATGGACTCAACTCCCCAATAAATAGACACAGGCTTAAAGAATGAGTCCTTAAGCAAGACCCATCATTTTGCTGCATACAAGAAATGCATCTCAGGCCGGGCGGTGGTGGCACACGCCTTTAATCCCAGCACTTGGGAGGCAGAGGCAGGCGGATCTTTGTGAGTTCGAGGCCAGCCTGGTCTACAAAGCGAGTCCAGGACAGCCAGAGATATTTAGAGAAACCCTGTCTCGAAAAACCAAAAAAAAAAAAAAAAAAAAAAGAAATGCATCTCACAAAAAAAGATAGATGCTACCCCAGAGTAAAGGGCTGGGAAAAGATTTTCCAAGCAAATGTACCCAGGAAGCAAGCTGGAGTAGCCATCTTAATATTAGATAAGATAGACTTTCAACGGAATTAATTTAAAAAAAATAGAGAAGGGCACTACATACTTATTAAAGGAAATATTAATCAAGATGACTTCTCAATACTGAATATCTATGCCCCAAATACAGGGGCACCCACATTTGTGAAAGAAAATATTCTAAAGCTTAAACCTCACATTGATCCTCACACATTAGTAGTGGGAGACATCAACACCTCACTCACAACAATGGGCAGGTCATCGAGACAGAAACCAAACAGAGAAATAATGAATCTAAGAGAGGTCATGAACCAAATGGACCTAACAGATATCTACAGAACGTTTCACCCAAATACAAAAGAATACACCTTCTTCTCAGCATCTCACGGAACCTTCTCCAAAATCGACCATATAGTTGGATACAGAGCATACCTCAACTGATACAAGTAAACTGAAATAACCCCTTGTATCTTATCACACCATCAAGTATTAAAGCTGTACTTCAACAACAACAGAAATAATAGAAAACCAACACACTAATGGAAACTGAACAGCTCTTCACTGGATGACTACTGGGCCATGGAAGATATAAAGAAGAAAATCAAAGACTTCTTAAAATCCAATGACAATGAAGGCACAACATACCCAAACCTGTGGGACACAATGAAAGCAGTGATACAAATAACTGGGGGAAAAAAAAAAGAAACAAGCACTCACAAGAAGAGCAGAAGGCAGGAAATCATCAAACATAGGGCTGTAATCAACAACCTAGAAACAAAAAGAACAATGCAAAGAAACAATGAAACCAAGAGTTGGTTCTTGGAGAAAATCAACAACATAAACAAACCTGTAGCCAAATTAACCAAAAGGCGAGGGAAAAACCCAAATCAACAAAATCAGAAATGAAAATGAAGAAATAACAACAGACGTTCAGGGAATCCAGAGAATCTTCAGGTCCTACTTTAAAAAACCATCAAATTTGAAAGCCTAAGAGAAATAGACAAATTTTTTCTTGATAGATTCCACCTCCCAAAGTTAAATTAAGATCAGGTTAACAGATTAAGCAGTTCTATAAAGCTTAAGGAAATAGAAGCAGTCATTAAAAATCTCCCAACCAAAAAAAGCCCAGGGCCAGATGGTTTCAGCACAGAATTCTACCAGACCTTCAAAGAAGAGCTAATACCAATACTCTTCAAACTCTTCCACAAAACAGAATCAGAAGTAACACTGCCAAACACATTCTATGAGGCTACAGTCACCTGATTCCTAAACCACACAAGGACCCAACAAAGAAAGAGTACTTCAGACAAACCTCCCTCATGAACATAGATGCAAAAATAATTAATAAAATACTGTCAAACTGAATCCAAGAACACATCAAAAGTATCACACACCATGATCAAGTAGTCTTCATCCAAGAAATGCAGGGATGGTCCAACATACGAAAATCTATCAACAAAATTCACTATATGAACAAGTTTAAAGGAAAAAAAACATACGATCATCTCACTAGATGCTGAAAAAGTATTTGACAAAATCCAACACCTCTTCATGCAAAAAGACCTGGAGAGAACGGGCATACAATTACCATACCTAGAAATAATAAAGGCAATATACATCAAGCCAGTAGCCAACATCAAATTAAAAGGAGAGAAAATTGAAGCATTTACTCTAAGCTCAGGGATAAGACAAGGATGTACACTTTTGCCATATCTCTTCAAAATAGACCTTGAAGCTCTTGCTAGAGCAATAAGACAGCCAATGGAGATCAAGGGGATACAAATTGGAAATGAAAAAGTTAAATTATCCCTATTTGCAGACGATATGATAGTATATATAAAGGATCCCAAAAATTCCACCAGAGAATTCTGACAGCTGATAAACCCTTTCAGCAAGGTGGCTGGATACAAAATTAATCCAGAAAAATCAGGAGCCCTTCTTTATACAAAAAATAAATGGGCTGAGAAAGAAATCAGGGAAACAACACCCTTCAAAATAGCCACAAACAATATAAATACCTGGGGGTAACTCTAACCAAGGAAGTGAACAACCTGTATGACAAGAGGTTCAGGTCCTTAAAGAAAGAAATTGAAAAGATCATCAGAAGATGGAAAGATCTCCCATGCTCAGGGATAGATAGGATCAATATAATAAAACTTGCCATCCAGCCAAAAGCAATATACAAATTCAATGCAAATCCTATCAAAATACCACCACAATTCTGTATAGACCTAGAAAATGCAATCCCCAACTACATATAGAATAACAAAAACCCAGAATAGCTAAATCAACCCTGTAAAATAAAACAAAACAAAAACTTCTGGAGGTATACCATCTCAGATTTTAAGCTGTACTACAGAGCAACAGTAATAAAAACAGCATGGTACTGATATACAAACGAACCAGTGGACCAATGGAATCGATTGAAGACCCAGAAATGAACCCACACACCTATGGTCACTTAATTTTTGACAAAGAAGCCAAAACTGTACAATGGAAAAAGGACAGCATCTTCAACAATTGGTGCTGGTCTAACTGGATGTTGGCATGTCAATAATGAATTTAGACCCATAAAACTTAAGTCCAAGAGGATCAAATACCTTAACATAAGGCCGGACACAATAAATCTACTAGAAGCAAAAGTGGGAAAAATTCTCGAACTCATTGGCACAGGTGATAACTTCCTGAACAGAACACGAACAGCTCAGGATCTAAGACCAACAATCAATAAATGGGGCCTCATGAAACTGAAAAGCTTCTGTAAGGCAAAAGACACTGTCATTTGAATAAAACATCAGCCTAAAGATTGGGAAAAAAATCTTCACCAACCCCACATCTGACAGAGGGCTAATATCCAAAATTTACAAAGACCTCAAGAAATTAAATGCCAAGAAATCAAATAATCCAGTCAAAAAATGGGGAACAGAGGTAAACAGAGAATTCACAAAGGAGGAATCCTTAATGTCTGAGAGACACTTGAAGAAATGCTCAGCATCCTTAATCATCAGAGAAATGCAACTCAAGAGGACTCTGAGATTCCATCTCACACCTGTCAGAATGGCTAAGATCAAAAGCTCAAATAACAGCACATGCTGGTGAGGTTGTGGGGAGAGGGAATATTTCTCCATTGCTGTTTGGAGTGCAAGCTTGTACAGCCACTATGGAAATCAGTCTGGTGATATCCTAGAAACACTGGAGTAGCTCTACCACAAGACCTAGCCATACCACTTCTGGGTATACATCCAAATGATTCCTCACCAAATCACAAAGAAATTTCCTCATCTATGTTCATAGCAGCCTTATTTGTAATAGCTAGAAAGTGGAAACAACCCAGATGTCCCTCAGCTGAGGAATGGATAAAACAACTGTGGTACATGTACACAATGGAATACTACTCAGCCATCAGAAACAATTAAATCATGTAATTTGTAGCCAAATAAATGGAACTAGAGAAGCTCATCCTGAGTGAGCTAACCCAACTCAGAAGGATGCACATGGCATCTATTCACTCATAATAGTATTTTAGCTATATATTACAGGATAATATATTACAATCAGTCACTGATGGGAACATGAACATAAGACTTTTTTCCTGTCAATGAGACACTTTTCCCTAGTGGTGCTGCCTTGTAGGCACCCAGCATACGAGAAGGCTCTTGGCCCTCATATGAGTGCTGAACTGGGGCAGGGGGCTGTTATGTAGGGACACTCCACTCAGGAGGAGTGGGATGGAAGGGATGGAGGGTAGAGGGTGGGAAGTCGGGAAAGGGAGGGGTGGAAAGAGGGTAGTGTGATGGAGATGTAACGTGAAGTAATACATAATTTTTTAAAAGAGATAATGTGACATTTCAAACTTGCAAAGCTAGGCCCAGCGGACACTAAGCTTGAAAAGGACTGCCTGTGGACTACCATAGTCCGACTGATAAAATCAAGTTTTCCTGCACAGACCTATATTAAGAATATTAATGTTCTTTTAAGAAAATTAAAATAAGTTTGGTTAGGTGTGCTTAGATATTAAATGTTTATAGATATTATGTTATAGGATATTGGTGTTTCTTAAGTACTAATAAATATAAGTACTTTAATTAAAAATTTTCTTATTATTTAATTAAAAAGTGTTACAAAAACAATCAACAGAATCACAAATAAATCACTTTTTATGTGTCTCAAGATTTTGAAAAAATGAGGACAAACTAGACGCCAAGCAAATGGATATAAAGAAATAATCAGTGTGAAGGCAAAAATTAATGAAATGAAAATAACAATAACCAAATCAAACAATGAATCACTGAAATTAAATATTTGTAAAGGTGTAAAGATTGATCACCATCAGTCCAACTAACAAAAATGAAAATACTATATTTAATAAAATTAGAGTCAGAAAGGACATCTTGCCCTAAAAAGAAATAATCTCAGACCAAGATGGATTCATAGCAGAGTTATTCTGAACATTTAAAGAAGTATAATCCATGATTATCAAAACAATTTTACAAATTGAAGACTCTTTTTTATGATGCCAGTATTACTGTAGTAGTACATACATCAAGCAAAAGACAATACAAACAGAGGACTATAAATAGTATTGGTAGTGAAATTATTGATATCGGACAAAAATGGTTGCAAAATACATATCTAATTATACTACACAACTTTAGTCATAAAATTGTCATGGAACCAGAACATAAATAGACATATAGATAAATGTAACAGAATAAAAGAGGCATATAAAAGCCCACGCAACTACAATTTTTTGGCATTTTTACAAAACATTATAATTACACATTTGAAGAAAAATATCATGTTTACAAATGATAGATAATCTTAATAAAATGAATACCCACATTTAAAAAAAATGAATCTAGACCCTTTCAATCAACACAAAAATCAACTGGAAGTGGATCAAAGGCCTCAGTATAAAACTTCAAATTTCTGAATTACTTAGGAGAATAGTTAGGGTATATTCTACAACATATAGTCATGGGTAAGAACTTTCTTTTTTTATTGAAAAAAATTTTTATTTTGTGAATTTCACATCATGCACCCTCTTCTCTCCCGTCTCCCACCTCCCCCCGGACCCACCCCCCACCCTTGCAATCTGTCCTAGCATAAAAAATAACAGCTCATTGTGGAAGCTGCAGAATCTCAGTATGTCCCACAATATTCCCCTTTGTCCACACATTCTGCTTGCAAATGTTCCTTATAATGATTCCTTGGTCTGGTATGAGGCCTGTGGTTTCTGTTACTCTCTCGGTACTGGAACCTCAGAGATATGCTGTAACTGTCCTGTGTCATGGAGAACCTACAGTCCTGGGTTGTGGAACTGACCTCTTCTTGGACTCTAGCAGTTCATCCATGAGGTAGATGTTGGAGTGAGCCTACTCAAAACTCTGGTTCTTGACCTGTAACCCCAACATGCATTTCCAGTTCTATTATGGAATGGTATCGGGGCTGCTCTCATGAGTGTTGGAGCATGTGAGGGGCAGGGACAGTTCTCCTTCTCTTGTGACCCCATCTGGGCCAGATCTCCTGTTGGCCAATGGTGTTGAGGGCAAAAGGGAGGGAGAGAGTCTCTCCCTAGCCAACACTTCCACATAGACAGAAGGCAGGGCTGCCTCTCCCACACTCATTCACTCAGGGCTGGCTCACCCACAACCTCCCCATCCAGGGCCAGGCAGAGTTCTTCCTGTTTCTTGTTTGTTTCCTGTCCTGGGAGTCTCTCCAGTGCTTGCCCTCTACTGGGATGGTAGTCATCTCAGGCTACCCCATGGCACCAAAGTGGTGTTGGTATCCAGCTTGCTTCCCCCCCCTCCCTGCAGGAATGTTAGACTACTATTCATTCAGATGTTCAAAGGTCAGAACACTGAATGTGTCCTCTCTCCTCTCTGCCACCTACTGATGCACATGTGGCACAGCAGTCACATCTGCAATGCTTCTAGGGGAGGGGTAAGAACTTTCTAAACATATCTCTGCTTCCTTAGGAAATAATACCAAAAACTGACAAATGTTGCTTGATGAAACTGAATTTTTTTGTATAATATATTAAATAATTAATTGAATGAAGATGTTATCTATACAGTGGAAAAATATTGGCTAGATATACATTCCAAAGAGGATTAATACTTAGGAGATACAAACAACTCATAAAAGAAAATAAAAAACTCAATAAAATATTAGACTACAAATTTGAGCAGATAATTTTTCACAGAAATTATAAGTGAATAGCTACTGAACCCTTTAAAAGTGTTCAGTGTTATTACCTATCAGAGATAAATGCAAATTAAACAACTGGAGATTCCATCTCACCCCACTGAAAAGGGCTATCACAAAGAAATAAAATGAAAACAAATGTTGGCACAGACATGGGGAAAGAAGAATGCCTATGCACATTTTGTAGGCTATAAACTAGTGAACACCATTATTAAAACCAGTGTAGAGTGTATTGAGAAAGTTGAAAAGAGAACTATCCTAGATATTTGCTACATGACTCCTGGCCTTATATGCCAAAGACTATCTTTTTCTTACTAGAGAAATATTTGGTCATTCACATTCATTTCTGCTCTATTCACTATATCTATGAATGGAATAAGTCTAGACATACATATGTAAATGAATTATTAATGAGTCAGAATATAGGTAGAAAGGGTTCAAAATATCATCTCCCCAGCAAGACATAGCCATTAGGTGGTACATATGCAAAATGGAATTTTACTTAGCTCTAAATACAAAATAAATAATAAAATGTAGAGTTAAATGGATGGAACTAGAAAAAAAATTATAACACATGTTGAGAAAGGAGCAGAAGAACAAATGTTACATTATGTATCACATATAGATCTTAGCTTATAATCTTTAGTTTTATATAATCTGCATAGCAGATAGAAGTTAGTTAAATAGAGACTATTGAGACAGGTTCATTTAAGGAAGAAGCCATAGTAAACAGTCGATATGAAACTAGAGTGAGAGAATACATAGTGTATAAAAATTTAGCCTGTAGATGGTGCATATGAGTGAGACAAGAAGGCAAGACGGTAAAACAATCAAACTGAAGGACATCTGAAATACCTATATGGAAATATACTAATATGTTACAACATTGAAAGTTATATTTTTTTCAAGAGAGTTTGACAGGAGATAACCAGCATGCCTGGAAAAAGCTACTCCTAAAAGCAGTGCTTTATTAAATAAAACCTCCAGTCCCTGGAATCTGACTGCTAAATACCTGTTGGACAGGGAGGCCCAGAGGATTCCTGGCCCCCACAACCAACAATCTAGGTTCTTATGATTACTCTTTTTGCCTATAAATACTAAATGATAAAATCCTCTTACTGAAGACTGAACATGCCTTGTCTGAACAATAGAGAAATAAGACAACTGGTGAATTCCTCTATGCTGTCTAGTTTCAGTCTCAGAAGATGCTATGCAGACTCTTGATGGAAAAATAACATCTATGGTCTTGCTCATTGTGAACCTTATAAACTATTAGAACAACTCACCTGGAAAGATTTTCTCACTTGTTCAATAGTGGCACACCTTTTACAGTGGTAATGTACTGCTCTCTGATTGAATATGAGTCCCCTCCACAGAAAGAAAAGTATGTCTACTAACCAAAACATGGTCAAATCTCACAATAGAGTAAAAGTAGGCATTTGGGAGAAGAAAGGGACTGAATACTGTGCTCAACTAAATTGACCCAGCAACACACTTCCTTCTAAATATTTATCTTATAACCGTGGGCAAGTGTTACTAATCTCAACCCAACTTAGAAAAGTCTCTTTTTTCAGTGAATAGTGGCAAATCCAGATTCATGGCTCTATAAAGTGCTGAGAGTAAGTGGTGGATGAGAGTTTCTAAGGAGACTAGTATACCATCCCCATTAAGGCTCAGTGAACATTTCTGAGCAGTGGGTGAAAAGAGTGAAAGAGCCAGAGTACAGGAAGCATGACTTGAAAATGACAATTCTCAGAGAAGACTTAACCTTACAATTATGTACTCATAGAAACTACATATAGGTTAAAGGAATCTACACAAAAATGAGTCCATCAACAGTGAGGCATCAAAAGATAAGACTTGTGGTATCCAGACCACTCACTGACGAGCTATTTGCTATGGACACATTTCCTACCTATCTGAAGAAGAGGGCGAGTCAATGCCTTTGTGTATACCCTAGTGACCACAACAACATCCAATGGTTTAATTTCACATAGATGGGGTAGTTGCATTAAATTTGTCACAAAGAAAACTAAAAGTAATATATCTGTGGCAGGGATTGATAGGGGTTATGGAGAGTAAGCTAAGAGGGAGCTACTTTAGCAAAACTAAGAGTAATATACCTGTGAAAGGGAATGATAGAGATTATAGGGACAGAATTATGACAGTGTAGAGAGAATCACACTAAATTATATACATGTGTGAAATTGTCAAAACACAAAAATATATGAAATATTTAAAAATAAAATAACAAAAACAAAGCTGTGAGGTTGACAAGAAAATTCATTCACATATGCCTCAGAGCAAGAGCTATAACACAAACCACAATTTTGTATGAGAGACCCTGAAACCATACCTAAAGAATTTCTCACCAGGGAGCTCTGTCCAATAACTATTTTTTAGCCTTAGGCTATGCTACCCTTAGTATTGATCGCTCAGTAGTCTTGCAATTAATCTTTCTGGCCAAGGATGGTTGTTTCAAAGTAACATAATAACATGTTATCTTTCTTTTTTTGCATTTTTATTTATCCTGTTAGTCACTCAACTTTGGATCCAGCCAAGGTTTTCTGCTTGTTATTTAAAGGATGACAAATTGAACACATATTTTCTCCTTACTTATTAATTCTTTCAACTAATTATTATAATAGTATTTGCAATTGTGACACATGAGGTTTAAATTCATTTATATTATTTCTTCAGCTTCTTTCCTCATGTGTTTGATCTTGCTGTGCAAAATATTCAAGAGAGCATAATACCCAGGGAGATTTCTGGAATTAACTCATTTTTGTTGTGAATATTAATAGTAATTCTCTTAGTTTCAAAATGTAGTTGATCACTGAAATCCTGAAAATCTTCCTGTATGTTACCACCCTGAATCATTGTATCTGTAATTATTTTATAAATTCTGATGCCCTAAAGTTAAAGAATAAAGGGTACAGGAAACAAGTGTAAACTGGGTGTACTGTTAATGCTTTAGGATTCAAACCATTTGGCGTTCTCATAATAATGCCCCCCACAAAAAAATTGGCAATATACATCTTAAAAAGCAAAGTAGCCCAGGAAGAATTTATTGCATATCATCCAATGCCTTAACCAGTAGTTCTCAACTTATACCTAGTGACCCCTATGTGGGTCAAACAATCCTTTTACAGGGGCCACATATCAGATATCCTGCATAACAGATATGTATGTTATAATTCATAACAGTGAAATTACAGGTGTGAGATATAATTTTACAGTTGGGGATCACCACAACATAAGGAACTGTATTAAAGGTCACAGCACTGGGGAGGTTGAGAACCATGGGCCTAAGGAGGCCAAAAAGGAAAACCATGAGTGTGGCAGAATTTATGATCACATTGTTAACCCTGAAACTGTGAATTGAAAAACCTGTTCTAGTTGTGGTATGGCTCAGCCTTTAATTCTAGAACTTTCTGTTTATTATAAACAGATGGTTATGGTGTGGCTCAGCTCGAAGCACATATCTTTAATCCAAGAGCTTTTTGTACACAAGATTAAACAAAGTTAATCCTAGGTCAAGAGGTAGAGCAAGAAACCAGCTGACAGGGATTAAACAGAAAGGAGAGACTGAGCTAAAGGTTATTTAAAATAGTGTGGAGGTGAACAGGTTTTTTTATTCCAAGAGTAAGAAAGTCAGCTTGGCAAGTTAGCAGGGCTTTCCTTCTGGGACATGAGCTGAGTGGGAAAGCTTTTGGCTCTGGGTCTTTTTCCTCTAGGATTGTCAGCTGAATAGGAAGATCAGCTAGGTGCTTTCTCTGCTTCTCTAGCATCTGACTCCTGAATCTTCATTTGTAAAATAAAATCACTGGGATATGTTAGTTTAGTTTTTAAAAACAAGACATGAGTTTACAGATACATGAGGTATTTAGTGAATCTTATCCCAAACAAGTAATAAAAGTCTCAAACCAAATTTTGTGGGCTCTAGAGACCATGCTTCATTTGTGCTTCTGCTATTTCACACTCACTGTCTTTACAGACAGAATGATTTATGAAGTACTTTAAATACTTCCAAAAAGAAATTATTCTTAAAATGTGAAAAATATTTATAACTCCATCATACAAATTTCTAAGTCCAGGACATCTAAACAGTTGAGCACAAAAGGACTGAACATAAAAGGATTGTATTAACTTTTTAATCATTTTTCCATTCTGGTTCGGGCCCCAAACAGGTTTACTACGACCCAAATGAACAGGAAGTCATTTTAAGAGAGCGACGTCCCATGCCCAGAGGGGCCTGGAACACAGGTATAGCACAGAGAATAACAGCCTAGGGGACATATGTATGTATGGGTTCATATTTGGGGAATAGAATGAGCTAGCTTAGATGGGCCAAGATTGCCCAATTCAGGTGAAGGCTTATTAAAAATCTATCAGGTGTCTGTGTGCTCATTTATAATGGCAGGTTAAGGATTAACACTGTCGATCAATTAATGATAATTTAAATGCTCCTAAATAATTTAATTATTTATTTCTACATCTGACTCCTACTCATTTTCGGACTTGTTCTATCTTCACCTGTGTCTAACTTGCTGCCTCTGCAACCTGTCTCTGTAAAACTGTTCTGGTAAGAAACTTTTTGTAAAAACTTCTCTATCTCCCCTTGTACCACTCTTTTTCGTTTGTTTTGTTTTGTTTGTTTTTTGTTTACTTATTGCCTCAAGTTACATCTCCATCACAGTGCCCTCATTCCATCCCTCCCGGGTATACAAGAGCAAGCTCGTAGCCCTGCACCACTCTTACATAAACTTTCTCTTGTCCTTTTCTCATGAGAGTTTGTGTACCCTATCTCTAACTGATTTTTGTCAAAACTTCACCTCGCCCTGTCACTTTCAAACCTGGCTGTTTCCTTCTATAAACTAACCTTACTTTAATTGTTTGTGATGAAAGGTGTTTACTAAGTGCATATTTGTTTTCCACCCAGATCATACTGTAATCCAGAGCATGTCTTCATTCAAGCCAAATCACATATACCTAGAACATCTTTGGATGTGATCCCTCACTAGAGTAACCAAGTTGCTGAATTAAACACTCTAAAGGTATTGTATATAATACACCCCCTTCAATTTTTTATAAAACAGAAAAATATCAGATTATTAAGTATGAAATAAAAATAGATGTTGACATTTTCTAAGGATATTAGCATTAAACATTCTTGTTATTTTAGATTCCTGCTTGAGAAATCACAGTTATTCCTATATATATATATATACTTAATCCTTTTAATTTTCTTACAATTATTTTTATACTTTCTATCCTCTTACCACTAGATTAGAAGCATCTACTGAATTACAGCTTTTTAGCTTTATTCAGTTTCTATTACACTGATCAGAGTTCTGTCTCAATATGTTTTCTGCTTAAACCCTTCAAATTGAATAAATGCCTGAATTTCAAGAAATGTACACAGTGCCATGACTTCCTACTTGCACTTCTAGAATAACAACTGTTATTAGCAAATTACATGGGAATCACTGTTTCAATGAGGTTTGAAATCAAAGTCTTCTTGATCAATGAAAATACTTATCAAATCCATTCAGTACATATATATATCCCCATTAATTAGGTCTCCTCAAACTCTATTCACTAGAAGAAAAATAATGACCTTCATTTACTACTTCCCACAAGTGGGTCATAATTAAAGCTTGTATGGCTCTGCTTATTGTTAAATCATTAAAATTCACTGTAGTGATTCAATACCTTGACAAAAGTCCTAATTAGTGAGGAGGTAATTACAGAAAGGATAATCATGTAGATTATACTACAGGAATATTAATAGACTAATAATATTAATGTAAGAAACAAAATAATGGTATTTATAATAATTTATTTCAATTTATTTAAACATATTTATGGAACATTTTCATTATTCAGAAATGTAGTTTTATCACTATTATAAAACAATAGTTTGAAAATAGTTCCATTTTGTTTGCTATGTTGATATGTCAACTTTTAACCCATTACTAGAGATTTTAAATTATCCCACTGTCTTTGACAATTTATTTGATTTTTCAATATGGCAAAGAGAGTAATTAATGTTAGTATAAGGCCTTAAGAATACTTCATAAATACTGGCATCATCTCTGATGTTTTGATCATGTTGTAGGCACAGTGGAAACTCTTAAGTATATTTCTCATAAAAAAGCTGTTTTGAGATCCACAGGGATTGAAAAACACAGGATTACACAATGGAAAAAGGAAAATAGACATTCACAAAGAAAAATGTACCTATGTAAATAATTAGAATAGAATATGTGGGCAGATTGAAGTTCATTATGTCTGTATTAGGCAGTTCACACAAGCAACTATTTTAAAAAGCAAAAATAGATCAGAAATGTTATGAGTAACAAATTTTTGTCATTGCTTTGTTTATATTCCTCTAAGAAAATAGGTTTGTTTGTTTAAGAAACATTCTTCTCTCATGATTTTTATACATGTTTTGTCATCATATACATTTGGTCTTACATCTTAATTCTGTCATAATTTCAGAGCATATAAGTGTTTTATATATACAAACTTGTTTTCTTTTTACATATGTATGAAAGTCCATATTTTTAATCATTGATTTCTGTTTTTTAAAAGGCACTTCAATTACTTTATGTAATTATTTTATGTACTAATTATTATGTAATTTCAATTATTTTTGTGTTCAAGCATTATAGGAAATCTTCTTTATCTTTCTACTTTTAACCAAATCAGTGCCTGACAACTACACCTTCTCTTAAGGGAGGAGACATTAAACAAAGTACTATACAGAAATGTGTTTCGTTACCACTGGCTGAGTTGTGTAAAGTGTAAGTATCTATTGTGTTGGTGTTATAGAATGAAGGTATAGCACCTGGTTTAGGAGACTGGGGACCAGAGAATATATCCAGCAATGAGCTGTGAAGCTTTAACATGACTGACATGGGATGAAAGCATTACAGGCAAGAGTTGTTGACTGATAAACATTCTTAGAACATGAAGTGAGTCAATGTGTGACTTGCAGAAGGAGTACATTCACTGCAGGCTGTCTGGTGTGTAAGAGAACTGGAGAAAGTCACAACAAGTTTGAGACCAAGAACAGGTCTCCACTTAGAGCTTTGGAATTCTTATATGAAGGATTTTGTGCACTCTTCAAAATCATGGAAAACTACTGACAAATTTTTTCTTTGTTGTTTCTTTTAATTATCTCTTGAAATAGTATGAAGACTAGAATCAAGATGAAAGCAATCAGAAATATTAGGAAGCCATTCCAGAAAGCATTTCAGGTAGAGGTGCTGGATCATAAACATCCTTAAGAAAACACCTGCTAAACAACTGAGAACTTTGGAGATCACAGTGATGTCTTATAAAGATGGATGAAGTGAATTGATTCAAAAAATAGCTTCCATTCGGGAATTAACACATTCACTTTTGGCCATCAGGACAAGATTATTTTTCTTGTTCCTCTAGTCCTAGAAACATTATCTACTTAACAATTTTATTTTATTTTCCACTCTCTGAAAGAACCTAAAAAGAAACTAAAATTTAATTCTTTTTTTTTTACTTTTACATTTATTTCCTCTAGAAAACTGTGTGTATCAAATAGATTACTTTATAATACTTAAAATGTTCACATAGCATTTTTATCTGTACACAAGTGTACATAGATTTTTTCCTTCCAACAATCAACCCATCAACTTGGTCAATTTTAGCAAATATAATGTAAATTATTTTACTGATTATATAATAATTCCAGCTTCCTCCATTGTCTTCCACTATCTCATGGTGGATATTTGCAACCTCCTCATCTGTCCTTCTTATATCCTTCCACTAAAATTTGTTGATTAATTTTAGTCTGTCCTGTGTACCATTTGACTTCTTAACATGCACAAAGCCCCCGTCTTGTCTACTTGATGATTGTACTTTCTTGCTTCTTATCAGTTATATTTCAATTAGATAAGTAGAACTACCATGAGTGACATGAAGAATATGTATTCTCCAGGGTTCTGACCTTATTCTATTATAAGGACAGAATAAAGTCTATTTAAAGCAATTGACTCTGCTTTTTAAGTCATCAGGGCAGAGATCACTAGGCAAGAGTTAGATAAGAAATGAATGGAGAAATGACAAGTTGGGGGAGGGGCCCTAAAGATGTCTGGGGTCCCCAGCACAAATTAAAATGCTTGTCAAGAGATAAGCATTTAACTTTTAACTGGCTGTCGCGTCCCCCTCGACCAGCAAGAACGACGCAACTCGCAAAAGCTCTTCTCAAGCAGTTTATTCAGGTCCCTTGAAAACAGTCTTCTGAATCCTTGCTTGTGTCTCTGCTTGTCTGCTTGTGTCCCTGCTTCTCCTCCCCCAAGCCTTTATATGCCTACTCAAACCCAATCAGATCATGCCACCTAGCGATCCAAGATAGGCTCACAAAAGGAGGAAGCACACCGGGCTAGGCAGCTGCTACCAACTAAGGCTTGTTTACAGCTAAGCTTGAGCTTTCTGGCAATAAGCCAGGCACCATCTTAGGGTTGCGGCTCACCACAGATCCCCCTTTTTGTTTTAAAATGCAACAGGCAAGGGTAGAGGTCTGATCTCTGATATGCATGTAAAGAACATTGTAATGACCCCACGCCCAGTAGCCAACCAGGCTGGTGCCATACCGGTCCGGTATCTTTTACTCAGAGATGGGAAACTAGGATACCAACCCATATGCAATCAAACATGCCCTTCTTGAAGTCGCTAGAAGCTGACCCCAAGTGCAGTGCTTAGCCTCACATCCTGAGTGTGATGATAGCTTAGTCCTTTAGGACAGTCAACCAAGCTTGCGGCTGTCCAGCCTCCAAGGCAGCAAAGGCTTGCACCAGCATGGCATTACTTCTCCTCTGTGAAATCCTCATCTTACAGATACACCATAGGGCAATGAAACTGACTAGGAAGAGCATGCCTCCTAGGGCACCCATTCCCACCCATTCCTTCAGATGATTCATGGCTCGGAGGATCCATGTTGACAGTCCTCAGCAACAGAGACATCAACCCGGGTGGAATTCACATGCATGATGGCAATTCTCAGATTCTGCATCAGCTTATCAAACTTGCCAGACCAATTTCCTATAAGATACTGAGAGAGTTGCTTAGACAAATTTGCAGCTACAGTATAATTTTGATATGGCACAGAAGTCACACACAATCCAGTCATTTTCCACTCACAGCCAATCTGGGCCACCTGCCACAATACATCCAAGGCCGTGGCTACATTGGCTGACAAATTATTCAGTGTAGCGGCAGTCTGCACTGAGGCATCCAGGCTTCCAACCCCTTGTTCTTATAAGGGGTGATAGCTGCTTTACACTCCTTTGTACATTGCTCATACACAAGTTGTTTAATTAAGGGCATTGCCAAATCAGGGTCTCCAAATACCCTTCCAGCGGCCTCAACCATTCTAGCCACGAAGTCTGAGAAAGGCTCCAGGGGATCCTGAATAATCTTGGTTAGATTGCCATTCACTTCCCCTTTGTTAGGCAATGATTTCCAAGCTCTGGTTGCGATTAAATTGATTTGCTCAAACACCTGAGCCAGATACCCAGTTGGTTGTTGAGCAAATCGACCTTGCCCAAGAAGCATGTCCACATCCCAGGCTGGGTTTCCTGCTGCACGATTAGCAGCAGCTTGTTCATTAGCAAATTCAATCAAGAAAGCCTTCCAATCTAAATACTGCCCAGAGGACAAGCAGGCACTAGGAGTCATGCAATAACGATGAAGAGCTTCCACCTGAGCTACAGTGAAAGCAGCATTAATCCCATAAGTGCGGACAGACTCAGCAAGTGCTTTAATTATCTTAAAATCGAGAGGTTCATGATAACGATTTCCCCCTCCATCCTGAAAGACAGGGTAGTACAGCTCATGTCTCACTTCCCTCCAGACATTTGGACAGAATGACCGCCCACTAGGACCACTAGGAGGGGAAGTCTCATTATATGAAGGCGGCGACAACACAGGCAGCCCCGGACCTGAGGGCTCTATCTGGGTGCAGTCAGAACTCTTCCTCAAAGATGACTTCTCCATTTCCCTTGCTAACATTTCAAGTTCCTCTTCAGACTCTGAGCTATCCTCTTCTGAAGTATCTTTCCCAGTTTTGACCAAGCGCTCCTCTTTTAACTGCTCTAATGCCTCTTGTCCCTTTTCCACGGCCTTGCAATATCTCTGATCTTCTAAACAACTACGAACAAGTCTCCAAATAGGCCGTGCTCCTCCCTGCAATGTACCTTGCTCCCAGTCAAAATCTAGATCTCTCCCAAGCTTATCCCAGCAACTGATAAAGGCCAGGAAGTCCAGCATTCGCTCCATTTCTGTGAGGTACTCTCTGCTTTCCTCACCTTGCTTTGCCAGTTGTGTCTTCTACTCGTCTGAATCACGGAACTTTATTGCTCCCTCCCAGAGACCTTATTGCCTCTTTACCAAGGTCCTTATTGCTCCCTCCCAGAGACCTTATAGTTCGCAACTTCCCACGAAACTTTACCTTTAGTTTGCAACTTTCCGCAAAACTTTACCTTTAGTTCGCAATTTCTGCGAAACTTTACCTTTAGTTCGCAATTTCCGCGAAACTTTACCTTTAGTTCGCAATTTCCACGAAACTTTACCTTTAGTTCGCAATTTCCGCGAAACTTTATTGTCCCAATTTATCCCGGGAACTTACCAGTGCACTGCCCCTGACTGCAAGAGTTCTGAGTCTTTTCTGGTTCCCCGGACGGGCCACCACTTGTCACATCCCCCTCGACCAGCAAGAACAATGCAACTTGCAAAAGCTCTTCTCAAGCAGTTTATTCAGGTCCCTTGAAAACAGTCTTCCGAATCCTTGCTTGTGTCTCTGCTTCTCTGCTTGTGTCTCTGCTTGTCTGCTTGTGTCTCCGCTTCTCCTCCCCCAAGCCCTTATATGCCTACTCAAACCCAATCAGATCATGCCACCTAGCGATCCAAGATAGGCTCACAAAAGGAGGAAGCACACCGGGCTAGGCAGCTGCTACCAACTAAGGCTTGTTTACAGTTAAGCTTGAGCTTTCTGGCAATAAGCCAGGCGCCATCTTAGGGTTGCGGCTCACCACAACTGGCCAAGCTTCATATTACAGAGAAGTTGTGAACCTGGATATCAACATAAACACTAGGCCTAGGATTTGCAAGATCTGATAAGAGAACAATTGAAAATAATGGAAGATTTGTGGGCCTGGCTACATATCTAAGGGGGGATCAGTAGCAGAAATTGTCTATAATTTGCAGAAGCACTGAATCTCACAGTAACCACTCATGAATTCCATGGCTGGTGCTTACTTTTGTCCCTCCAGTGCTAGAAATTTACTGTCTTCCTTTCCTTCCTGTTCCTGTGATAAAATACCAGGACAAAAGCAACTTAAGAAAGAAAAGATTTATTTCATCTTGCAGTTTAGGTTACAGTCCAGCATGATGGGAGTCACAGCAGCTGGAGCTTTCACAAGTATTTTAAAATGTTCACATTATACCCACACTCAGAACCATAAGGTGATTAATAAAGCCAAACTCAGTTCCCTCTCCTTGCATCCTAGGGGGGCTGAGAGTTTTTCTTCACTGAGTTTTTAAGAATTCTACATTTACAGTCACAGAACACAGCAAAGCTGTATTAAAAGGGAACATAACACTTCACAGAGCTCAGAGAAACAGACTCCCCCTGAGGAGACAGTATCTAGAGGAGACATTCATCCAGCCTTGGCTCTTAATACTCTAATAGGCAGAGTGTGGGACATGGATAAATCTCTTGTCTTCCCTTGTGATTTGACAGTGCATGGTACATATTGCTTAATGGACCGTTTAAATGAAGACAGGAACCTGAATCGGTGTTGTAAGGGTCTCAAGTTTAAAATTCTTCTCTGATAAAGCTCGGCTTGAGAAAAAAAGGCTATCAAAGGGCTATCTTTAGACAAGAACCAATAAGTATTCATTTTGAGTCAAAAGGAGAGACCTAGGGTAGAAATTAAACATGGCTGACATAAGCAAAAACAATTAATGGAAAGATTACTAATGATATCTATTATACTCATAGATTGGTGCCTACCCCAACTATCAGTAGAGAGGCTTCCTCAGACAGATAATGGGAGCAGATGTAGAGACCTACAGGCAAACAGTAGGTGGTGCTTGGGGAATCTGAAAAAGAGGGGAAGAATGATTGTAGGAGCCAGAATGGTCAAAGGCACCACAGAGATACGCATGACCTGCAGAATCAACTAATCAGGGGTCATAGGGGCTCACAGAGACTGAAGCAAAAATCATGGAACTTGCAGAAGTATTTTTAAATGTTTACATTTTACCCACACTGAGAAGCAAAAAGTTATCAATAAATCCTGTTCTTTGTCCTCTGTATACATGCTGTGAATATTTAGCTTGATGTTTTGTGAGATTTCTGACAGAGAGAATGGGAGTGTCTCTCAATCTTTTGCCTGTTCTTGAGACCCTTTACCTCCTACTGGAGTGCCTTCCCCAGCCTTGCTATGAGAATGTGAGACTCCTTTTGCTGGTTCTTGTTATGTAGTATTCAGTTGATATCCCTGGGATTCCTGCTTTTTTCTAAGGAAAACTAAGGAGCAGATTTGGGGCAGAGGACACAGGGATGGTGGGAGGGGGGACTGGAGAGGAGTGGAAGGAGAGGTGGCTAAGATTGGGTTTTATTGTATGAGAAAATAATAAATAAAAAGAAAATGAGAGAGAGAGAGAGAGAGAGCTGGGCTCACTGTTTTGATGCTCCTGCCTTCACTATATGCCCAATTTTAGAATTCTCTTTAACTGTCTTTCTTAAATTCTTGTTAAAACCTAGCCTTTAAATGATGTAAGCCATATTTTGAGTATGTCCTCTCATCCCAGATAAACTTAGTAAGAAAGGCTGTCATTGGCATGACCATAAAAGAGTTTAATCTAGGCAATCCCTCGGTTAAACTTCCTTCTCAGGTTTGTCCTGGTCCTGCTAAATTGGCAATTAAAACTAATTATCACAGTCACCCAGTTATCCTTATATTACAGTGTTCATACTATTTGTTTTCATATAGTGTTTTGGTTTAAAAATAACCCACAATAGTCTTATAATACCCTATATATATATAAGCTGTATAGCTAAAAGATATCAGAAAAGGATTAAGAAAATGAGGATGATGATAATATATTGTTTTTATTAATTCCTTTATGAAAATATTATAGTATGGATAGAACAATGCTGTAATTTATCTTATCCATTATCAAAATATCTCTAGACTCATCAAGTACAACTGGATCACATGTGAGCCAAGATGGTTAGAATGCTTGTATTTTTATATATTAAAATTTTCCTTATGATGACAATCAGTGTTTCCAAAGAGGTCAAAAATAATGAGTTATTCTCCATGATACAGCTTATATTCTTTTTTTCATGTGTTAGAGTATTAGGTTTATTCCTGAGTTTTAAATTAATTTGAGAACGGTTAAGTATTCTCCCAAAGTCAAATACTTTATATGTGGTTGTAATGATACTCATTATCATCCTTTTCAGGTATAACATACACACACATTTCAAGTTTAAAATGTATCAATCTATTTGCTTTGTGATTGCTAGAAATGTAGTCTATGCATTTACCTACTTTTTCTGAATTCATTATTAAGACAATAATTAAAAAATTAAGGGTAAGAGACCATGACAGTGAAGGTAACAAAAGACAGATCATCAAAAGGGTAAATATTTTAAGTATTTTCTAGAATATAAAAATTCATGGAACCATAATGATTAAAAAAGGAAAGTGAAGTTGTCAGAAGAGTGGTTTTTACTGAAGGAAAGGCTTTTCTGTTTAAGTTCTGGGCATTTGAAAAACTAGGAATGTGGCTCCAAATTTTAACAGTAGTGATTGAAGAATTAATTGCCACTTATATGAGAATCTATCCCCCCTAAAAAAGAGGTATAAACTGGAGGTCAAGATCTGCTTTAGCTAGAAATGGGTAGTGTTAAGCATTGAATTTTAGCAAACAGGCACAATGGCAAAATTTCCTATTTTCACCATGAATGCTAGGAGTTTAACTGAAAAAGAGACAGAATAGATTATATGAATGTGATCCAATGAAAATTTTTCCTAACTATACTCTTTGGAGGAACTTGACAACAATATTTGATGGTGTTCATTTGCCCTTATCAAGGAACAGTGTACCTCTTGTCCACAACAAGTGCAAGATACAATAGAGAATTTTCCCTGTCTTATTTTTAAGAATGATAGAAAGTACTTCTTTTATTTAATCAACAGAAAAGATAAAAAGAAGTCCAAATAAATAAATAATGACAAATCTGAAAAGTTATGAGAAATGGATCAAGAAAAAAAATCAGGGGGGCGGCGGAAGATGGCGGCGAACTGCACAGACGCATTTTGAATGTGGGAGAGAAGAGCCATAGAGAATACAGAGTTGTGGGACACTGTGCAAAAACCGGAGGGTCTGGCCCCTCCGGGAACACGCACAGCTCCCAAGGGACTGTTAAAAGTCCCAGGTCAAGGCTTTCACCCATCTCTCGCAGACAGGGAAGCCACTAAATCCGGGACTCGGGAACTCCCATTTAGAGAGGCGACTGGTAAGATCGATCCCAACACACAGCAGGCAAACTCAAAGGTGACATGGCAATCGCCCACTAGCCAACTGGGCTTCCCATACCTCAGGAAGACCTTATAACTATTTAGGAAAATTTGCAGAATAGTTGAAGTCTTGTGGTTTTTTTTTTGTTTGTTTGTTTTGGTTTTTTGTTTTTTCGAGACGTAGAAAAAGGGCGCTCAGCGGGAGATCCACAGACGCTTGAGCGGGAGTGGAAGGTGGGCGGGCAGAGCAGTTGGGGAGGGAAGCAGACGCTGGCGGGAGGGGCCGAAGCTCCGCCCACCCACGGCAAAGCAGCTAGGGAAGGAGGCCGGCTCTGACGCCCCGGGAGGAGCCGAAGCTCCGCCCACCCACTGCAAAGCAGCTAGGACGGTAGGCCAGCTCTGACGCTGGGAGGAGACGAAGCTCCGCCCACCCACGGCAAAGCAGCTAAGATGGGAGGCCAGTTCAGAAGGCGGGAGGGACCGAACGAAGCTCTACTCACCCAAGGCGGAGCAAATAGGGAGGGAAGTGGCCAGGCCTGTGGTGGAGAAGCCTAGTGGGTAACCAGAAGCCAGGGGACCATAGCTGTATTTGGGTAAACCCAGACACATTAGGGGTGGAGACAGGCCCTGTCAGCCTCCCTGATGAAAAACAAACCCACAAAATCTCTGCTAGAGCAAACAGGTCTATACCATTAGAACCATTGAAGGCTGATCACTCAGTGTGCAAAATAGAGAAGTCTGAACTGGGAGCAGTGTAACAATCCCGGACTATTACTCACTACCTGGGAATAGGCTGCACC
>CAJQZJ010000594.1:4544506-4565221 GCA_907164525.1 Lophiomys imhausi
GGGTGGTGATGGTGCACACCCTTAGTCACATCATTGGGGAAGAATACTCTGCTTCTTAAGCATGAACGAAATGTAGTCAGCCAACTTCCTACTCCTAACAGTTGCTATAGATTCCCTGCCATGATTGACTCAAACTTTCTGGAAAAATAAGCCAAAATAAACACTTCTTTCCCTAACTTGATGCTTATGCGGTATTTTATCACAGCAACAGGAAGCTAATGCCCTGTCATTTGGAGTACTATGGAATTTATCATCAGTCTAAAATGGTAACATCAAGGTGAAGAAGAAAGTGAAAGAGACTGGAAATCAAAAGGATCCAAACACATACTTATTCTTAAGATCTCAGGTTAGAATACTCCCTGTCAATGTCAAAACAGGCTCATGTATAGTGGTGATAGTTAAAATACAAGACTGACCTTAGACACACAGGGAAGGAAATATACAAGATTGATAGCTGTAGTTGGTTTATAAAATCATCACAGTTAATCACCATGAAATATGATGACAGTAAAGTACAGTTGCAGTTCAATTGTAAAACTAACTCCACTGTTGAACATAGTAGTTTATAGTTACAATGTGAAGATACACAGCCTGCCCGAAGCCCTGCCATGAATATATGTTAGATTTAGTACTATGAAAAATGAGGCTCTGTAGGGATTAGATAAATTAGATTTAGAAATTTTTTGGAGTTTCTGATACTGTCTCTTAATTCGGGGCCTGAAGAGCATTATCAGCATGAAGTCAGCAAAAACAGGAAAGACTTAATAGACTGAAAAACAAGGTTGAAGTCAGGAAAAACAGGAAAGACTCAATAGACTTGAAGAAACAAAGTATCTGGCCTGACATTGTTTTCAGCTGCTAAGTGGGCAGAGCCCAAATTAAGCTGAAACAGAGTTCCTCCTATTTAAGGACAGTGCATGGAGCCCAGAAGAAGAAGAGGCCCCTGATGTTAGAGAGCTCCAACAGTCCTGCTGAAAAAAGGGCTGGCCATTGATGGCCAGCTCTCTCCCTGAAGCAGAAAGAAGCTGGTGAGCAAAGAAAGCCTGAGCAAGACACCAAAAGGCCAAGGACTAAACCCTGTGGCTCAACTTTTGCCTAGAGGGATTTGATCTGCCCGAACAGTGGCCTAAAGGAAACTGTGCCTGGCTTTAAGGACTGAGGCAGAGCAGCTGAGTTCCTGATTCAAAAGAAGTAAGTTGGCCTGCAGACGGCTGGGGTCTCCCACAGAGAAGAAAGCATGAAGCCTTATTTAAGGTGAGAGTGCAATAACCAACTTACCCTGAGGAACCTACATCTGAGAGATCCAGAAAAAGGACTGCTAAGTGCGCTAAAGAATCTACAACAAAGACTGTGTTCCTGACGACTGAGGACCTGCCCCAGAGACTGTATCATTCTAAAAGGTTAGAAAAATAATTATCAATAGGTTTAGTGGATAGGTTAAAGGGGTTGTAGGAATTTATAGGATTAATGGTTAAGAAATTGTTGGTGTTTGTTATAAGTGAATTTAGTAATAAATAAATAAGTGTTAAATAATAATTTAAAAAAATGTCCCCCTTCTAGTAAAATAAAAAATAAATCTACATAATATCTACATATACAATATAAATAGTCTATGTACAATACATAAACTAACTTTAAATTTTTATCAATATACATTAAGGCAAGTGTTAAAATAACCTTAAACTTCTCACAATACATAGTTGAATTTACATCTTTTGACAAAAGACATTAAAGCAAACAAAACATTTTAAATTCTTATCAATAAACTTACTTTCTATTACATACAAAACATTTTTTAAACTTGCATCAATAAACAGAATCTTGAATTTCTACCAATATAACAAAATAATCTTAAGCTTTTAATAATAAAAGAGACAAAAAAAAGAATGAGGGAAAAAAGAAAATCCTCAAATCCAATTTACAACATATAACATATATCCATTCAAAAAACTTCCAACCCATCTTTTGGGAATGGAGTGTAAATATTTTCGGGTATCCTTCAAAAATTGAGATATTGGCCAATTCTCGGGAAAGTTACCTATAGCTTTTATTGTCCAGTCTCTGTAAGATCGATCATTTTTTGGACTAGCGCTTTTAAAAATGATTTGCATACAAAGTTTTTAAGAAAACAGTGATTGAAGCAGTATGTTAGGTTGAATCTTCTGGCCCATTTGTCTTGTTGTTATTGTCATTCAGTCCTTGGCTCTGAAAATAAATTTTTGCTCTAAATTTGAGCAAATGGAAGGCAGAACAACTTTGTAAGTCCATTTTAAGGCATAAACTCTGTCCATCCTGGATAAAAGATTGGAATGTCATGAACACCATAAAGTTAATAAAATATTCTTACCATGCGAAGACATTTATATTTTAGCTAATGGGAGGTTCTCCCTGGTCAGATCTAATCTTTATAAGTTTTGTTGGTCATAAATAATAATTTAAAAGTTCTGTTACAAGGCTCCAAGTTTATTCCCTTGCATGTTGAGAAAGCTAACTTGTGTGACTCTTCTGGATACTAGCAAATCCCAATTTGTCCCATCAGACACTAGGGGATTTCTTATTTCTCACAAGAGGTAGTCAGAGCCTAATGTTTGCTTGGCTTCTGTGTGCCCTGAAATTCCATCAATGCAATGGAAGTGGCCCATGAAAGTGCATGAGATTCACTTACAAAAGCAAAAAAATTAATTGGAGCTATCTTAAAGTATCAGAAAATTAGGCCATTATCATCATAACAGGAAGCACTGCAGCATGCAGGCAGACATGGTCCTGGAGGAGCCATGAGTTCTACATCTTGATCTGAAAGCAGCCAGGAGGAGACTGTCTTCCAACTGGGCAGAGCTTGAGCACTAAGAGTCCTCAAAGACGGTCTGTACAGTGACACACTTCCTCTAACAAGACCATACCTATTCCAATAAGGCCACACATCCTAATAGTGCCACCCCCTATGGGCCACGCATCCATACACACAAGTCTATGGCAGTCATACCTATTAAAACCACCGCATTCCACTCCCTGGCCCCCATAGGCTTATATCCATAGCATAATCCAAACTGCATTTAGTTCAACTTCAAAGTATTCATATCACAATCTCAACAATGTATAAATAAAAGAACAAAGTTCAACATCTCCTCTGAGATTCATGCAATCCCTTAACTGTAATCCCCTATAAAATCAACATAAAAAAGATTATATACATCAAACATCAAAGGATACCCATTACCATTCTAAAATGTCATACTGAGGAAATACTGGACCAGAGCAAGACCTAAAACCAGCTGGGCAAAGTCTAAACTTCATCTTCATGTGTGGTGTCCACCTCCTTTCATCTTCGTTGACTGTAACACAGTTCTTTCCCTTAGGCTTGTTCCACTCCCTGTTATCAGCTTTCCTCAATAGGTATGCCATGGCTCTGCCAAAAGAGATTTACTTCTAAATGAGGATCCTGAAAGTGAGAAACAAATTTTCAATGAGAGTTGAGGATTCATCTGTTCTGTCTTTGTTCCAGAAAGAGGCATTAGCATTGTCATCCTAGACAGCACACAGATCTTGCTTCTGGAGATACAATCTTTATTTTTATGATGTTTTGCTGTATTGTCTTTGAAAAGTTAAGAATGGAAAAAGCTGTAAATTCTCCTGATAAGAACACATAGAAACCCAAAAGATATATGCAAAGATTTCTCTAGCAGGGTGCTGAGACAAATTCACACAAGCCTTTCAATGCATGCCTAATTACAATCTAGAACAAGTTTTCAAGCTGTGCGTTGGCAGAAAATGGGAAGAATGCTTTATTTTAGCATCATGTTAATAAGTTATAAAATATAGAATGTGACATGCTGAGGGTCTGAACCCAAATGAAATCATTGAGAATTAAAGTTAATGACAAAATCCAATGGAAATTGAATTTTCAGTATTTCAAGTCAAATACTGAATATTACTAGCAGACATAATTACTTAGGTGTGTAAAATGAAAGAAAAAGATTTTGGTTAAATGACATCATCACTACATGTTAAATGTATATATGAGAAGATGGAATCTTAAACATATTAAGATAGAAAGGTATTATAAAAGATATTAGGGCAATAGGTCAAGGATTATAAAACATTCCTCTAAAATAAGTTTAAATTATTTAAAACTTTCTTTTAAATGAAAAAAATGTATGAAATAAATGTGTTAATAGTTATTGGTATATGTTTGCATTTATGCATTTATGTATAAAAATATATTTCCATACACATACGAATAGGTATATCTCAGAAAAAAACTGTGTTCAGTCCTAGACCATCATGATAAAGTAAGTACTGCAATAAATAAAATAATCTATTTTATTTCTTTCTCATATTTTGAAATTATAATATATTTATAGAACCCCCCCTTCTCTTCTCTCCCTCTGAAACTCTTCATACACTTGCCTTTCTCTCTTTCAAGTTTATGGTTTCTCCCTTCATTAATCATTGTTAAATTCATATGTGTCTGCACACACACACACACTCACATACATACACACACACACTCCTAAATATAACCTGCTCAGTCTATGATGTTACTTTTTTTGTATATTTTTATGACAAACCATTTGGCATTGGAAAATCAAGTAGTATGTAGTTTTCTGAGGAAGACTTTTTCTCCTGTTTTCAGCATAACTTGGTTGCCTGTAGTTCATTATGTAAGGTTGAAGCCTCCTAGGCTTATCCTTCCACAAAGCCTGGCCAGTCACTTTGTCCTGTCTATTGTCCTACTTCATATTTATGGAGTTGGAGAGAATTTATGAATATAGCTGCTGACATTATTGGGAGACATAATATCACAGAAAACTCCCCTATCCTCTTTATCCTATAATCTTTCTACCATCCCTTCTCACATGTTCCCTGAGCCATAGGTCTATGGGCTGTTTTGTAGATGTATCCATTGGTACTGGACTCTACTACTATGTATTTTGGTTGATTGTGGCTCTCTGTAATGATCTCTATCTTTTTTTAAGAGAAATTTATTTAATGGAAGGTAAAGACTACACTTATTTGTGGGTATGGGGACAAGTATTTAGACTGTAGTTATGATTTGTACTATTTTAGTAAAGTGATGGTTAGGTCTTGTTTAAGACTTCTCTAGTCCAATGTAGTTGGCTAGATTTCTAGTACCAAGCATGCCATCCTGTTTTTGAGAAGGTCTTAAGTTCATTTAGAGAGCTGTTGGTTACCAACAAGGTATATGTGCCACTAAAATATCCCTGGGGTTATTGCGCCATGCTAGGCAATGGAGTCCTAATCAGAAATTCTGTTACTCACATCATATAGGGTACTGCCTATGCTTTCTTCTACGAGCTTCAGTGTTTCAGGTTTCACATTATCCCTTTGATCCATTTGGTAGCATTTTGTGTTATTTAGTTGTTCAAGGTAAGACATATGGGTTTAATGTCATTCTTCTGCACCTGGACATCCAGTGTTCCCAGCATCATTTGCTGAAGATACACTCTTTTCTCCACCTCTGGCTTTTATAATATTTGTCAAATATTAAATGGCTGTAGTTACCTGTACTCATGTTTAAATCTTTAGGATTGTTTCTTTGCTCTGCATGTCTGTTTTTGTGCCAATGCTAAGTTATCTTTAACACGATGGCTTTATGAAACATCTTAAGGCCTAGAATGTTAGTCCTTGAAACATTATTCTTTTGTGAAAGGATTGTTTTGACTATCCAGAGTCTTTTGTGGTTCCATATGACTTTTAGGGCACTTTTTTTTTTCTATTTCTGTGAAAAATGGGTTCACCTCATATTTTTTATTTTTCCATGCATGACTATTATGCTTATATTTTTAACATGCAAAATGGTATGCTTACAAATATATGATTTAATTTTTTAAAATTCTATAATGTCAAGCAATGCTTAAGTTTTAGTTAGATATAGTCATTTACTTTTGGATGATTTTGCCTCCCTGCTAGTGATGGATCAACAATCATAATATAGCCGCTGAGATATTAGAGGCTGTCAGATTTCTTAAAATAATATAATAAGTCTGCTATATTGACTAGTTTTTCCTTTCATGCAAGATTTATTGGGATATATCCATGCAATTCAGTATCAATACATCCACAGTAGAACTATTTGTGTGTGTGTGTTCAAAATATATTTTTCCATAATAATAAGTATTAATGGATCATAAAAGCAAATATTCATGTCATTGTAAAGGACAACCTTCCTGTCCTGGAAGCAAATGAGATATAGCACTTTGTTTTCGATCCTGACATGTTTGTATAGTTATGACCAGTTTTTTTACATACATATTTTTACTTCACCAAATGTTATAACTTTCATTTTAAGCAGTGAACATTCAATGTGGTATGCTTGCAAATACACATGACTTAATTTTAATTTTCTAATATTAAATATTGATTAAGTTTTAGTAAGGTGTAACCCTTTGCTTATGGATGTTCTTGCGTCACTGTTATTGTTCACCAATAGTAGTGTGTGGCTATTAGTAATTATTTACATATTCATTCTTCATAAAGTTCTCTACTGAACTTTCTTAGCTCTCACTGTGACTCTTTCTGCTTTTGGGGTCAGTTTGATGACTTTACATTCTGGCAGAATACCTGAAGCAACCACTTCTTCTATGTTTTCCCTTTATTTCAGCCCAATTGTAACCTGTTCTTTTTGTAACCTGCAGCTGACAGGCAGACCTTCTCGTGTTTATGTTATCATCTCACTGCAATATTATCCATAATGGTCTGATTCACGTCAGGTAGCTGGTAGGTTCATTAGTCTATAGTGCACATTGATTGTGAATGCTTGATACAGATACTCTTCCCTGAGGTGTGTAGTCCTCCCCAAGTTACCACCATATGTCATGAGCTGATTTCAGGGTCCCTCTTCTTGAGTTTACCACTAGTCTGACTGTGTCCTTCTTAACAAGTTCCACTGCTGTGTGTTAATGAATTAAACCTTCCATGGACATCATCAGTACCACAAACTGGGTGGCATTAGTAATAGAGATGTGTCTATGTGCTGTATAGGTGATGGCTCCACCAAATCATCTGCAAGGCTCATTCTTGCTCAGGGCAGTTTGCAAATGAATCCATTGCAGACCTCCATCATTTGCATACAGAAGGATAACTTATCTTCTCTCTGCATTAAATTCCTTTATTGCATGTGTCACTATGTCCACATTTCTTCTTTTCATAAGGATACAGCATATTGTACTAAGACCTAATAACTTCCCTTTAACTGTTGAAATCTAATTTTTTTTAGATATACACACCATTTTTAAATTGGATAATTCAGTTTAGATATGTACTTTTTGTGGTCTTTATAAATTTTGTATATTCAAACTCTACTGGATGTAGAGTTGGTAAAAATATTATTTTCCCATTCTCTACAATGCCTCTTTGTCCAATTGACGATGTTCTCTTCAAAACAGAGGCTTCTCAGTTTCACGCTGATAACTGCATGGAGCCTTCATTCCTTACTTTCTAGTCTTTTTAGAGTGAAAAGGTACTCTCTAAGCTACAAAAAGAGAAACATAAACACCTGCCCAGCCACACACACCCCCTTCCTGTAATATGTGTTGGAGCAATAGTAGCACAGAACTTGTGAATGTGACCAACCAATGTTTGAGTTAACTTGAGACCCATTCCATGACAGGGAGGCCAGGCCCTTCACTACCTGGAAAACCAGGAGCTGGAGACTGGCCCAGAGACACAGGGTAAAACCAAACACCTATGTCCAAAATAATAACAAAAACAAGAAAATTATTCATAATGATATTCAGAAAGACTTCCTCCAACAAGAGGTGGGAAGAGGTGCAGAGACCCACAGTACACATTAAGCAGAGAGAAAGTCTAAGTTTGAAGGTCTCTCTCAGGTCCCTCCCCTCAGAGATTGGGAGCTCCTCAGAAGACAGGGAGGAAAGATTGTAAGAATCAGAAGGGATAAAGGACAGCAGGAGAACATGGCCAACAGAATCAACCAAGTAGGGCTCACATGGAATCACAGAGATTGAAATGACAATCATGGGCCTGTCTGGGTCTACCCCAGGTCCTTTGTATTTATGTTATGGCTGTTAGCTTGGTGTTCTTGTGGAACTCCTAACAGTGGAAGTGGATGTGTCTCTGGGTCTTTGCCTGCTCTTGAGACTGGATTCCTCCTATTGAGTTTCCTTGTCCAGTCTTGATATCAAGGCTTTTGTTTTTTATATCTTGTTTTGTCTGGTTAGGCTGTCCTTTTTTTGGATGCCTGCTCTTTTCTGAAGAGGAAAGGAAGGGGAATTTATCTAGGAGAGAGGGAGGGTGAGGGGAGCTGGGAGAAGTAGAAGGAGGGGAAATTGTGGTCAGGATGTATTGTATGAGAGAAGAATATATTTTTAATAAACATAAATAAAACATGTAGAGGAATTTTAATCCAGCAACATGGCTGCTATGACAAGGGATCATCACATCCAAAGACCTAAGTCTATGTGATTCAACTGCAAGACATACATATCCTTAATACATACCTTAATCCCTCTGGCTGGAATACATACTAGACAACACAACACAATATTAATCTCTCTGGCTGGATGTTAGGACACACCTTTAATCCAAAACAATTTAATTGAGGGGCAAAATAGCAAATCAGGAAAAGATGACAACCCATCAGACATAGGATAAGCTGAACTCTCATAAGGACAAGAAATATAAGATACTTAAGAGCAATGCAGAGAGAGAGAGAGAGAGAGAGAGAGAGAGAGAGAGAGAGAGAAGATAGTTTGTGGAGACAGTACTATAGCGTTTATGAAGGCAGGACTGTAGAGTTCTATAGTAAAGTATAGTTAGATGTAGTTTGGTTCAGTTCAGTTGACTGCAGTTGGTTTCATGCAGTTCAGTTCCCAGAGTTTATATAACAAAAATGCCCAAAACAAACAGAACCAATGAGGGGAAAAAAAAAAAAACAAGCCAAACAAAATATGACTAGAGTCTGTTTTGTGTTAGCCAACTCATCCTGGGCATGGGCATTGACCTGGAATATTGTTAATATTATTAGTGACACTCCATTAAAGAAAACAGATTTTCCTTTTGTTAGTGGGCATCAACAGCTTGATCTTATGTCTGTCTTATAAATGGCACTACAGTCCATTTGAGTTCATGTGTACAGCAGTCCTATGTCTGGAAGACAACTTTCTTGGAGTTATAAATCACCTCTGAATCTCATCTCATAATCTTTCCCCTTCATCATCCATATACAGCCCTGGGACTTGAAGTTAGAGGTTTGATAAAGACATTTGATTTAGGACTAAGTGCTCTAAAGATTGTCACTCTCTGTGCATGTTATGCTTGAGGGTCTTTAATTATCATGTACTACACGAAGCTTCTCTTCTGAAGGTTTAGTGATTCATTGATATACCAACATGTAATTAGTAGTCATTTCATTGCTATGTTGCTTTACCAGAATAATAGTAGTATGATTTCCCATAAAACTAGGTAGATCATCATTTTTAATTTTTTGAAAAATTTACCATATAACATAGTCTGGTCTAAAATTCTATCCTCCTGGTATAGTCTACCTAATGCTGTATTAAATGGGTATGTCAACCAAGCCTGGCTTTTCAAATCATTTCAAAGTAGATTATATAAAATATAGAGTTTTAAATATCTTATTCATTATGCTATCTGGTATCTCTGCTGTTTAAAGGAGTTGTTACTATTTTCATCAGTCTTTGACAATGATATATAAATTCATGGTTGATTTTATAATTTTATAATTTTTCTTAGGCTTTGACATATGGTAATTTTCTCTGTAGAAGGTGAATAATACAGCAGTTCAATATCCCTAAGTTCTAGTGACATTTCCTATTTTTATTTTATTTTATTTTTTTTTATTTTGATTTCCTTATTTAGCCTTAGTTGGCATGAAATATGTTATGTAGGGGCAGAGTGTTCCTGTTGTCTCTCCCTCTCAGTGCTGGGAGTATAAGCATATTCATGTATACTAGTCTAGGGATTGCTTTTCTAGTCTTTCCTTCCAGCATATGGAAAACCTTATATATTAATATAGTGTACAGTAAAGCACATCAAGTTAGGTCTTTAAGTTTTACCTAATTAATGTGAAGGTGTATTAGGGAGGTGGTAGCAGTGCCTACACTTCATTATTTCCTCTAATTGATGTTCTTTGATTTTCTTGGTCCATTCTGTTTTTATTAATTTTCTAGTAGAGAGCTTGTTCCTTGCTGTTTTCTCATAATAATTTTTAGTGAATCTATCATAGGTTTTGAATTGTGGTCACTAGCAGACCTGTAGAAAGTATCTTGTGTTTAATACATACTAATTCAGATTGATACATTTCATTATTAAAATTATATATAACTATACATTTTTAAATTTTTCATGTCAAAATATAGAAACTTTCATACTGTGATTTTTTTCAAAATATATTATAGCATCTTTTTATCAATAAACTTTAATCAATAAACAATACACTAAAGAATAGTTGATTTCCATGGGGTCACTTCATTTTTAGTTTTCCTGCATTTGGCTTTCTAGTTTACCAGGAAGATGTACAATCTAGAGGAGATGCCTTTTAGTGGTATGATTTCCTTCCATCTTGAAGAATTCCACTTAGCATTTCTTATAAGTGATGTCTGATGGTAATGAATTTCTTCAATTTTCATTTGGATGAGAAAGGCTTTCATCTCTTACTCGCATCTGAAAGCAGATTACAATTCTTTGGTTGTCACTTTTGTCACTTAGAATTCTGAATGTATTATCCTGCTCTCTCTGGGCTTAGCATACTTTTACTAAGAAATGCAGGTTAAACCACATTACGATTTCATTGGTGATATATCTTCTAGTTCCTCTGAGGCTGCTTTATTGCTGTTATCATTCATTGTATTTGTCATTTGACAATATGATACAGATATACAATGCATTTCGTTTACTATCTTTACTTTCGCTCATCTCTCTACTACTAGTTCTACCTTTACCAAGTTCCTTTTCCCACATTCATATTTTGTTTTGTTTTGTTTTGTGACCAGTGTGAATTTAACAAGGGCCATTTGAGTCAGTATGTGTTGTATGTGTTTGGACCTCTCTAGTAGAGCTCAGTGGACCCACTGGTGCATGTGAGTACAACAGAAGACAATGTCTGAGCTTCTAAAAATTAAGCAGGGTAGCATATAAACCCATGAGGTCCTTCTAATTCAGCGAATGACTGATAATAGGCTCAGTCTCATGAAAGCCCAATGCGGGTGACCATAGCTGTTGTAAGATAATGTTTTCCATGGCTTTGTTGTACCCAGAAAGAAGATAGCATTCCAAAGCCCTCCTCCCTATATTCCGGATCTTACATTCTTCTTGCACCTATTCTACAGTGTTCCTTGTGCCACAGAAGAGTCAGTATGAATGTCTTTTATGGGGTGAGCACTCAATCATTCATTCTCAGCAGTGGCTATGAATCTCTATATTCATTGAAATCCCTTGCAAAGATAGGATTCTCTAATTAATGCTGAGTCTAACATTTATGTATGGGTATAACAAATATTTTGAAGTAAGTTTCACACTGTGTCAACCTAGCTAAATAACAGTAATAAGTTCCTTCCCATAGCCTAAGCCCTTTTAAATTTTAATTAATTAATTTATATTTTTATTCATTTTACATCCCAATCACAGCCTCCTCCCTCCCTCCTCTTGACCAAGTACCACACTCCTTTCTGCCCTCCCCTTCTCAGAAAAAGGAAACCCCCCACATCAGTCCACCCCGGCTCTTCAAGTTGTGTCAGGACTAAGAGCATCCTCTTACACTGAGGTCAGACAAGGCAGCCTAGCTGGGATATAGTGATCCACAAACAGGCAACAGTGTCCATTTCAGAGACAGTACCTGTTTCACTTGCTAGGGCATCTATATGAAGACCAAGCTACATATGTGAAAGGGGCCTACATCCAGGCTTTACATGCTTTTTTGGTTGATGCTTCAGTCTCTGTAAGCCCCCAGGAGCCTAGGTTACTTGACTCTGTCCATATTTTTGTGGAGTTCTTATCCCTTTCAGATGCCTGTATTCTTCCTCCCTCTCTTCTCTAAGACTCCTCCAACCCCATCTAATGTTTGGCTGTGGGTCTCAGCTTCCGTTTTGTTCTGGTGCTGGGCAGGGCCTCTCAGAGGATATTTATGCTAGATTCCTGCCTGCAAGCATACCAGAGTATCATTAACAGTGTCAAGTGCTGGCTTTCTCCTTGGTCTCAAGTTGTGCCAGTCATTGTTTGGCCATTCTTTTAATCACTGATCATCTTTACACCTGCCCATCTTCTATGCAGGGTAAATTATAGGTCGAAAGTTTTGTGGGAGGGTTGGTGTCTTTCCCCTCCACTGAAAGTCCAGCCGGTCTAGGATGTGGCCACTTCCATCTCCATGTCTTCTGCTGCTAGGAATCTCAGGTAGGGTCACCGCTATATCCTCCCAGGAATATGCCTTTCCCAGGTCACCCACTTGTTTAAGAGGTGACCCTCATCAGTTTCCTTTCTCTCTTCCACTCCTCCCACATCTCACCTTGCTCTCACTACACCTGATACCAGGCATGAAGTTAGTGTGTGACATGCTAACACAATAAGGGTTCAAGGACAATTGAAGCAATTTATGGGTCTTGCTTGGCACGTTGGTGTTAGAGATCATAGGGCTCACAGCTGGGTGGTATTTTTTCTTCTGAAGCAACCTATATAGCAGTTGCCACCATGAAGGAATCTTCCAGTTCAGTTCCAGCTCAGTTTATCTATATATTTCAGTGAAGGTGTATGCACTCTTCAACAGTATAATCTCATCCAATAGTTCCTTTGGGTAACCAAGTTGTAGGGGTTAGATAAATTAGATTTAGAAAATATATAGGGGTTTCTGATACTGTCTCTTAATTCGGGGCACGAAGAGCATTATCAGCATGTGGACTAAAAACAGGAAACAAACAGGAGACTTAATAGACTGAAAAACAAGGTTGAAGTCAGGCAAAACAGGAAAGACTCAATAGACTGAAAAACAAGGTTGAAGTCAGGAAACAGGAAAGACTTAATGGACTTGAAGAAACAAAGTATCTGGCCTGACATTGTTTTCAGCTGCTAAGTGGGCGGAGCCCAAATTAAGCTGAAACAGAGTTCCTTCTATTTAAGGACAGTACATGGAGCCCAGAAGGAGAAGAGGCCCCTGATGCTAGAGAGTTCCAAGAGTCCTGCTGAAAAAAGGGCTGGCCATCATTTGATGGCCAGATTTCCCTGAAGCAGAAAGAAGCTGGTGAGCAAAGAAAGCCTGAGCAGGACACCAAGAGGCCAAGGACTAAACCTTGTGGCTCAGGTTTTGCCTAGAGGGGTTTGATCTGTCCGAACAGTGGCCTAAAGGAAACTGTGCCTGGCTTTAAGGACTGAGGCAGAGCAACTGAGTTCCTGATTCAAAAGAAGTAAGTTGGCCTGCAGATGGCTGGGGTCTCCCACAGAGAAGAAAGCATGAAGCCTTATTTAAGGTGAGACTGCAATAACCAACTTACCCTGATGAACCTGCATCTGAGAGATCCAGAAAAAGGACTGCTAAGTGCATTAAAGAATCTACAACAAAGACTGTGTTCCTGACGACTGAGGACCTGCCCCAGAGACTGTATCATTCTAAAAGGTTATGAAAGTAGTTGTTATAATTATCAATAGGTTTAGTGGATAGGTTAAAGAGGTTGTAGGAATTTATAGGATTAATAGTTAAGAAATTGTTAGTGTTTGTTATAAGTGAATTTAGTAATAAATAAATAAGTGTTAAATAATAATTTAAAAGTTCGGTTACACCAAGTGGTACACAAGAAGCTTGTATTATTAGGGGTAGTGGGATTTCTATTTCTTAAGAGGTATCACATATCTAACACTGGGATGTTTTGCTTAATAACTCATGACTTTTAGCAGCTTCATTATTCAGTATTCATGGATGATATCTCCCCATCTCCCCATAACACATTTTAAAACTCAAATT
Source organism: Lophiomys imhausi (assembly GCA_907164525.1). NCBI lineage: Eukaryota > Metazoa > Chordata > Mammalia > Rodentia > Muridae > Lophiomys > Lophiomys imhausi. The sequence goes on from CAJQZJ010000594.1 coordinate 4,558,455, forward strand.
TTAAATGTCTTACAGGGTAATAGCTTTTAATACAAACTTTGTTTTGTTTAGCCCTCCTCATGCGGCTTCATCTTCTCTATTCTCACACATTCTTCCCTGATTAAACATTTCAACTTCCCATATTTCCCCTTCTGTACTTTCACATCACTTATATCCTACTATCTTCCCTTCTTAAGTAATCTCTCACTCCAGTGTACTAATTCTAATTTTGCAGATTCTGTAGGTACTCAAAATTAAACACAAAAATCTAAAGATTCCCATCTAGGAAGTATACTAGATAGAATAAGTGATGTTTGTCTTTCCAGATATGGTTTTAACTGTTAGTTTTAACAGATCCACCCATTAATCTACAAACTCCATAATTTTAATTTTATTTAAACTGAATAAAATTCTATTTTGTATATGTACCACATTTTCATTATTTACTCATCAGTGTGTGAGCATCTAGTCTGATACCATTTTTGTATTTATTCTAAGCGGAGCAACAATGACCATGGAAGAGCAAGTATCTCCATAGTAAGATATAGAGCCTTTTTAGTATTGGCCCAAGAACGACACAGATTTATCATATAGTAGTTCTGTTGTTCTGTTTTTCTTTCTTTCTTTTTCTTTTTACTTTTTTTTGAGGAATTCACACACTGATTTCCACAGTGGCTTCACAAATGTATTGTTTCACCAGTAGTGAAAGTATCCCAGATGATATGGTGCTAAAAAATAAAAAAAATAAAAAATAAAGGCTCCACCAGGAAATTCATAGATCAAATTAACTTTTAGAAAAGTAGTATGATGCAAAATTAACACACAGAATCAGTAGGACTCACTAGTCTTTTTGTATTGAAATGTCAAGCACACCAGGAAAAAAATTAGGGAAATATTCTCACCATAGTCCCAAAACATAAAATGCATTAAAGTAAACATGCAACAAAAAAGTTAAAGACTTCTACAATGAAAACCTTAAAACTCTGAGGAAAGAAATTAAAGAAGACAATAGAAGACCTAAAAATATTCCATAGTTATGGGTTGGTATTCATTCTTCACCAACAGAGTAAAAAAACAGAGAAAACATACTTTAAAATTTGTACGGAACAAGAAAAATTTCAGATAGTCACAACAATCCTGAAAAGAAGAAAAGAGAGAATGCTAGATGCATAACTAATACCAAACCTCAACTTAAAGTGTAGAACAGCAGTAAAATAGCATTCCACTGGCACAAAAACAGACAATAAATCATTGGAATCTGAGAGAAAACACATTTTTTTCTTTTTGTTTATTTTTATTACTTCACATTATATCTCCAACTCAGTGCCCTCTTTCCACCCCTCCCGATTCCACCCTCCCACCCTCTCCTCCCTCTCCTACCCATCCCATTCCTCCCATATGGAGAGTCCCTATATATCAGTCCCTCTCAGTTCAGCAGTCATATAAGGGCTAAGAGTTTCTTCTAGCACTGGGGCCTACAATGTAGCACCCCAAGGGAAATTGTCCCATTAATAGGCAAGAAAGTTTATAATCCTGATCCTTTTGAAGTGTTGGTTGTAGAATAGTTATCCTGTATTATGGCTAAGATCCAATTATAAATGAGTAGATGACATGTGCATCCTTCTGAGTCTGGGTTAGCTCACTCAGGATGAGCTTTTCTAGTTCCACCCATTTGGCTGCCAATTACATGATTTCCTTGTTTCTGATAGCTGAGTAGTATTCTGTCGCGTCCCCCTCGACCAGCAAGGATGATGCAACTCACAAAAGCTCTTCTCAAGCAGTTTATTCAGGTCCCTTGAAAACAGTCTTCCGAATGCCCGGGCAGACCCAACCCACAGGCTAAATACTATAGGAACAGCCAATCAAGTAAAGCCACGTGGTGCTATCTTAGAGGCCCACGTATGCGGAAGCAAGCCAGATCAGCAGTCTTAGCCAAATATGGACTTGTTTATCATCGAGAGCGCTCACCATCGGGCTGGTGGAAGGCGGAAACCGGCGCCATCTTTAGGGCGCGGCACATTGCAGCTCTCTACAGTTCCCCCTTTTTTATTTTTTCTAAAGTTGGTAAAAGTCCCTGGAAAGGCTTCGTAATCCCTCTATCTGGGGATCTCACGGTGGGCCTGAGCCTGTAGGAAGGCGGTGCTCAAACTCTTACCCGTCTCTGGGTCAGCCTCCCCACTCGGGACTGCCCTGTCTTAGGTGGCCGAGACTTACCCTTCTACTCCGTCTTTGACTTACCAGACTCTAATATCCGTGGAACGAATACCTCAGTGGGCAGAGACTATGCTTAGTGAAGATTTACTTCACGGCAGCGAGCCATGCCTGAGGGGACTGGCCCGCCTCAATGGCGACAAGGGCCTGTATAATCATGGCTGCATTATGCTTTCGTGTGGCTCTCATTTTGTAGATGCACCATAGGCAAAACAGAGAGGCTAGTATCATCAGTATCGCCAAAGAGCCTACGCCCACGCACTCCTTAAGATGATCCATAGCCATCTGTATCCAAGAAGTCAAACCAGTAGCCAGGCTCAGATCCACCCGAGTGGAATTGATGTGGACGATTGTCACTCTCAGCTCTCTCATCAAATTTTCAAATTCAGCCGACCAATCCTGTAAGAGGAACTTTGACAATTGTCTAGACAAATTAGCAGCCTTTGTAAAATTTTGATACTGCACGGAAGTAACACACAAACCTTGCATTTTCCACTCACACCCCAATTGTGCTAGTTGCCAAAGAGAATCAATCTGTTCTTGTATTAAATCTATGCGTTGATTAACTATCATAAGACCTCCTTTGAGATGAGAATTCATAGAGGTCTGAGTATCCAATGCCTGTGCCACAGTGGCTGAGATGTTATTAAGGGCATTGGCAGTCAGTGTAGAACTAGACAAGGCAATAGCTGAGGCAGTAGCTCCCACAGCAGCAATAGTGATGGCAGTAACAATAGCTGCAGTGATGCCAAAATCTCTTTTAAACCTGAATAGCATCATGGTATTAGGGGCCTCTACAGGAACTGGTACATATCGAGGCATTCTAGTCACCACAGCCACAGGAAAGGCTGTGGCACTCCAGCACAGGGCATAAAAATATGTGTCCGGAGTGCATACTAACTTTTCTTCACCCAAGGATGCACTCCCATTACTTACAATCCACAGAAAAGGAGGCCAGAGACATACTGGCGAGGCTGAAAAGTTCTTGTTGCGGTAAGAATGAAACAAAGAATTCCAAGTACCAGAGCCACTACCACTAGAAAAATCCAATTTGGTAGCGGACCCTAGGGAAAAATTACCTCTTTGATAAATTCCCCCCCCCCCAAGCATAATGACAGGTCCCAAGTCCATGCAACTTCCATTTACTCAACACAAAAGCCACAAATCAAAAGGATTGGTGGCAGTCTGCTGGGGATCCCTAGTAGATATATCAAGCATTCCTGTACGAGACTTATTCACTATATTACTAATCATGGGGCTAAAGGAAAAATAATCTTGTTGAACCCAAACTGCTCTGCGCTCCTGACATCCAGTCCAGGGAAAAGGTCCTTCCTCTCCTGTGGATCCTCTACAAAAAGGTGCCCAGCGTGGCTGTCTGGGGGGGTCCCGGTAAGAGACTCGTGTGGGCCACCATCCTTCAAGGCGAGAACCGTTGCCCGAAAACAAACCACTACCCCTACGCCCAAATCTCAGTTGTGGTAAAAAATCTGCTGACTGCTGAGACAACTTAATGCATTTTGTATCATCTGACCTATTGAAGCTCATTAAAAAGCACAAACTACCCTTCAAGCTGACATTTCTATTACCTTCTATAGGGCTTTTCTGATCATCAAAGGGAAGGTAGGGTAAGCTTAGGCTTCTATTACTGCTAAATAAGGGTGGAAACACAGTTGCATCATGTCTGACCGGCATCGGCTTTGGGAATATCGACAGGATCCCCCATCTCGGCTCGGTCATTCCTGACATACTCACTGCTACTAACACCAGGATCCTTAGGAAGGTCTTCATGACGAATCTTCCTCACAAGGCGTTCATGCACCCACACTGGATCTTGTTGATCCTGAGGAAAAACACAAACAGACCCTCTCGCCCATGTTAGCATGGGGTCAGGCCCCCGCCAAGAGCCTGTCAAAATATCCTTCCACTTCACCATGCTTTTAGGTGAACCATGGGAATCCTGATGTCTGTCTGATGCTGAGCGGTCTTGAGCATCCAAATTGAAAAAGTTTAAAGTAAATAAGGCTAAAGACATTCTCTCCTTGAGGGTACAAAGTTTAAAGTAAATAAGGCTAAAGACATTCTCTCCTTGGGGGTACGGCCTTGGCCTATTCCCCCATTTGTTTTTGCAAGCATTCTTTCAAGGTGCGATGAGCATGCTCCACAATTCCTTGTCCTTGAGGATTATATGGTAATCCGTGATTAAGCTGTACCTCCATCTGGTTACAGAAGGAGACAAAGGACTGAGCTGTATAGGCTGGTCCATTATACGTTTTCAGCTGCTGTGGTTTTCCCCATGCAGCCCAGGCTTCTAAGCAATGTCCTATGACATTCCGAGCCTTTTCTCCACTCATAGGTGTAGCATGTATGATACCTGAGCAGGTATTCACAGATACATGAATATATTTTAAGGTTCCAAATTCTGAAATGTGGGTAACGTCCATTTGCCAGATTTTGAGTGGCATCAACCCTCTAGGGTTCACTCCCACACTGGGAGGATGATGATGAATCACACACTGAGGACAGTCCAAAACCACTTGTCTAGCATCTGCTCTAGACAAATGGAATTTCTGCTGTAGAGTTTTTGCATTTACATGAAATAATTGGTGAAACTGTCTGGCTTGGTCCAGGAATGAGCTCCAAAAAATGCATGTCATCCTAGTCCATTGATCAACTTTATCATTACCCTCACTTAATGGTCCAGGTAATCCTGTATGTGCTCTGATATGTTGAGTATAAAAACACCTTTTTCTCTGCCAGATGAAAACTTGTAACTCTTGTAATAAGGCACATACAGTACTACTATTCTTAATAGGACCTGCTAATTCTAATACTTTCACTGCTTTGATCACATAGACTGAATCTGAAATCACATTGAATGCAAATTGACATCTTTTAAACACCTCAATTACTATTTTTAACTCTACTATTTGGGGGGAGCCCGGTTGAAATTGACATAACACGGGCTCTTGTCTTTCCATCAAATAGGCTCCACAGCCTGTCTTTGAGCCATCAGTAAACACATTTGGTGACCCTTGAAGTGGTACTGCTGAAGTAACCTTAGGGAATATCTCTGGGTGCTCCTTAAAAAATGATAGCAATGGATGTTTAGGATAATGGTTATCAATCACTCCTTCAAAGCTACATTGCAATATTGCCCAGTCATCTACAGTGCCACACAAAATCTTAATTTGATGACTGGAATAGGGCACTATTATACTGGCAGGAGCAACTCCAAAAGACTGCAAGCATTGTTGGATACCATTCAAGGCTAAAGCAGCAAGTGCAGTGGGATAATGTTCTATGGATTTTTTCAGAGAAATCTTTGAATAGGTCCATAATAATGGTCCGTCCTGCCATAACAATCCTGTAGGTTGACCATAGGTGGCAAATATGCACAATGCAATGGGCTGTCCTTCCTGCCATCTCTTTAGGAAGGCACTCTGTAACCTTTCTTCCACTTTACATAAAGCTTTTCTTGCTTCTTCTGTAAATTGCCTAGGAGAATTAAGTGCTGAGTCACCTTTCAAAATATCATATAGGGGTCTTATTTCATAATTTGGTAGCTTTAAATAGCCTCTTACCCAATTGATATCTCCTAACAACCTTTGAAAATCATTTAAAGTCTTTAAATTATCTTTTCTTATCTCAATCTTTTGAGGTATTATCTTTTCAGGTCTAACCTTCGCTCCTAAATAATCAACCACATTTTCCTTTTGAACCTTATCAGGAGCAATAAACAACCTTTTCTTTTTTAATAATTGAAGTAATTCTTCATAGGCCCGTTCTAACATTTGTTCACTCTTAGCTGCCAGTAAGATATCATCCATATAATGAACACATCTCAAATCTGGAAAATTCTTTCTCAAGGGAGAAATGGCTTCCCCCACATACAGTTGGCACATAGTGGGGCTGTTTGCCATGCCCTGGGGTAATACTACCCATTCAAACTGCTGATCAGGTTCCTCATGGTTATAGGATGGAACAGTAAATGCAAATCTCTCACTATCTTTGGCACACAAAGGGATGGAGAAAAAACAATCTCTTATATCTATAACTATAATGGGCCATGAGGCTGGCAAAGATTATAAAAGTGGCAAGCCACGTTGCACTGGGCCCATGATCTGCATTTGTTGATTTATGGCACGCAAGTCATGCAATAATCTCCATTTTCCAGATTTCTTTTTAACGACAAAGATAGGTGTATTCCAGGGAGATACAGATGGTTTCATATGCTTTAAAGACATCTGTTCATCCACCAAATCTTTAGCCGCATTCAATTTTACAGAGGAAAATGGCCACTGAGGAACACATACTGGATCCTCCGTCTTCCAAGTTATGGGAATGCCCTCCTCAGTGGCCCCTAGGAAAAACCCAGGCCCTGTCTCTTTTGTCTTTGCTGCATAGATATGGGACTCTTTCGTCCCTGCAAATATTTTCCTATTCCAAAGCCTGGAGCATATCCCATATCTTGCATCATACATTGGGCTGAATCAGAATAGTCATTACTCAATTTAAATCCCATATCCTTTAAAAGGTCTCTCCCCCAAAGGGAGATAGGGAGCTCAAGTACATATGGC
>CAJQZJ010000594.1:4565321-4621145 GCA_907164525.1 Lophiomys imhausi
TTACTCAATTTAAATCCCATATCCTTTAAAAGGTCTCTTCCCCAAAGGGAGATAGGGAGCTCAAGTACATATGGCTGCATTTCTCCTGAGTGGTTCCCTTGATCCTGCCACTTTAATAACCTTGCACTCATATCTGGAGTCTTAACATAACCCAGGCCTTGAAGTGTTTGAGAAGAGGCTTGTACGGGCCAACCTGAAGGCCAGTCTTTCTTTGCTATGATACTCGTATCAGCCCCAGTATCCAAAAGGTCCAGGATCTTTTTACCATCAACTTTTAACTCCAAGATGGGGCGTTGGTCCAAATCCAGGGAGAGAAAAGTCAGATCCGTGCCCGTGGACCCAAAACCATCTTTTCCTCTCTCTCTATCCTTTGCGGCATAGCGGTCATGTAAGCTCGGCAACATGATCAATTGAGCAACTCTATCTCCAGGAGAGATAGCCGTTATAACACGGGGGGAGGCTACCATGATCTTAACCACTCCTGTATAATCTGGATCTATAACTCCAGGATGGACAATAAGTCCTCTCAAGGCTGATGATGACCTCCCTAACAACAAACCAACTGTACCAGGTTCAAGGGGTCCTTTAAAATCTGTTTCAATTAACTGAACCCCCATTTGGGGCGTTAATACGAGTCTGGTGGTGGAGCAGAGGTCCAATCTTGCTGAGCCTGCAGTGGCTCTCCGCGGTCTCTCGGATGGCGGAGGGTTGGCCATCTCTCTTGATTCTGTTCTTTGTCCTGATTCTCTACTGCCCCATATATTTGTGGGCCCTGAGGACGTGGGCCCCGCTGTCCATTTTTTGGAAGAGCGACACCATAACCTTGAGTTAAAGGCTGGCCATGGATGTCTATCACTGAACGGCATACATTAGTCCAATGGTTCCCCTTTTTACATTTTGGGCATAACCCCGGCCGCCTGGGGCGTTGTACACTTCCTGTACTTTCTGTACTCCTTCCCCTGGGGCACTGTCTTTTAAAGTCTCCCATCTTGCCACACTTAAAACAAACTCCTGAACTTCCTCCACCTTTTCTGGCCAACTGTATTACTGCCTCAGCAAGACCAGCATTAGTTAACGGCCCTCCAAGCTCTCTACACACTTTCATCCAGGCTTCTAGGCCTTTGTTCTTATAAGGGGTGATAGCGGCTCTACATTCTTTGGTACATTGCTCATAGACCAACTGTTTTATTAGTGGCAAAGCAGCATCCGGGTCACCAAAAATCTTCCCTGCTGCTTCCACCATGCATGCCACAAAGTCTGAAAAGGGCTCCATGGGGCCCTGTAGAATCTTAGTTAAGTTCCCACTCACCTCCCCTTTATTAGGAAGAGATCTCCAAGCCTTGATAGCTATCTTGTTTATTTGCTCATAAATCTGAATAGGATATCCTATCTGCTGATTGGCAAATCTCCCCTGCCCAAGCAGCATATCTCTATCCCAGGCTGGATTTCCATCTCTCTGATTAATGGCTGCTTGCTCAGTGGCATACTCAATCAAGAAAGCTTTCCAGTCTAAGTATTGCCCTGGACTTAAGCAGGCGCGGGCCAGGCCACTCCAATCACTCGGAGTCATACAATGTCTGCTTAATGCTTCCACTTGAGCCATTGTAAAAGTAGCAGTAGTACCATAGGTACGAACCGACTCTGCAAGGGATTTAACCACCTTAAAATCAAGCGGTTCCTCGTACCTGTTCCTTTGTGGGTCTTGGTATACCGGATAGGCAAACTGTAATTCTGTTCTTACTTGTGTCCACATCCCCGGGCAGAAAGATCTCCCTACTTTCAGGGACTGAACAGGCTGATCTATCTGAGTGGCTTCTGGATATGGAGGAGGAGTTGAAGGTGCCGCAGCAATGGCTTTACTTACACCAGCCGCCGCCAGCGTGGCTGAAGGCGCTGCAGCAATGGCTTCACCCACACCTACTGCTGCCGACGTGTCCTTCTCTTTTACCCTTTTCTTTTCCTTTTTTCTAATAACAGTCCTCTCCAACTGTTCTATTAGAGCGTGTAGCTCTCCTTCAGAATCTGTGCTCTCTGAGTCCTCAAAATCTCTAAAATCTCTAAAATCTCTAAGATCGGGATGGAGAGGAACCTTCTTTTTGCCTCCCTTTTCACTGTCTGCCTGGTCAAATCTTTCGCCTTTGTTAGTTTCCTTTTCACTGTCTACCTGCTCAGATCTTTCCCCTTGCAGCAGTTCCAAGGCTGATTCTCCCTCTTTGATTGCATTACAACATCTCTGATCTTCTAAACAACTCCTCACCATTTTCCAAATCGGTCTTACTCCATGCTTCAGAGTCCCTTGCTCCCAAGCAAAATCCAAGTCCCTGCCTAATTTGTCCCAGCAGGATACCGTAAGATTCCTGGACACCGCAAACCACGGAGCCATGGAATCACATTCATTCAAAAATCTTTCTAGGGTAGACTTCTTAATCTTCAAATTCCTAGCTAAAAGTAGCTCCTGAAGAGCCAGAAAAATTGGATGTGACTCAGACAATCCCATGTTTAAAAATTTACTTTCGGTTCTCAGCTTCCCCGCGAAACTTTACCTTTTGTTCGTTATCTCCGCGAAACTTTACCGTATGTTCACTATCTCCGCGAATCTTTACCATATGTTTGCAATTATCTGCGAATCTTTACCTTGTGTTTGCTATCTCTGTGAAACTTTATTGTCCTAATTTATCCTAGGAACTTACCAGCGCTGCCCCTGACTGCAGGAGTTCTGAGTCTTTTCTGGGTCCCCGTACGGGCCACCATTTGTCGCGTCGCCCTCGACCAGCAAGGATGACGCAACTCACAAAAGCTCTTCTCCAGCAGTTTATTCAGGTCCCTTGAAAACAGTCTTCCGAATGCCCGGGCAGACCCAACCCACAGGCTAAAAACTATATGAACAGCCAATCAAGTAAAGCCACGTGGTGCTATCTTAGAGGCCCACGTATGCGGAAGCAAGCCAGATCAGCCGTCTTAGCCAAATATGGACTTGTTTATCATCGAGAGCGCTCACCGTCGGGCTGGTGGAAGGCGGAAACCGGTGCCATCTTTAGGGCGCGGCACATCGCAGCTCTCTACAGTATTCCATTGTGTAAATGCACCACAATTTTTTTTTTTAATCCATTCTTAAGGTGACGGACATCTGGGTTGTTTCCAGTTTCCAGCTATTATAAATAAGGCTGCTATGAACATAGATGAGGAGATGTCCTTGTGGTTTGGTGAGGAATCAATTGGATGGATAACCAGAAGTGGTATGGCTGGGTCTTGAGGTAGAGCTATTCCAAGTTTTCTAAGATATCACCAAACTGATTTCCATAGTGGTTGTACAAGCTTGCATTCCCACCAGCAACGGAGGAGTGTTCCTCTTTCTCCACAGCCTTGCCAGCATGTGCTGTCATTTGAGTTTTTGATCTTAGACATTCTGACAGGTGTGAGATGGTATCTCAGAGTCATCTTGAGTTTCATTTCTCTGATGATTAAGGATGTTGAGCATTTCTTCAAATGACTCACCGCCCTTAGAGATTCTTCCTTTGTGAATTCTCAGTTTAGCTCTGTTTCCTCTTTTTTGATTGGATTATTTGGTTTCTTGGTGTTTAATTTCTTGAGTTCTTCATAAATTATGTATATTAGCCCTCTGTCAGGTGTGGGATTGGTAAATATCTTTTCCTAATGTGTAGGTTGCCATTTTATTCATGTGACAGTGTCCTTTGCCTTATAGAAGCTTGTCATTTTCATGAGGTCCTATTTATTGATTGTTGGTCTTAGAGCCTGAGTTACTGGTGTTCTGTTCAGGAAGTTGTCTCCTGTGCCAATGAGTTCAAGACTTTTCCCCACTTTCTCTTCTATTAGATTCAGTGTATCAGGATGTATGTTAAAATCTTTGATCCATTTGGACTTAAGTTTTGGGCAAGGTGATAATTAGGAGTCTATTTTCTTTCTTTTACATGTCGACATCCAGTTAGACCAGCACAATTTGTTGAAGATGCTGTCCTTTTTCCATTGTATGGTTTAGGCTTCTTTGTCAAAAATTAAGTGACCATAGGTGTGTGGGTTCATTTCTGGGTCTTCAATTTGATTCCACTGATCCAATGATCTGTTTCTGTACCAGTACCATGCTGTTTTTATTACTATGTAATATAGTTTGAAATCTGAGATGGTGATACCTCCAGATTTTTTTAACAGGGTTGGTTTAGCTATTCTGGGCTTTTTGTTATTCCATATGAACTTGAGAATTGTTCTTTCCAAATCTATAAGGAGTTTTTTTTGGTGTTTTGATAGGAATCGGATTGAATTTGTATATTGCTTTTGGCAGGATGGCCATTTTTATTATGGTGATCCTACTTATCCATGAGCTTGGGAGATCTTTCCATCTTCTGATGTCTTCTTCAATTTCTTTCTTCAAGGACTTGATGTTCTTGTCATACAGGTCTATCACTTGCTTGGAAAGAGTTACCCCATGTATTTTATATTGTTTGTGGCTATTTTGAGGGGTGTTGCTTCCCTAGTTTCTTTCTCAGCCCATTTATTTTTTGGATAAACAAAGGCTTCCTATTTTTTTAATTAATTTTGTATCCAACCACCTTGCTGAAGGTGTTTATCAGCTGTAAGAGTTCTCTGGTGGAATTTTTGGGGTCACTTATGTATACTATCATCTCGTCTACAAATAGGGATAATTTGACTTCTTTGTATCCAATTTGTGTCCCCTTGATCTCCTTTTGTTGTCTTATTGCTGTAGCAAGAACTTCAAATACTACGTTGAAGAGATAGGGTGAAAGTGGGCATCCTTGCCTTGTCCCTGAGTTTAGAGGAAATGTTTAAGTTTCTCTCCACTTAATTTGATGCTGGTTACTGGCTTGTTGTATATTGCCTTTTTTATTTCTAGGTATGGACCTTGTATGACGTTCTCTCCAGGACTTTTAGCATGGAGGGGTGTTCGATTTTGTCAAGTGCTTTTTCAGCATCTAGCAAGATGATCATGTGTTTTTTCTTTCAGCTTAGAAAACACACATTTAATAAAATTGAAAAAATTATACCTGCTTGAGTTTTGACACAGACACTTTTTTTAAATGTTGAAAATGGGGTCCTTAATAAATTGTTTTGGATAAAAATTATATCGTGTAGCATATTCTTAGGTGTTCTACTTTTTTATAATTCTTGATTTATTCAAATTATTATCCAAATTTTATTTCTTTTGTGTTAAATGTATTTTAGTGTAATTTATTGAATTTCATTAGAGGATTAGTCTAAGGCCAGGCATAGGGGTGTACACTTTTAATCCTAGCACTCAGGAAAGAGGTACAAGACAGCTTTATATACATAGAAAGTTCCCAGCCAGGTAGATTTATGTGGTAAAACAGACAGACAAATTATTCTCAAGTGTTTTTTCAGTCATTTTCTTGATCTACTGTTATTCTGTGTCAATTACTGAAGCATGACTATTACTGGGGGAAGAAGGACACATTTTTTTTGTTTTTTTAGTTAATTTTTTATACAACATATCTTGACCATGTTCTCACCTTTATCAAATGCTCTGATATCCTTCTTGACTCTTTACCTACTCACCCTCATGTTCTATCTCTCTCATTCTCTCAAATAACAATAATCAAACATACACACACAGACACAAACAACCAATAACAGCAACAACAAAATCATCCCAAAATGAAAATCAGAACACTGAGAAAGGATTGAAAAAAAAAAAGTGTAATTAAACAGAAAGTGCACAAAAATATTATTGAGTTAGTTTTTTGTTGGTCAACCACTCCTAAGCCTGGGGCCTGCCATGAAGTGTGATTGTACACCCAGTGACAATTTAAAAACAAAAAAAGTTTCCCTTTCCCTGCAGGCATAAACTGTAGAGAGCTCCTTGGTTATGGGTGAGATCCAGTATCCAATTCCTACTCTCAGTGCTAAGACCCTATATGTCCTGAACTTGTGCCAGTCTTGTGTGTGCTGCCACAGTCTCTGTTAGTTCATAAGTGCATCAGTCCTGTTGTGTCCAGAAGACACTCTTTCCTTGGAGTCAGCCATCTTTCTACTTCCTCTTCCACAAAGATTTCTGACCTTTGAAGGAGAGGGTTTTGATGAGGACACCTCACTTAGAGTTGAGCTTTTCAGTCTCTCACTCTTTGCACATTGCCTATAGTTGTGGGTCTTTGTATTAATTCCTATATACTGCAAGTAAAAGCTTCTCTGATGTGGGTCAAGCAATGCACTGATCCTTTGTCATAATAATATTTCTGGAGATCAGTTCAAGCTGCAAGGTTCAGATCCTGAGACAGGGAAGTGACATTGGTATAAAGTGAAGACACTGAACACCTGTTGCCTTTCAAGCAAGTAGCCCCTGAATAGCTTGAGTAATTTTTGTTTATACAATCACAAGCCTTCTCACTTGGACAGTGACATCATTGGTTATTTATTTAAAGAAATCATAACATCAGCACTAGATAAGCCCCCCCCCATTACAAAAACTCCCAATAGTTTCCCTTCTTCCTTCCTCCCTCCTCCTGGGTCGATCACCCCTCAACCATATTTTGTACAGCAAAGTACAATTTCAGCAAGTCAAAAATAACAGTGTTGATGGGCATGTCCTGTGGACATGAGCACATACCAAAAAGTCAGAAAATATGTTTACAAAGTTATGCAAGGTGATAGACAGATTAAACATTTATGGGTATAAGTCCATTCATCAACCAGCACCCATTTGTCATAATACTTTTGTAAATTTCAGGCAGGGATATACTTTGCAGGCATATTAAAAATGGTACCAAGCAACCTTTCCTGATATGCACCTATCAATTTCTGATGCCATTCGTCTATGAACCCATTCATTTTTTATGTCTGTATTGATCAGACACAGCATCATCATTATGTAAGTCTCTGTTGATCAGACACAGCTTCCCCATTCTTTAAGTTTCTGTTGATATACAGCTTCCTTAGAACAGTTATGCAAGCAGAATCCATTGCTCTGAACAACTGCTACAGGCTTACTCAGAGTGACTGTAGTAAAAACCAAAGAAAGCAGGGTTTTTCCCACAGAAAGCATTAAGAAAAACATAGAATCACTGACAGGGCTTTCAGCCTGTGTGATCCATGCTTTGCCGATGACCTACAAAATGAAACTATTTCTATTAGTGTAAACAGCACAGTGAAAGCCAGGGCAGTGTATAGCACATGTGATCTGGGAAATAAGCATAGAGGTCAGCAAATTCACCACAGGTCCTCATCAAGTGGGAAAGGGTCTCCATGGGCTTGCCACAGTTGAGCACTAATGTGCTATTCCCTGTAGATTTTGCATGAACACCACCAAATTATGTTATTAGTAGTTATTTTATTGCTATGTTTCTTTAAAAGAATAATAGTATTAGATTTTCCTGTAGGTTTATTACCTTTTATGTCTTAGACACTTTAGAATTTGGTTCCATCTCTGGAAGAAGTCTTTAAATCCAATCAAAAAGTGGTTTGGTTATTCTCATTACATTGTGTACTATTATACCATATACCTTGCAGGCATATTAAAAAATAGCTATCCTACCCAAAGCCATCTGCAGAGTCAGTGCAATCCCCATCAACAGTACAACAATGAAGACAAGACTTACTTATGTTGTCAAACACAGGGGGTTCCATCTGGTACCTAACTAGCAGCTTCACCCTACTGACTAGTGCTCATGACACTGGAAGATACTCTGCATGCTGCCAGAGGAGAAGGGCAATCGCCTACATCACCCTGCTACAGACCATGCGACCTACAGCAGTAACCAAGAGCTTGATTCTGGTCTATTCAAGGTGTCATATTTCTCCTAGTTTCCATACCCACTGCAGAGACCGTGTGTCCAGGTGAGCTTTCAGTGTGTAGCACCGTAACTCTTACTGCTCAGTCATAGCTTTTCCTATGCTCTGTGTTCCCATGAGTCTTCTCTGTCTGTCTTAGTTTCTTGCATATTCAGGGTGACACTCTTGCCAGGAGATAGGTACTAGTTGAACTAGTATATCCCACTTTATTCTTGACACCACAGACTGGCTTCAGATACTTATTACAATTATCTTGTGAGACCATTTCAAAACGCTAGCGTTATCTATTTCATTGTGCTTCCTTCTCCCATAGTTCAAGCACAGTTAGGTGCTAATGACGGTCTCCTCCTGGCTTCTGGGTGGCCACCTACTCACTAGGTATTGAATTTTGTTGATGCACTGTAGGCAGAGATTTAATTTTCTTTGTGTTCCCCTAAGGTTGGAAGTACTTTGTGAGTACGAACCTAATTATCTCCGCAAAGTGATATTTTAAAATAAAGTCTCATTGCGATTTGGAACAGAAAAAAATGCAAACTACATTGGTGATATAATAGAAGCATAAATAATCTAGGTATAAATAAATAAATAAGTAATATCATATTTTTATTGTCTTTTTTGAGTGACATGGGGCATCAACATAATTGCTTATTTCATTCATTCTTGTATTTATGTTTCTAAAAGTTGGTATGCAATATAAAATAGTAATATACATCCAAAGTATGAAAATTTTCCAAGATTCAGTGCTAGAAACAGATACTAAACATATAAATATTTCCTTATATTTATATTAATAATTTTATTGATAAATATTTGTTTACCATAATTTTATAATTTATTACTTAATAAATTATTAATATTTATTTATAATAATAAAGACTGAAAATAGTATGTTAACTTGCATCTAATGGGCAGGCTAAATGAATTAATTGTATATTAAAATAATTTAAAAATATTCAGCTTCGTCATCTGTGGTCTCTCAGACTTTTTCATGTATTAATCAGATTTTTTAAACATATTTTGGAAGATGAATTTTTTTATATTCACAAAGTTTTACAAAATATACTGTGTCTATAATTACAAAGTACATATAATAATTTGAAATAAAAATTAAAATCTAATGTATTAGAAATAAATTAAATTACTAAATTTTATATAGAGTATAATTGTTTACTGAAACCTAAAGAACAGCATTGTATCAGTAAATTTTTAAAACAATTTCATTAATGAGAAAAATATGGAATATTGTCACAGAAAATAAATTTTAAATTCAAATCATTTTGGCTGCTTTATGTTTATTTTAAAAAGTAGATGCCTAAATATGGCTTTATATACAAATTGAGCAAGAAGAAATGAAGAACTGTGCTTCATGGTGATAACAATTTGTGTACACACTCTACATGCAGATGTCATCGTCTGGACACTTGCACAGAAACAGATGAATGATCTGGGTTGTCCTGACACAATCTTTGGGTCACTGTCCACAGACACCACAAGCTGTTTCTTATCTGTGCTTGAGCTGAATAACAAGTTAGCTGAACATTTCATCATAGCACAAAGGAAGACACAAGTGCATAAAACGGATGCCATGCCTTTGGAAGAAAAGTCTCAATGCTGTAAAGATGCCAACTCTTTCCAAATGAATACATAAATTCAGTAACACATTCTTATGAAAATCTCATTTTGATTTGTTTGCTTTTTCTGTGATTCTGGTTGTTTTACATCTTGACATTCTGATTGGAAATTTCATCTCAGG
Organism: Lophiomys imhausi; assembly: GCA_907164525.1. Lineage (NCBI taxonomy): Eukaryota > Metazoa > Chordata > Mammalia > Rodentia > Muridae > Lophiomys > Lophiomys imhausi. The sequence continues at coordinate 4,574,851 of CAJQZJ010000594.1, forward strand.
GATTAAATGTGTGAAATAGCCAGGGAAATAATGAGGAGAAAAGAATAATGGCAAGAGACTTCCACCATAAATCTTTATTAATGAAAAATATGGTGCTGATAGAGAAATAGGGAAATAGATCAATGGGAAGCATGGCAATGTGTGCATATGAGAATTTACTATGTAATAAAAGTGGTGTATCATATCAGTGAGGGAAGCTTTAAGTCTTAATAAAATAACTATGAGATTCAAAAAACAGTATTAGTATTTTTACTATATAACACTAAAATAAAAATGCATTTCTGAGATGAAAATCGTAGTTACAGCACTTGTGGAAAAGGGATGAAGACTGTAGGTTCAAGGACAGCATGGACACACTGGGAGATCCTGTTCCCTCTAAAATTGTAATATTAAGTCTTTAGCATTCTAATTTGACATACAATGAAACTTTAAAGATACCTATATTTGGGGTTTTTTTCCTAATTGTGGGTATGGGCCATAAAGAAACATTCCATAGATTTCAAATACAATTATATATATAATACAATATATCCATGTTTTGTTGTAAGAGACTTCTTAAACAAATTAATAAAAAGCAAGTATATTATATAAAGTTTTAGTTCCTTCCCTGACTCCATAGGAATCAGCATTAATCTATTCAAAAATTAGCTTAGTGGGAAATTCACTCACAATAGCTGTAATTAATACACAGGGTCCTTTTTTCAATGTAGGAGATAAAAATATATGTTTTCTTGCCCAAAAGGCTATGAGTGGATTTTGTTACCAAACTGGTGACCTTTTTGCTATCTGTGGAGGCAGACTTCACACACCTTCTGCTATAGAGGCAGGCTTCACCCAAATTCCCCAAGATGATTATTCCAGTCTCATCCCCTCTAGACTATTGCCCATCCTTAGGGGAGATTTTTCCTGTACGTTATGCCCTGCTGTCCTCTATGGCATCAGTCTGAGACCACAATACATTCTAGGCCTGTTAGCTATAGAACCTACCACCATGTTCACATGTAATTTGTAAAACACCTATGTACTCACACCTTAAGCTGTATTTTACACCTGGAATTGAACTGATTGGGTGATTGTTGCCTGGAAATCCTTCCCCAAATTGTAATATTTTATAAATATGCTGACAGCGAACTGCCTGGTATTAAATTCCTTTATGTCTATGTTTTATCCAGGTTGACAAAATAAATCTGCACTGGGTTTTTATTATTATCACTTCACACAGTTTGGTTCCCTGCAGAAACACTCTCAGCTTATTATAACAAAGTCTTAGAAAATTTAAACATTCAAAAAGGTTTTATTCATATATATATATATATATAGATAGATAGATAGATATAGATATATATAGATATACCGTATACTAAATAATATTATATATAACACTTATATGCAAGCACATATTCATGTAGAGACATATATGCAAATACCATTGTAAAAGCAACTATTGAAGAAAACACAACCATTCACTTCTTTGCCAAGTAATTTAAAGTGACCTAGGCAGTTGATTTGTTGACTGAACGATTTACTATAATTTGAGTGATTACCAAAAACAAAAACAAAAACCATGTGGAGTTAACGTTTAGTTATAAAATCTCAGTTTGTAATCTTGAACATTTGGTTCTCACCTGATAATGTCATTGAGAATTGATGTTAACACAAATTGACTGGTCTAATCAGTGAATTAATCCACTTATAGATTAATACCTTAAGGCATCTTAGGCAAAGGATATAAACTGAGAGGTGAGCTTTATTGTGGTAAACAGGTCAATGGGTTAGTTCCTCTGCAAGGATAGCTTCCTGTGCTTCAGCTTACATGAGGTAATGAGATTCTTGACCTGCCCACATCCTTTGCAAAGCTTTCTTCTTGTAATGTCTTGCATCAAACCATAGAGTAGATCAAAGCTTCTGAAACAATGATCCAACACAAGTTCTTCTACTAATTGTGCATGTTAATTATTTTGTCACAGCAGTGAAATGAACTAATGCACAGGATCTAATTCTAATTGTATACACACAGGTCAAGAAGAAAACAAATCCATGGTAATTTTCTTTTACTTAACTTCTAGATGTTATGTTTCGAGAAATGTCAAGAATTTTTTTAAATTTATTTATTTAATTCAAGTTACATCTTAATAACAGGCCCCTCCATCTTCCCCTCCGAGACCCACTCTCCCACCCTCTATCCCCTCTCCCACCTTTCCTACTTCTCTGGTGTGAGGGCTGTACATATCAGCCCCCTTCAGTTCATCAGTCACATGAGGGCTAAGAGTTTCTTCCTGCTCTGGGACCTGAAATGGCAATTCCACTCAGGTAAAGAGTATCCTAATAACACGTAACAAGGTCCATGACTGAGCCTGGCCCATCCCTACTTGCTAAAGGATCTATAAAAAGACCAAGTTGCCTATTCTCTATATTTGTATGGGGTGTTTAGGTCAAGTCTAAGCTTTATTTTTTTCTTTTTTTGATTAATGTTTCAGTCTCTGTAAGCTTCTAGGGGTCTAGGTTAGTTGGTTCTGTTGATCTTTATGTGTTGATAATTATTGTTACTCCTCCAATTCATAAAACACTTGAAATTAATGCATATTTGAAATCATTACAGATGATATCACCTCGTATGTTAATATTATAAATTTGTAGCAGAGTTTGTTATTAAACTATTTCTGTGATCTTCTAGTTCAAAAGAATTTGATCATATATTGTATAAGCATTCCAATCTATTACTACAAAGTCATTATACATGTATATGTTTATAAAATCTAAATGGCTTAATCAATATGGACATGTTCCAAGTTGGAGAAATGGCTCAGTTGGTAAAGTGATCGCAGCAGAATCATTACAATCTGAGTGCAGTTCCCCAGCGTTCATTCCAAAGCTAGAAGGAGAGATATGCATATATGCAATCCAAAATCCACACAAGGCAGATACCTGAAGATCACCAGCCAACTAGTGTAGCTGAATCAGTGATATCTAGATGCAGTCAGACTGTCTAAAATAACAGTAAAGTTTAGAGCAGGATAGACAAGACACTGAAGTGTGACTTATTTCCTCCATATGCACATGCACATAATTCTACATGCACAAGCACATATATACATAAAGCACATACATACACACATATAAACATAAGCACACACACACACACACCAAAATAAACTCTGAAAATCTAATAATCCATTTTACTAGATTAGTGCTATTTCTTTAATTTATGGTCCTTAGTCAACAGAACATTTTTGCTTTATGTTTGACCTGGAGATCCTCTGTAGAGAAGGATCAGGTCAGGGAGTCATCTGAGAGCAAATTCTATCTGCTCTGAAATTTGCTTTTTAACTTGTAATCTTGATAATATCTCAGACTGTGGTGACTATTCTTGTTAGTCAACCTGCCTACAACTGCAATTAACTAAAAACCTAAGCTGCTGGGAACAACTGTGAAGTTTTTCTTTTTAATATGATTTAGAGATTTTGAGATGAGAAGACACACTTTAAGTCAGAGCTATGCTTTCTCATGGTAGCCTACAAAAAGGACAAAAAAAAAATAAAGGAAGTCTTTGTTCTTAGCCTGCCTGTCCCCACTCTCAATGGCAAGATAATTCTTTTGTTGGCATTGGAGCCCACCTTGTGGCATTCTAACATACACTGATGATCAGTTGAGACATCCAGCCTCATGGGCTGAATGACTATTGGATTCTTGGAATTTCACTTGGGGGACAGCCACTGTTGAACTAGAGAGACCACAGAATGTAAGCCACTTTAATAAATCCCCCTTTTAAAGATTCATTCTATCAGTCCTGTTACTCTGAAGAACTCTAATACGTAGATTTAGGAGGTAATAGATTTTTCTCATTTACTTCTCTTGATTCTATCAAACTAATTTGTGATATGATCTAAGAATATTAATCAAATTTAAGAAATTAATTTGACCATAACACTACTAACAAACTCCAGACTTAATTCATATTCCCACTAGTTTTTTTAATAATTTATTTTTTATTTCTTCAAGTTATAACTCAATCACAATCCCCTCCCTACTCCCCACTCCAGTCCCATCCTTCCACCCTCCTCCCCCTCAACCCCCCCATCCTCTTACTTTCTTTTTTTTTTTTAGTTTAAGGTATTTCTTTTTTCCCCCCAATAGCTCTCCCTTTCAGTCCAAAAAAATGGTTCTTTTTCTTATAACTATAAATACAATACAAAACAACAGAAATAAATAGGCCACAATTATAAGAGTTATATGGCTTAGCATACGTTCCCAATGTCCAGTCCATATGTATTTGGCACCTGACTTTAACATTCTACTATCTAACAATCTCCATGAGTTTAAAGTTCTATATCTAACTCAGCTTTCATACTAACTTGCCTCATAATTTTAAAAATATCTTCTTAGATCCAGAACACCCTCTTGATTCCTAAACAACTCAAAATTTAACTATGAGACTCTAGGTATCTATTCTTCAACCACCTCAGAGACCTGAGAGGGATAAATATCTGTCAGAGAAATGGGGCCAAATGGCTGAAGATTGATGCTGTAATGTATGGAGAGAAAATCGGAACTGTCCAGGCAGCCACTGGTATGTCATTTTTTAGTTTTGGAAGATGCAGGCCCTGCACTTCCTATATAATCAGATATATTTATCCCTCTCAGGTCCCACTAGCTTTTTTTACCTGCATCATCTCCCCTGTGTTAAAGGACCTAAACAGGGATCCTGAGTGGCATGAGTTTGTCTTTTTCATTAATGTAATGTTATAGAACTGAAAATATTTCCATAATTGGCATAACTTTAGCACCCCTGAAAGGGTCTGAGAGGAATTAAAAGGATATATCTCAACTCAGGAACTCTGATATCTTTTGATTAGATTGTAATCACCAATTGGGGAAAAGGACAGCACAGAACGAGGTGGTTCAGCGCTGCACATGATATGTATATCATGAACCTAGTAACTCTCAGCATTTTGGTGTTGTTTTAAATCACTTGACCATGGTAGCATCTAACATATGTCTTAAAAGTAATATTGCAGACTTATTTTTGAAAACAGCAATTCTTTGGGAAGAAGTTTAAGACTTCTTATATGTGTGCACCTTGAGTATAAACCGTATGTTCCTTATATTTTACATTTGTCAATTTTGTACCTGCAATAATTTTCACTGTGCTGTTATGATGATAATATTCTGTTTCTACTTTGTTATTTAGCTAATCATTCAACAGGAGATTTTCTGTAAGGAATATCTGCCCCCTGCAACACACAATACATTTTTGTATCAGTAGATACATAATTATTGTTTTTTTCTTCATTTTATAATTCAATATTATCAATTTTATTATTTTTCTAAGCATATTTTCCAGCATTAGATTAGACATTGATGGCTTTCTAATGTTGGATTAATGACCTTTCAGAAAACTTTTGTCTTTTCAACAAAAACTTTATTAATTTATAGGAACACAAAATGACCCAAGCTAAATATATATCTTTATTTATTTATTTATTTATAGATCACTTCTGGTGTCAACTTTTTCCTCTCATTAGAATTTCATTTAAAAATCTAGATTTCAGCATTGACTTTGCTTATTATTTTTGAAACATCATTGTTTGCACAAAACATGGAATTCTGAGTTAAAAATATGAATGCAGGAGCTCACCTGTGCACACACACATCCCTACATTCCTAACCATCTCAGTGGAACTTTTCAGATAGATACTCCTGAATCCATGGCCAAATGGACAGGAATCTTTCAATTTCCACTGTAAGTTACAATTTGTGTCTTTAACAGTGCTCATTGTCTAACAAATTTTTCATCTACTTAATACAATACAGATATCAGATAGTTGTGAGAACTGTTTATATCAGATTAAAGATTCATTAAAACATAATTTAATTTTGGCCTTGCAATAAATATCAGATAATTGATCCATAATATACATAAGCAGAACATTATCTCTATCCTTAAACTTCACTCTCATTCATTTGTAATAAATATAAATGTCTTCGTTACACTCCTTATTTTATTTGGGGTTCAATATGTAAGGAAATTTTTACTATTTATAAAATATTATTTGTATTGGTATTTTACATATTTACAAAGTTTATGTCCAATTCATAATTTTATAAGAATAATTCTATCTTCCCTATCACTATATTACGACAAGTCAGCCTCCAACTAGTAATGGATATTCCTTTTCTAGAATGCCCTATGATAGAAACAGGATACCCATTCTTCAGCAGGATATTTCTTCTTATATTTACAAAATTTAGTTAATATTCATTGGTGTTAAACAAGTGATAATACTTTTGTTCCTGATTAGTATTTCATTGCATGATTTTATGATCATTTGTTAGTTAACCTATTTAAGAAGATCTTGGAACTCCGTCTGCTTTCCTGGAGGCCTGTAGGAACCACGAAACCCAGGAAAGATGTCACCCCCTGTCGCGTCCCTCTCGACCAGCAAGAACAACGCAACTCGCAAAAGCTCTTCTCAAGCAGTTTATTCAGGTCCCTTGAAAACAGTCTTCCGAATGCCCGGGCAGACCCAACCCACAGGCTAAATACTATATGAACAGCCAATCAAGTAAAGCAACGTGGTGCTATCTTAGAGGCCCACGTATGCGGAAGCAAGCCAGATCAGCGGTCTTAACCAAATATGGACTTGTTTACCACCAAGAGCGCTCACCATAGGGCTGGTGGAAGGCGGAAACCGGCGCCATCTTTAGGGCGCGGCACGTCGCAGCACTCTACAGTTCCCCCTTTTTTATTTTTTCTAAAGTTGGTAGAAGTCCCTGGAAAGGCTTCGTAATCCCCCTATCCGGGGATCTCACGGTGGGCCTGAGCCTGTAGGAGGGCGGTGCTCAAACTCTTACCCGTCTCTGGGTCAGCCTCCCCACTCGGGACTGCCCTGTCTTAGGTGGCTGAGACTTACCCGTCTACTCCGTCATTGACTTGTCAGACCCTAATATACGTGGAACGAATACCTCAGTGGGCAGGGACTATGCTCAGTGAAGATTTAAGGCTTCATGGCAGCGAGCCATGCCTGAGGGGACTGGCCCGCCTCAATGGCGACAAGGGCCTGTATAATCATGGCTGCATTACGCTTCTGTGTGGCTCTCATCTTATAGATGCACCATATGCAAACCAGAGAGGCTAGTATCATCAGTATCACCAAAGAGCCTACGCCTGCCCACTCCTTAAGATGATCCATAGCCATCTGTATCCAGGAAGTCAAACCAGTAGCCAGGCTCAGATCCACCCGAGTGGAATTGATGTGGACGATTGTCGCTCTCAGCTCTCTCATCAAATTTTCAAATTCAGCCGACCAATCCTGTAAGAGGAACTTTGACAATTGTCTAGACAAATTAGCAGCCTTTGTAAAATTTTGATACTGCACGGAAGTAACACACAAACCTTGCATTTTCCACTCACACCCCAATTGTGCTAGTTACCAAAGAGAATCAATCTGTTCTTGTATTAAATCTATGCGTTGATTAACTATCATAAGACCTCCTTTGAGATCAGAATTCATAGAGGTCTGAGTATCCAATGCCTGTGCCACAGTGGCTGAGATGTTATTCAGGGCATTGGCAGTCTGTGTAGAACTAGACAAGGCAATAGCTGAGGCAGTAGCTCCCACAGCAGCAACAGTGATGGCAGTAACAATAGCTGCAGTGATGCCAAAATCTCTTTTAAACCTGAATAGCATCATGGTATTAGGGGCCTCTACAGGAACTGGTACATATAGAGGCATTCTAGTCACCACAGCCACGGGAAAGGCTGTGGCATTCCAGCACAAGGCATAAAAACATGTGTCCGGAGTGCATACTAACTTTTCTTCACCCAAGGACGCACTCCCATTACTTACAATCCACAGAAAAGGAGGCCAGAGACATACTGGCGAAGCTGAAAAGGTTTAATGCGGTAAGAATGAAACAAAGAATTCCAAGTACCAGAGCCACTACCGCCAGAAAAATCCAATTTGGTAGCGGACCCTAGGGAAAAATTACCTCTTTGATAAATTCCTCCCCCAAGCATAATGACAGGTCCCAAGTCCATGCAACTTCCATTTAACCCACACAAAACCCACAAATCAAAAGGATTGGTGGCAGTCTGCTGAGGATTCCTATTAGATATATCAAGCATTCCTGTACAAGACTTATTCACTATATTACTAATCATGGGGCTAAAGGAAAAATAATCTTGTTGAACCCAAACTGCCCTGCGCTCCTGACATCCAGTCCAGGGAAAAGGTCCTTCCTCTCCTGTGGATCCTCTACAAAAAGGTCCCCAGCGTGGCTGTCTGGGGGGGTCCCGGTTAGAGAGTCGTGTGGGCCACCATCCTTCAAGGCGAGAACCGTTGCCTGAAAACAAACCATCACTCCTACCCCCAAACCTCAGTTGTGGTAAAAAAAACTGCTGATTGCTGAGACAATTTAATGCATTCTGTATCATCTGAACTATTGAAGCTCATTAAAAAGCACAGACTACCGTTCAAGCTGACATTTCTATTACACTCTATAGGGCTTTTCTGATCATCAAAGGGAAGGTAGGGTAAGCCTAGGCTTCTATTACTGCTAAATAAGTGTGGAAACACAGTTGCATCATGTCTGATTGGTATCGGCTTTGGGAATATCGACAGGATCCCCCATCTCGGCTCGGTCATTCCTGACATACTCACTGCTACTATCACCAGGATCCTTAGGAAGGTCTTCATGACGAATTTTCCTCACAAGGCGTTCAGGCACCCACACTGGATCTTGATGATCCTGAGGAAAAACACAAACAGACCCTCTCGCCCATGTTAGCACGTGGTCAGGACCCCGCCAAGAGCCTGTCAAAATATCCTTCCACTTCACCATGCTTTTAGGTGGACCATGGGAATCCTGATGTCTGTCCTCTGCTGAGCGGCCTTGAGCATCCAAATTGAAAAAGTTTAAAGTAAATAAGGCTAAAGACATTCTCTCCTTGGGGGTACGGCCTTGGCCTATTCACCCTTTCTGTTTTTGCAAGCATTCTTTCAAGGTGCGATGAGCACGCTCCACAATTCCTTGTCCTTGAGGATTGTATGGTAATCCGTGATTAAGCTGTACCTCCATCTGGTTACAGAAGGAGACAAAGGACTGTGCCGTATAGGCTGGTCCATTGTCCGTTTTCAGCTGCTGTGGTTTTCCCCATGCACCCCAGGCTTCTAAGCAATGCCCTATGACATTGCGAGCCTTTTCTCCACCCATAGGTGTAGCATGTATGATACCTGAGCAGGTATTCACAGATAAATGAATATATATTAAGGTTCCAAACTCTGAAATGTGGGTAACGTCCATTTGCCAGATTTTGAGTGGCATCAACCCTCTAGGGTTCACTCCCACACTGGGAGGATGATGATGAATCACAAACTGAGGACAGTCCAAAACCACTTGTCTAGCATCTGCTCTAGACAAATGGAATTTTTGCTGTAGAGTTTTTGCATTTACATGAAATAATTGGTGAAACTGTCTGGCTTGGTCCAGGAATGATCTCCAAAAAATGCATGTCATCCTAGTCCATTGATCAACTTTATCATTACCCTCACTTAATGGTCCAGGTAATCCTGTATGTGCTCTGATATGTTGAATATAAAAACACCTTTTTCTATGCCAGATGAAAACTTGTAACTCTTGTAATAAGGCACATACAGTACTACTATTCTTAATAGGACCTGCTAATTCTAATACTTTCACTGCGTTGACCACATAAACTGAATCTGAAATCAAATTGAATGCAAATTGACATCTTTTAAACACCTCAATTACTATTTTCAACTCTACTATTTGGGGGGAGCCCGGTTGAAATTGACATAACACGGGCTCTTGTCTTACTATCAAATAGGCTCCACAGCCTGTCTTTGAGCCATCAGTAAACACATTTGGTGACCCTTGAAGTGGTACTGCTGAAGTAACCTTAGGGAATATCACTGGGTGCTCCTTAAAAAATGATAGCAATGGATGCTTAGGATAATGATTATCAATCGCTCCTTCAAAGCTACATTGCAATATTGCCCAATCATCTACAGTGCCACACAAAATCTTAATTTGATGACTGGAATAGGGCACTATTATACTGGCAGGAGCAACTCCAAAAGACTGCAAGCATTGTTGGATACCATTCAAGGCTAAAGTAGCAACTGCAGTGGGATAATATTCTATGGATTTTTTTTGGAGAAATCTTTGAATAAGTCCATAATAATGGTCCGTCCTGCCATAACAATCCTGTAGGTTGACCATAGGTGGCAAATATGCACAATGCAATGGGCTGTCCTTCCTGCCATCTCTTTAGGAAGGCAATCTGTTAACTTTCTTCCACTTTACATAAATCTTTTCTTGCTTCTTCTGTAAATTGTCTAGGAGAATTAAGTGCTGAATCACCTTTCAAAATATCATATAGGGGTCTTATTTCATAATTTGGTAGCTTTAAATAGCCTCTTACCCAATTGATATCTCCTAACAACCTTTGAAAATCATTTAAAGTCTTTAAATTATCTTTTCTTATCTCAATCTTTTGAGGTATTATCTTTTCAGGTCCAACCTTCGCTCCTAAATAATCAACCACATTTTCCTTTTGAACCTTATCAGGAGCAATAAACAACCTTTTCTTTTTTAATAATTGAACTAATTCTTCATAGGCCCGATCTAACATTTGTTCACTCTTAGCTGCCAGTAAGATATCATCCATATAATGAACACATCTTAAATCTGGAAAATTCTTTCTCAAGGGAGCAATGGCTTCCCCCACATACAGTTGGCACATAGTGGGGCTGTTTGCCATGCCCTGGGGTAATACTACCCATTCAAACCGCTGATCAGGTTCCTCATGGTTACAGGATGGAACAGTAAATGCAAATCTCTCACTATCTTTGGCACACAAAGGGATGGAGAAAAAACAATCTCTTATATCTATAACTATTATGGGCCATGAGGCTGGCAAAGATGATAAAAGCGGCAAGCCGCGTTGCACTGGGCCCATGATCTGCATTTCTTGATTTATGGCACGCAGGTCATGCAATAATCTCCATTTTCCAGATTTCTTTTTAACGACAAAGATAGGTGTATTCCAGGGAGATACAGATGGTTTTATATGCTTTAAAGACGTCTGTTCATCCACCAACTCTTTGGCCGCATTCAATTTTACAGAGGAAAGTGGCCACTGAGGAACCCATACTGGGTCCTCCGTCTTCCAAGTTATGGGAATGCCCTCCTCAGTGGCCCCTAGGAAAAACCCAGGCCCTGTCTCTTTTGTCTTTGCTGCATAGATATGGGACTCTTCCGCCCCTGCAAATATTTTCCTATTCCAAAGCCTGGAGCATATCCCATATCTTGCATCATACATTGGGCTGAATCAGAATAGTCATTACTCAATTTAAATCCCATATCCTTTAAAAGGTCTCTTCCCCAAAGGGAGATAGGGAGCTCAAGTACATATGGCTGCATTTCTCCTGAGTGGTTTTCTTGGTCCTGCCATTTTAATAATCTTGCACTCATATCTGGAGTCTTAGCATAATCCAGGCCTTGAAGTGTTTGAGAAGAGGCTTGTATGGGCCAACCTGAAGGCCAGTCTTTCTTTGCTATGATACTCCTATCAGCCCCAGTATCCAAAAGGCCCAGGATCTTTTTACCATCAACTTTTATCTCCAAGACGGGGCGTTGGTCCAAATCCATGGAGAGAAAAGTCAGATCTGTGCCCGTGGATCCAAAACCATCTTTTCCTCTTTCTCGATCCTTTGCCGCATAGCGATCATGTAAGCTCGGCAACATGATCAACTGAGCAATTCTATCTCCAGGAGAGATAGCTGTTATACCACGGGGGGAGGCTACCATGATCTTAACCACTCCTGTTAATCTGGATCTATAAATCCAGGATGGACAATAAGTCCTCTCAAGGCTGATTATGACCTCCCTAACAACAAACCAACTGTACCAGGTTCAAGGGGTCCTTTGAAATCTGTTTCAATTAACTGGACCCCCATTTGGGGTGTTAATACGAGTCTGGTGGTGGAGCAGAGGTCCAATCCTGCTGAGCCTATAGTGGCTCTCCGTGGTTTCTCGGATTGCGGAGGGTTGGCCATCTCTCTTGATTCTGTTCTTTGTCCTGATTCTCTACTGCCCCATATATTTGTGGGCCCTGAGGTCGTGGGCCCCGCTGTCCGTTTTTTGGACGAGTGCCACCATAACCTTGAGTTAAAGTCTGGCCATCGATGTCTATCACTGAACGGCATTCATTAGCCCAGTGGTTCCCTTTTTTACATTTTGGGCATAACCCCGGCCGCCTGGGGCGTTGTACACTTCCTGTCCTTTCTGTACTCATTCCTCTGGTGTAGAGAGCTGCGAAGTGCCGCGCCTTAAAGATGGCGCTGGTCTCCGCCTTCCACCAGCCCGACGGTGAGCGCTCTCGGTTGTAAACATATCCATATTTGGCAAAGACCGCTGATCTGGCTTGCTTCCGCATACGTGGGCCTCTAAGATTGCACTACGTGGCTTTACTTGATTGGCTGTTCATTTAGTATTTAGCCTGTGGGTTGGGTCTGCCCGGGCATTCGGAAGACTGTTTTCAAGGGACCTGAATAAACTGCTGGAGAAGAGCTTTTGTGAGTTGCGTCATCCTTGCTGGTCAAGGGGGACGCGACAAGTGGTGGCCCGTACAGGGACCCAAAAAAAGACTCAGAACTCCTGCAGTCAGGGGCAGCACTGGTAAGTTCCTGGGATAAATTAGGACAATAAAGTTTCACGGAAATAGCGAACACAAGGTAAAGTTTCGCGGAGATAGCGAACAAAAGGTAAAGTTTCACGGAAATAGCGAATAAAAGGTAAATTTTCGCGGAAATTGCAAACTAAAGGTAAAGTTTCGCGGAAATAGCGAACAAAAGGTAAAGTTTCGCGGGAAGTTGCGAACTAAAGGTAAAGTTTCGCGGGAAGTTGCGAACTATAAGGTCTCCGGAGGGAGCAATAAGGACCTCGGTAAAGAGGCTATAAGGTCTCCGGGAGGGAGCAATAAAGTTCCGTGATTCAGACGAGTAGAAGACACAACTGGCAGAGCAAGGTGAGGAAAGCAGAGAGTGCCTCACAGAAATGGAGCGAATGCTAGCCTTGCCTTTATCAGTTGCTGGGAGAAGCTTGGGAGAGATCTAGATTTTGCCTGGGAGCAAGGTACATTGCAGGGAGGAGCATGGCCTCTTTGGAGACTTGTTCGTAGTTGTTTAGGAGATCAGAGATATTGCAAGTCCGTGGAAAAGGGACAAGAGGCATTAGAGCAATTAAAAGAGGAGCGCTTGGTCAAATCTGGGAAAGATACTTTGGAAGAGGATAGCTCAGAGTCTAAAGAGGAACTTAAAATGTTAACAAAGAAAATGGAGAAGTCATCTTTGAGAAAGAGTTCTGACTGCACCCGGATAGAGCCCTCAGGTCCGGGGCCGCCTGTGCTGGCGCCGCCTTCATATAATGAGACTTCCCCTCCGAGTGATCCTAGTGGGCGGTCATTCTGTCCAAATGTCTGGAGGGAAGTGAGACATGAGCTGTACTACCCTGTCTTTCAGGATGGAGGGGGAAATCGTTATCATGAACCTCTCGATTTTAAGGTAATTAAAGCACTCGCTGAGTCTGTCCACACTTATGGGATTAATGCTGCTTTCACTGTAGCTCAGGTGGAAGCTCTTAGTCGTTATTGCATGACTCCTAGTGACTGGATGAGCTTGGCATGTGCCTGCCTGTCCTCTGGGCAGTATTTAGATTGGAAGGCTTTCTTGATTGAGTTTGCTAATGAACAAGCTGCTGCTAATCGTGCAGCAGGAAATCCAGCCTGGGATGTGGACATGCTTCTTGGGCAAGGTCGATATGCTCAACAACAAACTAGGTATCCAGCTCAGGTGTTTGAACAAATCAATTTAATCACAACTAGAGCTTGGAAATCATTGCCTAACAAAGGGAAAGTGAATGGCAATCTAACCAAGGTTATTCAGGATCCCCTGGAGCCTTTCTCAGACTTCATGGCTATAATGGTTGAAGCAGCTGGAAGGGTATTTGGAGACCCTGATTTGGCAATGCCCTTAATTAAACAACTTGTGTATGAGCAATGTACAAAGGAATGTAAAGCAGCTATCACCCCTTATAAGAACAAGGGGTTGGAAGCCTGGATGCCTCAGTGCAGACTGCCGCTACCTTGAATAATTTGTCAGCCAATGTAGCCATGGCCTTGGATGTATTGTGGCAGGTGGCCCAGATTGGCTGTGAGTGGAAAATGACTGGTTTGTGTGTGACCTCTGTGCCATATCAAAATTATACTGTAGCTGCAAATTTGTCTAAGTAACTCTCTCAGTATCTTACAGGAAATTGGTCTGGCGAGTTTGATAAGCTGATGCAGAATCTGAGAACTGCCATCATGCATGTGAATTCCACCCGGGTTGATGTCTCTGTTGCTGAAGGACTGTCAACATGGATCCTCCGAGCCATGAATCATCTTAAGGAGTGGGCGGGCATAGGCTCTTTGGCGATACTGATGATACTAGCCTGTCTGGTTTGCCTATGGTGCATCTACAAAATGAGAGACACACAAAAGCGTAATGCAGCCATGATTATACAAGCCCTTGTCGCCATTGAGGCGGGCCAGTCCCCTCAGGCATGGCTCGCTGCCGTGAAGCCTTAAATCTTCACTGAGCATAGTCCCTGCCCACTGAGGAATTTGTTCCACGGATATTAGGGTCTGGTAAGTCAGTGACGGAGTTGACGGGTAAGTCTCGGCCACCTAAGACAGGGCAGTCCCGAGTGGGGAGGCTGACCCAGAGATGGGTAAGAGTTTGAGCACCGCCTTCCTACAGGCTCAGGCCCACCGTGAGATCCCCAGTTCGAGGGATTATGAAGCCTTTCCAGGGACTTTTACCAACTTTAGAAAAAATAAAAAAGGAGGAACTGTAGAGAGCTGCGAAGTGCCGCGCCTTAAAGATGGCGCTGGTCTCCGCCTTCCACCAGCCCGACGGTGAGCGCTCTCGGTTGTAAACAAATCCATATTTGGCAAAGACCGCTGATCTGGCTTGCTTCCGCATACGTGGGCCTCTAAGATTGCACTACGTGGCTTTACTTGATTGGCTGTTCATTTAGTATTTAGCCTGTGGGTTGGGTCTGCCCGGGCATTCGGAAGACTGTTTTCAAGGGACCTGAATAAACTGCTGGAGAAGAGCTTTTGTGAGTTGCGTCATCCTTGCTGGTCGAGGGGGACGCGACACTCTGGGGTACTGTCTTTTAAAGTGTCCCATCTTGCCGCACTTAAAACAAACTCCTGAACTTCCTCCACCTTTTCTGGTCAACTGTACTACTGCAGCAGCAAGACCAGCATTAGTTAACGGCCCTCCAAGTTCTCTACACACTTTCATCCAGGCTTCCAGCCCTTTGTTCTTGTAAGGGGTGATAGCGGCTCTACACTCTTTGGTGCATTGCTCATAAACTAACTGTTTTATTAGTGGCAAGGCAGCATCCGTGTCACCAAAAATCTTCCCTGCTGCTTCCACCAATCATGCCACAAAGTCTGAAAAGGGCTCCATGGGGCCCTGTAGAACCTTAGTTAAGTTCCCACTCACCTCCCCTTTATTAGGAAGAGATCTCCAAGCCTTGATAGCTATCTATCTTGTTTATTTGCTCATAAACCTGAATAGGATATCCTATCTGCTGGTTGGCAAATCTCCCCTGCCCAAGCAGCATATCTCTATCCCAGGCTGGATTTCCATTTCTCTGATTAATGGCTGCTTGCTCAGTGGCATACTCAATCAAGAAAGCTTTCCAGTCTAAGTATTGCCCTGGACTTAAGCAGGCACGGGCCAGGCCACTCCAATCACTCGGATTCATACAATGTCTGCTTAATGCTTCCACTTGAGCCATTGTAAAAGAAGCCGGTTACCATAGGTACGAACCGACTCTGCAAGGGATTTAACTACTTTAAAATCGAGCAGTTCCTCGTATCTGTTCCCTTGTGGTTCTTGGTATACCGGATAGGCAAACTGTAATTCTGTTCTTACTTGTGTCCACATCCCTGGGCAGCTCCCTAATTTCAGGGACTGAACAGGCTGATCTATCTGAATGGCTTCTGGATATGGAGGGGGAGTTGAAGGTGCCGCGGCAACGGCTTTACTTACACCGACCGCCGCCAACGTGGCTGAAGGCGCTGCGGCAACAGTTTCACTTACACCGACTGCCACCAACGTGTCTTTCTCTTTTACTCTTTTCTTTTCCCTTTTTCTAATAGCAGTCCTCTCCAACTGTTCCATTAGAGCGTGTAGCTCCCCTTCAGAATCCGTGCCCTCTGAGTCCTCAAAGTCTCTAAAATCTCTAAAATCTCTAAGATCGGGATAGAGAAGAACCTTCTTTTTGCTTCCCTTTTCACTGTCTGCCTGCTCAAATCTCTCGCCTTTGTTACTTTCCTTTTCACTGTCTACTTGCTCAGATCTTTCCCCTTGCAGCAGTTCCAAGGCTGATTCTCCCTCCTTGGTTGCGTTACAGCATCTCTCATCTTCTAAACAACTCCTCACCATCTTCCAAATCGGTCTAATTCCATGCTTCAGAGTCCCTTGCTCCCAAGCAAAATCCAAGTCCCTGCCTAATTTGTCCCAGCAAGATACCGTAAGATTCCCGGACACCGCAAACCACAGAGCCACGGAATCGCATTCATTCAAAAATCTCTCTAGGGTAGACTTCTTAATTTTCAAATTCCTAGCTAAAAGTAGCTCCTGAAGAGCCAAAAAAATTGGATGTGACTCAGACAATCCCATGATTAAAAATTTACTTTCGGTTTGCAGTTTCTCCGTGAAACTTTACCTTTTGTTCACAACTTCCTGCGAAACTTTACCCTTTGTTCGCAATCTCCGCGAAACTTTACCGTTTGTTCACTATCTCCGCGAAACTTTACCTTTTGTTCGCTATCTCCGTGAAACTTTACCTTTTGTTTGCTATTTACGTGAAACTTTATTGTCCCAATTTATCCCAGGAACTTACCAGTGCACTGCCCCTGACTGCAGGAGTTCTGAGTCTTTTCTATTTCCCCGTACGGGCCACCACTTGTCGCGTCCCTCTCGACCAGCAAGAAGGACGCAACTCGCAAAAGCTCTTCTCAAGCAGTTTATTCAGGTCCCTTGAAAACAGTCTTCCGAATGCCCAGGCAGACCCAACCCACAGGCTAAATACTATATGAACAGCCAATCAAGTAAAGCCACTTGGTGCTATCTTAGAGGCCCATGTATGCGGAAGCAAGCCAGATCAGCGGTCTTAACCAAATATGGACTTGTTTACCACCGAGAGTGCTCACCGTCGGGCTGGTGGAAGGCGGAAACCGGCGCCATCTTTAGGGCGCGGCACGTCGCAGCTCTCTACAACCCCCAAGACCTTCCTCAGAAAGAACACACAACAGCTGTAACCTGCATCCCATACAATGCTCCATATTCTGCTGCACCATCCTGCCTCCTTTTCAGAGGCTACTCTGGCATCAGAAACTCCAGGCCATGCTGGTAATAGTGACCCTAGAATCAACTTTGCCTCTAATGCCCCAAGGGTCACACAGTCCAAAAAAAAAAAAAAAAAAAAAACAGCAGAACTCCACAAAAACTCTACTGGATCTGAAGTGTCCCTATTCATCTGAACCCCACGTTACTCAGGTCAGAAAACCAAAATGAAACAAAACTAAATGACAAAAACATCCAAAAATGTTGGAATAATGCTATTTTACACTGTGTAAATTTTACCCTTGTATTATTCAAATGCTGATTTATCTATCCCACTATCTGGTTTCAATCTGGACATGGCATTGTAATGCTTATCCTGTGAATTTTCTGTCTCAAATTTGTGTAGACCATTACTCACCATTTATTCTCTGCCTTGCCAATAAAAGCTAGGCAGCCAATACTAGGCATTAGAGAGGATAGGGTGGGACTTCCAACTCCAGCAAGGAGAGGAGAAAGAGAGAGGAAGTAGGGGATTTGGCCACAAGGAGAAGCCTAGGAGATATTATAAGAAAAGAGTTGGAACATAGAAGGACATAAATGCAAGTATTACGAGGGTTTTGGCTAGGAAGTAGCTAGGACATTTTAGAGGATTAGAATACATTTATAATGCCAAGGTATTGTGCTTCAATGCTAATTAAATAAATCTTAATCTCTCCATATTTTTACTTGGGAACTAGCTAGGTTAACGAAAATCTGGCGACTTATTATTTCCTGGATACACTGATATTTATATTTATTTACAATAAACTAAAAAATCAGCATCTAAACCTGTAATAGCCACAAATCCCATATGGCCAGTGGATAGTATTAGAATACAATCAACAGCAGCTAGGGCAATATGGGAACTCCAGAACCAAGCTATCCTGCTACCGCGATTGCTGGATATTCTAACACAGCTGAAGCACAAGAAAGTTACCTTAAATCCAATCTTATGAAGGTGATAGAAGCTTTTATAGAGGAAATAAATAAATCCTTGAAGAAATATTGGAAAATAAAATCAAACAGGTGAAGGATTTGAATAATACTGTTCAAGCCCTAAAAATGGAAATAAAAACAATAAAGAAAACACAAACTGAGGGAATCCAGGAGATAGAAAATCTAGGAAAGAAGCAGGAACTACAGACCCAAGCATCACCACCAGAATATAAGAAATGGAAGAGAAAATTTCAGGTGTTGAAGATACAATAGAAAAAAATGGATACATTGTTCAGGGAAAATGTTAAATCTAAAATCTTCCTCACAGAAAACATCCAAGAAACCTGGAACAATATGAAAAGACAAAGCCTAAGAATAATAGGAATAGAACAAGAAGATTCCCAGATCAAAGCTCCAGAAAATATTTTCAACAAAATAATAGAAGAAAAGACACAGGCTAACACAGAATGAATGCAAAAATAAGGTTCATCATTCCACTGAATAAAATAAAAACAAATTCAGCATCAAACATAGATATTACTTCAGAGTAAAGGGTTGGAAAAAGATTTTCCAAGCAAGCAGACCCCAAAACAAAGCTGGAGTGCCTATTCTAATATCTAATAAAATGGACTTTCAACCTAAATTAACCAAGAGATGGGAAAGGACATTTCATCTTATAAAGGAATACTTATCTTCACAATAGCAACAAATAATATAAAATATCTTGGTGTAACTTTAACCAAGCATGTGAAGGACCTGTGTGACAAGAACTTCAAGTCTCTGAAGAAAGAAATTGAAGAAGATATCAAAATATTGAAAGATCTCCCATACTCACAGATTGGTAGGATTAATATAGTAAAAGTGACCATCTTACCAAAAATAATCTACATAATCAACCCAATTCCCATCAAACTTCCAACACAGTTCTTTACAGACCTGAAAAAAAAAACAATACTCAACTTCATATTGAAAAATAAAAAAACACAGGATAGCTAAAACAATTCTGTAGTGGGAGTTTTTATTTCTTTAAAGACTCGGTTATGTGAATGTATTTTTTCTTTTGGTCCCAAACGTGGGATATGGAAACACTTTATCCACCGCTGAAATTAGATCATAAGAGGACACATGATCTTTGTCAGCTAATAAAAGACTGATGAGAGAGCACCTGATCTTTGCCAGCTGGAAAACAACCTTGTGTAGACTCTGTGATGATTTAAATAAGAACCCCAAAACAGAGAGATATGGCTTTCACTTAGCTTTGCTTCTCATCCTTTTGCTTTGCATTGTTTTGCTTCGAGATGCTCCTAAAGAGAAACACTCCAGAGAATGTCTCAAGCTTACTGCTGCTGATTGTTGTTTGTTCCTGCTACTTCTAGTTCCTGCTGCTGGGTTTGCTGATTGAATGGACTGCTGTAATCCTGTTGAGGAAGAGTAGAATCACCCCAAGGAACTACATCTAAAGAGGTCTATATCCCCTGTACCTACTAACATCATTTCTCTCCTACCTCAGGTCAGTGGGTTGAAAGGGAGATAGAGTCATTAAGAAAACCACAAATAAAATAGTGTAAAATACACCTTCACAATCCTGTACAATTAAATAACTAACGTCTTGAGGCTTCATCCTCCTTGATTTCAAGCTGTACAACAAAACAGTAGTAATAAAAACTGCATTGTAATGGCATAAAAACAGACAGGTTGATTAGTGGAGTCAATCAAACAAACAAACAAACAAAAAATAAATTTGAGAAAACAGAAATAAATCCACACACTTATGGACATGTGATTTCTGACAAAGAAGTCAAAACTATACAATGGAAAAGAGAAAGCATCTTCAGCAAATTGTGCTGGTCTAATTGGATGTCTGCATGTAGACAAGTGCAAAGAGATCCATATAAATCATCATGCACACAACTCAACTTTAGATGGATCAAAGACCTCAACATAAAACCATATACAGTAAATCTGAGAGAAGAAAATGGGGAAAATATCCTCGAACACATAATTCTCACTAGACACGACTTCTTGAATAGAACACCAATGGTTCAGGTACTAACATCAATAATTAATGAATACCACCTCATGAAACTGAAAAGTTTCTGTAAGGCAAAGGAAAACTGGAAAATAACAAAAAGCAGACTACAGTATGGCAAAATATTTTCAACAACTCCAACTCATGCAGAAGGGTGACATCCACAACATATAAAGAACTCAAGAAACTAGATATCAACAAACAAGATACCCCATTTAAAAATGGGGTACAGATCTACACAGAGAGTAGTCAACACAGGAATATCTAATGGCAGAAAACACTTAAAGAAATCTTCAATGTCCTTATGTCATCAAGTAAATGCAAATCCAAACTCTGAGAATCTATCTTACACCAATTCGAAAGGCTATGGTATGCAAACAACTGCTCATGCTGGCGAGGATCTGGAACAAGGGAACACTCCTCCATTGCTGGTGGGAGTGCAAACTTGTACAACCACTTTGGAAATCAATATGATTGTTTCTCAAAAAATTCATAACTGTTCTACCTTAAAACCCAGGTATACCATTCCTGAGCATATATGAAAATGATGTTCCACCATACTACAAGGACACTTGTTCAACTCTGTTCATTGCAGCTTCATTTGTAATGGTTAAAAAATGGGAACAACCTCTATGACCTTCAACTGAACAATGGATAAAAAAAAAGTATGATGCATGTACACACTGGAAAATTGCTCTGCTATTAAAAACAATAACATAAAAAACAATGACATCATGAAATTTGAAGGCAAATGTATGGAACTAGAAAATATCATCCTAAGTGTGGTACCCAGATTCAGAAAGACACACATGGTACATACTCACTTGTAAGTGTATATCAGCCATAAAGTACAGGACGACCATGGATTCAAAGAATCTATGTAAGAAGGAGGACCCAAGAGAGAATTCTTGAATCTCAATGAAAAGGGGCAATAGAATAGATATTGAAGAGGTGGTTGTGGAGAGAGGGCTGGGCAGAGGAGGAGGTAAGAAGAGGAGTAGTAGGGATCATATGGTGAGAGGAGGAGGACAGAGAAAGAGAGTACTGGATGAGACAGAACTGGAATTTCTCTCTCTTTCTCTCTCTCTCTCTCTCTCTCTCTCTCTCTCTCTCTCTCTGTGTGTGTGTGTGTGTGTGTGTGTGTGTGTGTGTGTGTGTGTGATTTCTGAGACTAGCTAGAAACCTGAGACAATGGAAATGTCTAGCAATCTATGAGGGTGACCCTAGCTGAAAGTCCTAGAAATGAGGTATATGGATTCTGAAATGGTAATTTCCTGTAACCAGAAAAGACTTCCAATGGAGTGATTTGGACACCAACTCAGCCATACAACTTTTGACCCACAATATGGTCTGCCCACAAGATGTGCTTGAGTAAAGATAAAGTAGAAGTTGAGGAAATAGCTAAACAATGACTGGCCAAGCTTGAGACCCATGCCATGGAGGAGAGGCCACCCCTCCCCTGACATTATTAATGGTATTCTGCTATACTTGCAGAAAGGAGCCTAGCATAACAGTCATCTGAGAGGCTTCACCAGCAACTGATGGAAACAAATGCAAAGACCCACAGCCAAACATTAGGCAGAGCTTGATGAATCTTGTCAAGGAAGGGGAGGAAGGACTGAAGAAGACAGAAGGGTCAAGGACTCCACAAGAAAAACTACAGAATCAACTAACCTTGTCTCATAGGGGCCCACAGAGAATGAACCATCACACAGACAGCATGCATGGAATGGATTTATACACTCTGAACATATATAAGAGTTGTGCAACTTTGTCTTTATATGAGACTCCTAACAGCAGGAGCAAGAACTGTTTCTGACTCTGTTGTCTGCCTTTAGATCCCTTTCCCCTAACTGAGGTATGCAGCAATAAATTTGTATTTACCAAACATATATTTATTAAAATGTATCAATTACCTATAAAGTTCCTAAATCCTAAAACCCAAACCCTAACTCTAAAACACCCTAATACCTATAAAACAAACACTTAACATTAACCTAAAGTTTCTTGAAAGGATATTTTCTTAGGTTAATTCTCTTGGCTAATTTCTTTGGTTAATTCTAATGGATCTGGATGGGCTGGTTTTCAGTAAGTCTTTCAATCTTAAAGTCTATGAGTCTTACTCATCAGATCTTGAGACCTGTTTATAAATTTATATCAGTCAAAACTTACCTCCACAGTCCTAGGTCCAAATAATTCATGATTGGAAGCCCCTCCAAACTGCTTTTAACTCTGCCACTTGCTCACAAAACCTACCTCCCAGCGTGACGATCTGGCTCCAGTGCTCTGGAACTCCAAAGTCTGTGGCAGCTTTTTGAGTTGTATTAAAATAATCCAACTCTGTCAAAAGGCATATTTGTCACACCCTCCACCAGTGCGGATTACTAACAGGGAGCACATGATGGTGAGATCTCTCTCGACAGATGAGGCAGAAGGAGTAAGACGACATGAATCTTGACTTAAATCTGTTCACCTGTTGTAATGAATTGGCAGTGTGATTATAGCAAAAGTGTTCATGTGCTTCCAAGCCATGCCCTTGGGAAACGTGTCCCTCTATAGTTGTCCTTGCAGAGGGGTTGAGGAGCAGCAGGAGGTCAGGAGATTGCATGATCTGTCATGAAAATCTGGAATTCTCTTAAACAGTGTTGCTATCATTCCTGGTGGGCTTTTCTAGGGAATGCCCCTGTTCAAAGTCCCATGATCAAAGACAGCTTATCGCAGGCTTTCAAGGCATTTCTTTCTATGGTAAACATGGCCATAATTGGATATGCCCATCTTTTTCCTGAGATGCTAAATTTCCAAAATCCTCTGCTGGCAGACTCTACACTACTTCACTAACTCTACCACAGAGGCACGTTGCATATCCTTAATGGGAGAAGATGCACCTAGACATACTGCAAGTAGATATGTCAAGGTCTGTTGATAACTATGGGAGGCCTCCTCTTTTCTGAGGAGAAAGGCAGGGAGAATGAGGGGAAAAGAATGTGAGAGGAAGAGACTGGGATGAGAGGAAAGAAGAGGAAGGGAATCTATGAAAAAATCTTGACTCATTAACACTTTGATAGTAATTTTTAATATACTCTTATTCATCTGTTTGTACAAACATCTGTGTAAACATAAATTTTGAACACATATGGGCAAAATGAATAAGATAACTAATCCATGTGGTGCTCATGTCAAGGGTTTTCTCAAATTGTGTGTGATTGTAAATGTTCTGTATATTACCAGAGATTGGCATTGTCATGTTTTGTGTCTATATGCTTGTTACCTTATTATAATATCTATGTAGTTATATCTTATACATTACCAGAGCTTGATATAGTCATGTTTTGTATCTATATGATTTATCTCATCATAATATTTGTCTTAGGGTTTCTATAGCTGTGAAGAAACACCCATGACAATGACTATGGAAACTCTATACTGGAAACCATTTAATTGGGGTTAGCTTACAGATTTAAAGATTTAATTCCTTATTGTCATAGCTGGAACCATGGGAGCATGCAGACAGACACGGTGCTAGAAAAGGAGTTGAGAGTCCTACATCTGGACTACCAGGCAGCAGGAAGAGAAGAGTAAACCACTGGACCTAAAATCTACAAGCTCACATTCAGTGACACACTTCCTCCCATAAGGGCATGCCTGCTCCAACAAGGCCAAATGACCTAATCCTTTCAAATAATGCCTATGAGTCTATGGGGGCTATTTTCATTCAAACCACCACAATACTTATGTAGTTATATCTCTCATGGGGTGATGCTATGCATTCTAAATGTTAATTAACTTGCTTCCAGAGACATGCTTGCTGTACACCAAGTGAAGCTGTGTTATCTTTCTTGTTGACCATTATATCTGATTTGTTAAATAAATACTGAGGTCTGATATTTGGCAAAGAAAAGGGTAGCCAGTACAAAGGTGCTCAGACTTCAGAAGCAGAGAGCATTGTGGTAAGAAAAAGAAGCCTCCAGAAGAAGAAGTAAGAAGCCAAGAACAGTAAGGAAGACACACACCATTGATTAGAGAAAAAAGCATCATTTCACATGGCCTGGAACATTGGTGTGGAGAATAACAGCCCAGGGAACGTATGTATACACAGGGTCATATTTGGGGAATAGAATTAAGAGCTAACTTAGATGGACTAAGATTGTACAATCCAGGACAGGCTTGATAAAAACCTTCAGGTATCTATGTGTGCACATATATTTGGTGGTTAAGGATTAACACCGCCAATCAATTAATAATAATATAAATACTAGTAAATAATTTTTTATGTTTATTTATTAGGTCAATTTACAACTCCATCAAATTCCCCTTCCTCCAACAGTCCTGAGTCCACACTCCCATCCATTCCCCTTCTCCCACCTATCCTACTACTCTGGTGTGTGGTTGTCCAGTGCAGCCTACTTACTCAGGCAGCACGCAATGGTGCAGAACTGCTTTACTGCTCTGGACTGAGGTGTATATGCTGTACCCTGAGTGCCCAGGGGAGTCCACAGCAGAGGAGCCAGATGAGTAGGGGGGCAGGGAGTTCTAATATGTAGCTATATCCTGTCCACAGCATGCTTGGACTCAGGGAAGCTCAGAACCTGTTAGTTTGATCCCCAAGTTACTAGTCTGCCAGATGTTGCCATGCTACAAATTTCAGGGAGAATCATCCTTAGTCTTACCATAGTGGCTCCGCTGATCTTCTTTCGGGTGTTAGAAGCTGCGGACACAGGAAACTGAGTAAGGCCTCCATTTGGAGGATGAAGCCACCAGCAATAATCCTGAAAAGCTCCCATCTGCTGGCTCTTCCACTGCAGTGCTCTGTTTCCTGTGTTGTGTCTAGGATCTCTGTTTTTCCAGTGTCTATACTTCCAGTACACAATTCTTTATCATCCCTGTCTTTGCTGGGCAAACTCAGATAGGCTTGCACCTCTCAAACTTCCATTCAGCAACTGTATATCTCAGAAGTGGTCCAGTCTGTCTTACTGGTCTTCCTGATGATCAGAATGTATCTGAGTTTATCACTGCCATCTTGCCAAGTCCCCATGGTAAATAATTTAATTAGCCATTTTCTACAAATGACACCCAATCATGACAATTGGAATACATGCTCACAGCCTAAGAAGGCCCTGCTGAAAGGTGGATTACTAGCCAATGAGTGGGAACTAAACCTAAATGCATTTCAAAGGCATGATGTGGCTCCCTTAACAAAAGCTTCTGGCTTGCAGCAAAGGCAGAGTGCTAAGGCCTTGGCTCACCTTATGTACTAAAAAACCAACAGCCTTCTAGACAGAGCTAGGGAACAGAATTAACTACCTAGATTAAAAATGGAGGAATTCATAATATCTCAATGCATTTGGACTCCATTTGAATTTGTTTCTCTTGACCTACAAATGATTTTTACACTGACAATTATGGTTCTGTGTATCTTTTTTTGAAAAAGATGGAATTAGGAGGACTTAAAAGAGAGCTTACAGATGGAATGCTAAGTTGCCAGCAATGACCATGGGGGAAGGAGGAAAGCCCTTCCCAATAGATAAGACAAAAATTGATGGCAGCTGGAGCTCAGAACTCCCCGGCTACTAGATGCTTGTCAGGTGTATCTGTGATAGATAGGCCCACTAATGGAATGCAGCCACAACTAGATTCCAAGGAATGATGAACAACATTTCAACATAGGATGCCATGGTCAAACCAAGATTTTTGGAATGTTGTTGTTTATTTGCTTGATTTTTCTTTAGATTTAATTTTTCTTATATCAGGAGGTAGAAAGGACATTTTTGTGGTTTAGCAATGCTAGCACATGAGATTTTTTAATGATTTTGGACAGATTTGGAATTGTCACTGGAGTACAGAGTTGCTCTCTAGGTTACAGAATTACTATTATTTGACATTTAGTGAAATATTTGATCAGGGGAGTAATGGCACACACCCTTAATCCCATTAAACTGGAGTCAGAAACAGGCAGATCCTTAGAATTATAAGCCATCCAGATCTAAACAAGGAAGGTAGTGAGGGAACCTTGCTAATAATATAATCATGGTTTCTAAGGACAGTTTAGAATTCAAACTGACATATTATTTTTCTTTTTTTTTTCAACTTTTTTCTTGTTTACTGGTCCTAACCTTTATTTTTTTTCCTTTATTTTTTATTTCTTCAAGTTACATCTCAATCACAGTCCCCTCCCTATCCCCCCTCCAGTCCCACCCTCCCACCATCAACCCCCCATCCTCTTCCCTTTTTTTTTTCTTTTAAGTTTAAGGTATATCTTATTTCCCCCTACAGTTTCCCCTTTCAGTCCAACAAATGGCTCTTTCTCTTATAATAATAAACACAATACAGTACAACAGAGGTAATTAGGCCACAGTTATGAGGGTTATTTGGCTTAACGTACATTCCCAATGACCAGTCCATATGTATTTGGTATCTGACTTTAACATTCTACTATCTAACCATCTCCATGAGTTTAAAGTTCTATATCTGACTCAACATTCATACTAATTGCAACACAATTTTAAAAGTATCTTCTTAGATGTATAACACTATCTTGACTCCTAAACAACTCAAAATTTAATTATGAGACTCTATCTATCTGTTCTTCAATCACCTCAGAGACCTGAGAGGGATAAATATATCTGATTTTATAGGAAGTACAGGGTCTGCAGCTTCCAAAACTAAGAAATGACATACCAGTGGCTGCCTGGACAGTTCCCATTTTCTCTCCATACATTACAGCATCGATCTTCAGTCGTTTGGCCCCGCTTCTCTGACAGACATTGATTGTAGAGCAGGGGTTATGAAGGACTTACCTACCCTGTCTTGGCAGAGCTAGGCTGTCGACTTACCTGCTTCCAGGTTTTGTCCTTTTTGGACAGCATTCTGTCTACAGTTGGAGCAAGGGGCATTTCCTACCAAGAGATAGGCTTGTGACTAATTCAATCATCTCCCACTGGAGATTCTTCGATGCTCATCTTCTACTTAGGGTAGAATAGGGGGTGCTGTCAGGAGTTGATATGTCTTGATATAAAAAAATCTAAAGTTACGAAAACATCTTTGAATGCCATATTCTGCAGATCTCTTGAGGTTTTTGAAGAAGCCCTATCTATCTCTTCTATTAGGGTAAGCAGATGTTGCTCGTCTCTTAGCAAGTTTATTTCTGATTAGCTTAGCAAGTAACTATAATAGGCTATCATAGTACCTAACAGAATGACTGGCTTGCATAACCATTAGTTTGCATTTCTTAATTATCCTAAACAATTTATGACAGTTAGTAGTAGACATATTTTTTTTTCTTGAAGGGACTATGTAAGTAAGTCCTCCTACAGATCTTGGCTACAGCTAAACTAAATCTGTCCTTGAGACCAACAAAAATTGGGGCCATATTCCTACTCTTTGACCTCCAAAAGGCCAGCTTCACCCAGATCAAAAAGTTCATATCTTCCTTACCTGTGCCTCCCTCCTTTCTTGGTCTTTCACCCTCAGGACTACATAGGCAGGATCTCTTCCCTTCCCTGTCCCCACATTCCCCTGTGCCACCGCATTTAGACACAGAGTCTGCTCATCTGAGCTGAGATCTCTGCCTCAAGATTTACTGTACCTTCCCGGCCCCTCCAAGGTGACAATGCCTCAATCCCCAGGAGTATCCAGCTTCTTCCTTCGGATCCTGCACCACCTCGGGTCTCCCTGAACCCCAGTAACTAGGGTAGATGCCCATTCCCTCCTCTCCACCACCAACCCACCCTGCCCAACACACTCGGACCCTCCAAGCTACTCTGAGCTGGGGTGGTCTCTCCAAGCATCATCTTCCAGACCTGAGTCTCCCTGCATTCACAAACTTTCACCCTCAGGACTACATAGGCCTACTTAAGACTACATAAGATTACATAGGACTACATAGGACTAAATAGGACTTCATAGATCTACATAGGACTACATAGAGCTACACAGGACTACATAAGAATACATAGGATCACATAGGCTACACAGGACTACATAGGACTGCACAGGATTACACAGGATTACACAGGACTACACAGCCTGGGCAGAGCTACAACTCAACAAGCTTGAAAGGCCTCCAAACCAACTCTACTTCCTTGATACCAAGTTCAGAAGGCTCCAGGAACAAACAACTAAGGAACACCAGATGACAAAAGGCCAGCAAAAGTGCAGAATTGACAAAAGTCAGGGAAATATGACTCCAACAAAACTCAGCCATACTAATACAGCAAGCCCTGACCATGCCACCACTGCTGAAATTCAAGAATATGATGGTAAATCTATATTTATGAAAATGATAGAAGTCTTCAAAGAAGAAAATAAATCCCTTAAAGAATGTCAAGAAGCCACAATTCTACAGATAAAAGCAATGAAGAATTCTTTTAAAGACTTCCAAGTCAAACAAGAATGGAAAAGAGAGAAAGCTATGAAAGAAATACAAGCAAAGAAAACCAATTTTGAAAAGAAAATATATAAAACAATTTAAGACCTGAACTTAGAGGAGGAAACAATAAAGAAAACACAAGCAGAGACAATCCTGAAGGTCAAGAACCAAGGAGAGAGAGCAGAAACAACAGACCAGACATGAGTGTCACAATAGGATACAATAGATGGAAGACTGAATCTCAGGCATGGAAGACTCAACTGAAGAAATCAATACAACTACCAAAAAGAATGAGAAATCTAAAATATTCCTCACCCACAACATCCAAGAAATCAAGGACTCAATGAAAAGACTGCACCTAAGAATTATAGGCATAGATGAAAGAGAAGACTCCCGACTCCGAGGACCAGGAAACATTTTCAACAAAATCATGGAAGAAAATTTCCCAAGCCTAAAGAAAGGGATGCTGGTAAAAATCCAAGAGTCATACAGAACTCCTAACAGATTGGATCGAAAAAATTCCTCTTGCCTCATAATACTTAAAACTCCAAATATTCAGAACAAAGAAAGAATATTAAAAGCTGTAATAGAAAAAGGTCAAGTAACATAGAATGGCAGACCCATCAGAATTACACCTTACTTTCCCTCAGAAACTTTAAAAGCAAGAAGGGCATGGTCAGATGCGTTAAAAACCCTAAGAGACTACAGGTGCCAGCCCAGAATACTGTACCCAGCAAAACTTTCAATTACCATAGATGGAGAAAACAAGATATTCCACAACAAAACCAAATTCAAACAATATCTACCCACAAATACATCTCTACAGAGGATCCTAGAAGGAAAATTCCAATTGAGAGAAGGTAACCACATCCAAGAAAACACAGGAAACAAATAAGGCTATCGCGGCTATGCCAAAAGAAATATGTAAAGCTCTACCATCACATACATTAAAATACCAGGAAATAACAAACTAGGGTCATTAATATCCCTCAACATCAATGGAGTCAACTCATCAATAAAAAGACGTAAGCTTACAGAATAGATCTTTAAACAAGACCCATCATTTTCCTATATGCAAGGAACACACCTCTCTAAGAAAAATAGACTGCACCTCATAGTAAAGGGTTGGGAAAAGGTTTTCCAAGCAAAAGTTCCCAGGAAGCAAGCTGGAGAAGCCATCCTAATACCCAATAAAATAGACTTTCAACCGAAAATAATAAAAAAGTTAGGGAAGGACACTATATACTTGTCAAAGGAAAAGTTAATCAAGATGAAATCTCAATACTGAATATCTATGCCCCAAACACAAGGGCACCCACATGGAACCTTCTCAAAAATTGATCATATACTGGGTCACAAAGCAAGCCTCAACAGATACAATAAAATTGAAATAAGCCTTTGTATTTTATCAGATCATCATGTACTAAAGCTGGAATTCAACAATAAGAGATATATCAAAATGCCTACATATTCATGGAAATATATAATAAAAACAGAACTCTCTACTCAATGACTATTGGGTTAGGGAAGAAATAAAGAAGGAAATCAAAGACTTCCTAAAACTCAATGAAAATGAAAGCACAGCATACCAAAACCTATGGGACACAATGAAAGAAGTGCGACATGAAAAGTTCATAGCACTAAGTGCCTTCAAAAAGAAAATGGTGACAGCTCATATTAGCAAATTAACAGCTGAACTGGAAGAGCTAGAAAAAGAGAAGCAAACACTCCCAGGGGGAGCAAATGGCAAGAGATCATCAAACCTAGGACCGAAATCAACAGCTTAGAAACAAAAAGAACAAAACAAGGAATCAGCAAAACCAAGAGTTGGTTCTTTGAGAAAATTAACAAAATAGACAAACGCTTAGCCAACCTAACTAAGGGACAGAAGAAAAATACACAAATCAACAAAATCAGAAGCAGCAGACATTGAAGAAATCCAAAGAATCTTTAGGTCTTATTTCAAAACCCTGTTCCTCAAAATTTGAAAACCTAAGTGAAATGGGCAACTTTCTTGATAGATACCACCTACCAAAGTTAAATCAAGATCAGATTAACAAATTAAACAGCCCTACAACCCCTAAAGAAATAGAAACAGTCATTACAATTCTCCCCCCCCCCCCCCCCCCAAAAAAAAAAAAACCCTATGGCTGAAAGTTTTCAGCACGAATCCCAAATGGTGAACATTTGGAATTCCTCCTTTGTGAATTCTCTGTTTAGCTCTGTTCCCCATTTTGTGATGGGATTATTTGTTTTCTTGGCACTTAATTTCTTGAGTTCTTTGTAAATTTTGGATATTAGCCCTCTGTCAGATGTGGGGTTGGTGAAGATTTTTCCCCAATCTGTAGATTGCCATTTTGTTCCAAAGAGAACTTTTGCCTTAGGGAAGCTTTTCAGTTTCATGAGGTCCCATTTATTGATTGTTGGTCTTAGAGCCTGAGCTGGTGGTATTCTGTTCACTAATGGCTGAGAGACACTTGAAATCCTCAGCATCCTTAATCATCAGAGAAATGCAACTCAAGACAACTCTGAGATTCCATCTCACACCTGTCAGAATGGCTAAGATCAAAAACTCAAATGACAGTAGATGCTGGCTAGGTTGTGGAGAAAGGGCAACACTCCTCCATTGGTGGTGGAAGTGCAAGCTGGTACAACTACTGTGGAAATCAGTCAGGCTATATCTTAGAAAACAGGAATAGTTCTACATCAAGACCCAGCCATACGCCTTCTGGGTATACTTCCAAATGATTCCTCTGCAAACCACAAGGATGTCACCCCACCTATGTTCATAGCGGCTTTATTTGTAATATGTAGAAACTGGAAAGAACCCAGATGTCCCTGAACCGAGGAATGGATAAAAACAAAAACAAAAACTGTGGTACATCTACACAATGGAATACTACTCAGCCATCAGAAACAATGAAGTCATGCAATTTGCAGCCAAATGGATGGAACTAGAGAAGCTCATTCTGAGTGAGCTAACCCAGATTAGAATGATGTACATGGCACCTATTCACTTATAATCGTATTTTAGCCATATAGTACAGAATAACTATACTACAACCAATGCACCAAAGGGAACAAGGTCATAAACTTTGTTACCTGTCAACGAGACACTTTGCCCTAGTGGTGCTGCCTTGTAGGCCTCCAGGAAATGAGGAGATTCTGAGCCCTCATATGATGGCTGAACTTGGGCAGGGGACTGATATGTAGGGATATTCCACTCCATAGGATTGGGATGGAAGGGATAGGGGGTAGAAGCTGGAAGGGTGGGACTGGGAGGGGTGGAAAGAGGGCACTGTGATGGAGATATAACCTGAAGTAATAAATAAAGATTTAAAAAATGGGGACGAGATCTAAACAGAGAATTCACAAAAGAAGAATCTAAAATGGCTGAGACACTTGAAGAAATGCTCAACATCCTTAATTATCAGAGAAATGCAACTCAAGATGACTCTGAGATTCCATCTCACTCCTGTCAGAATGGCTAATATCAAAAACTCAAAAGACGGCATATGTTGGCGAGGGTGTGGAGAAAGGTGAACACTCCCACATTGCTCGTGGGAATGCAAACTTGTACAACCACTATGGAAATCAGTGTGGCAATATCTTAGAAAACTTCAAATAGCTCTACCTCAAGACCCAACCATATCCTGGGCATATATCCAAAAGATTCCTTATCAATACACAAGGACCTCTCCTCAACTATGTTCATAGCAGCTTTATTTTTAATAGCTAGAAACTGGAGACAACCCTGATGTCATTCAACTGAAGAATAGATTAAGAAAAAAATGTGGTACGTTTACATAATGAAATACTATTCAGTTATCAAAAACAAGGAAATCATGCAATTTGAAACCAAACGAATGGAACTAGAAAAGCTCATCATGAGTGAGCTAACTCAGACTCAGAAAGACACACATGATATATATTCATTTATAACTGGATTTTAGCCATTATACTATAGGATAACCATCCTGTAATCAATAAACCCAAAGGATCAGGAAGAGGGACTTGGTTACCTGTTAGTGGGATACTCCACCCTAGTGGAACTGCCATGTATGCCTCCTGTGCAAGAGGAAGCTCTTAGACCTCATGTGACTAACGAACTGAGGGGGGCTGATACTCGGAGACACCCCACACAGGAGGGATGGGAAAAGGGGTAGAGGGTGGGAGGGAGAGTCCAGGAGGGGGTGGAGGAAGGGGGTGGCAGTGGAGATGTAATGAAGTTATAAACAAACTTTTAAAACAAAGTTCAAAGTTCATAAGTCAAATATTACTATCCTCTGCCTCTGCCAGCCTTTACAGGCAGTGCACCAGACCCAGTGGACTATTAATCAGACATGTCAAGAGGCTGCTCTCTTGTATGTATCTGAGTCTGTCCAAAGCTTTTAGCCTGGAGACCTCATGCTGGTCAAGAGGATCTGGACCCAGAGCCTAGAGGCCATGTGGAAGTCCCACACCCTGTAGTCCTCACTACCCTAAAACAGTGAGCATCACTGATGTCACCCAGTTTACTTACCATACCTAGTTAAAGGCAGATATTGATAGATGAGTCTTCACTAGGTCCTTCAACACCTAAGGATAAGATTGCCAAGGGCACTATAATTATGGTTTTCCTATTTGGTCTTTTTGGGGATAGGCCCAAACCCCAGCCTCCCCAAATGAATTCATAATTTGTCTCATGTAAATAGAACTAGTAGGGAATGTTCCAGGCCCCCAACTCTTAGCACAACTTATGGCCTAATAGAAGCACCATTCAAACCATGGAACTAATCCATCAATCAAATTCCATAGTTCTGGAATCTAAATGTACTAAGCTTACTTTTACAGTTTTGTAGTTTTACTTCTGGAGAATAGTCCTTGCTAACTGAGTTGTGTTAACACAGGATGTGGTTTTGTGCTTGAAAACTAAACCTGAAAAAGGCTTAAGACTGCACTGGGGTTCCATACAACCAATGTAGTCATTGGCCAACTAATAAAGACTTTCTACCCTGTGTCCAAGCAGCCTTCTTTGGTGGGTACCTCACAACAAACCAAAAAAAAAAATATTGCTTTCAAATATAAGTCTGAGAAGCATTTGAATTTTTTTTGAACTACAAGATAGACTCATTTTTCATGTTTCTATAAGTCAGCTCAACTATTTTCTTAATACATTTTAAAAGACTTTTGTTTCAAACTTGTCATTTCCTACTGGATTCATAAATGACAAACACATTATCGGTCTGTCAAATATGTATCCTTTCTTGAATTCAGAGGTTTTGTGCCTTGCGGGTTGGCATATCATTTCCTGTGCTGTGCTTATAGTGCATGAGATTGAGCTGAGTTCATTAGAAGATGGATTTGACTTTAGTGTTGTTGCTATGCTTAATTTCAGAAGCTCAGGGTGATATATTACTTTAGGGAGTACTGTGATTAAGTTTACAATTTCAATTATCAGAAACCAGGTTGTTACTATTTAACATGAGGGTTGAATTCCTAGACTTTCTCCACCTCTCCTCCTCTCAGATTCAGGCCTCCTTCTCTTTCATGATGTAGAAACACACATTTCCTTCAAAGTACATGTTCTTCCTGGGCAGCCTGCTGATCTGAAGGTAGAGGTAGGGCAGTTTCTACACTGTTCAGATGAACTGTAGATATTAAGAAGATGCAGCCAGTTTTTATTTTCAGGAACAAAAAATGATAATTTATAAAGCCAAATTACAGCCATTTCCTTAAATCTATACCTAACCATGGCTTTGCTGATTCAATCAAATAAGCAAAGTCACGAGCCTACACACTTTCAGGGGCCTTTCAGCCATTAGTATTTTTTTTTTTCAATTTATCTGTGACCTACAATTTAACTACTTTATTAAGCAGTATTAAAATAATCATAAATTATAAATCTGCCTCCTGAAATATGATGATATAGAAACTGAAAATTCCTCTGTAATTGTAAGTGAGTGCCTGACTCCTTTGCAATTTTTCTCTCTGTGGGGAATGGTAACATAACCTAGAGTCCCATGCTTGCTCCACTTGTATTCTATTCCTAAACTAAATGCACAAATCTATAAGGGAATTTAAAAATTCCACAGCAATTTTGCCTATACTACATGTTGTCATTGCCTAGTATGAAAATTTTCTTGATTATATAAACCAAAGGAGATATTTTTAGGGCAAAAATTGATTCTATCTAACAAATTGGATACAATAACAACATTTTAAAATTTAAATTGACAAGCTTGGAATAGTTTAATTATTTCTAATCCTTAAAGTATATTTGATTTTAAAAGTGGAAAAGTTATTCTAAAGTAAAAACAAAGGCCTTCTAGATACGGAATATCATCAGCACTATGTAAC
Source organism: Lophiomys imhausi (assembly GCA_907164525.1). Lineage (NCBI taxonomy): Eukaryota > Metazoa > Chordata > Mammalia > Rodentia > Muridae > Lophiomys > Lophiomys imhausi. The sequence goes on from CAJQZJ010000594.1 coordinate 4,609,988, forward strand.
ACAAATATAGAGGAAGACTGTCTATTGCACTATATAACACTGCCTATGGAATTTCAATGAAAATATAATGTTTGTCTTTCCTTTAACACCTTGCATGCTTATTTGGCAGATCCCATCTTTATCAGAGCAAAAACCACATGTTCATGACAGTTACAAGATGAAACAGGACACTCATAGTTTCATTTGAAAGTTGCTTGGCAACAAAGGATAAGAGAGTTTACAAAATCACTAGCAGCGAGTTTATGGACAAGGAGGGCAATGATAATCACAGCTATCTTCTGGATGCCAATTCAGAGGTTAGAGGTGAGAAAGGCTGCCTTCTGATATGCTATTTTAATGTTTCATTACTGAGATGGACAGGCTCTGACATGAAGACTGATGTGAGGCAGGTCACCGGACCATCTTTCCTGTCTAAGTGGATTAATTGCTCAGAGCTGGCAGGGCTGCAGCTGCCTTACTCTGACCTGGAATGTTGAGAAACTGTCCTTAACCAGATGTGTTTCATTCTGCTTATTAGTGTGACCTAGAAATGCCTTTATCTAACATTAGTTTCCAGCGTTAGAGTTTGGGTAGGATAAGAAACTATTAACTGTTATGTAAACTAAATTCCTTATGTCTGGAATATTGAAACATATGACATATTTAAAGATAATTCTATTTATAAATCACGTAGAATATTTTTCCCACAATTAGAGTAAGAAATTGTTTTTATTAAGACTAATGATCTTAAACTATTTCTGACCAGAAAGAATGCATTTAGAAGACACTTAACTAGCAGGATTCATTTTACCACTATTTTCACCTATCAAACAAAAATCTCAATTTGAAACATGCAAAAAGAAAAAAAAAAGAGGTTCAATGTTTTGTATTGAAATTTACTACAGAAAAAATACAAATTTCAACAGTTTCTTCAGACCATTCTTTGGATTTCTTTTTCATATTATGATGCATTTTACACAATTATGTCTGAATAAATTAATAAATTCAAAGAATTTGTTTTCACTGAATGAGAGGTCTCACTTTCTATTTTCTTACCTCTTAAGAGTTTTGTAAATATTCTATGTAACAAAAAATTAGTATTCTGTATTTAGATTTCTTTATCTTAACTAGAATTCACTTATTTTATTGCAATAAAAATCTCTCAAGTTTCAGAATCAAGTGAATAATTTAATTCTCTTTCAAGCTTTTCTCATACTCATCATCCTGACACAGTTAGATAAACTCTAAGGTTATTTAATCACTTAACAATTACTTATTTCATTACCATGAAAACATTGCTTGCTTCTGCACTCTGAAGCAGAAGTACAGGATGGTGATTTTTTTCATTGTTGTCATTTTTCTGTTCTATGAATTATATTACATTTTCTTGATATAGTCATTATTGTATATTTTTTGCTGTTGTTATTGCCACCAAACTTCCACACATTGATGAAAAACTTTTCATCAGTGTCAACACTGGTGGCTCATATCTGTAATCCCTTCACTGAGGAGGCAAAAGCAAGCAGCGCTCTGTGAATTCAAGACCAGCCTGGTCTACATACTGAGTTCTAGTATAGCCAGAGCTACATAGAGAAAACTTGTCTCAGAAAAGTAAAAGAAGAAAGAAAGAAAGAATATCATTTAAAAGCCATAAGTCAAAAGATTAATTACCTACAACCTTCATTCCCACTTTAATTAGCTTTAAAAGGAAATTAACCATTCACTGTCAGTTTCTTATTTGAAATTAAATAAGTGGAGACAAACTTTTACATGTCTTCAAGTAGCTGAAGTGACTTTGTATTTGAGAACATGTGGATTTATTCAAACATTTACTTAAAGAGATGGTGATGTGAGGACAGAAAAATGGTTTAGTGGCTAAGAACCCTAATGCTTTAAAGAGGATCAGAGTTTGGTTCCCAGCCTCCACACTGGGAAGCTCAAAACCACCTGTATTACAAGCTGCAGGGTATCTGACACCCACTTCTGACAACATCAGGCTCTGTGCACACATGAACACATGCACATCCCCAATCCCCCCACACAATTAACTCTGACAACATAAAATATTATTCTCTTTCAGATAGATGGTGATGACATTCAATTGGACAAACTGCATTATATGTTCCTTTTCATGACATGGATCTCACTCTATGTCAGTGATATTATTTCCTCATAGAAATGAGAAATTTTATCTTTATACTAGTATTTTCTATCCATTGTGTTCTATGGTCATTCAAACTAAGATGTGTTGAGTTTGAAAAAGATTCAATTTCTTTTTATAATGGTAAAAAGAACTAATAAAATATTCTCTGTCTCTCTTCAGTTTAGTCACAAACACAACATGAATAGTTTAATATTGTGTGTCAACTTACATAGCACCTTCAGTTGGATACTGCCATATTTTTGTAAGTGGTAGAACTTACAAAATAAGTCTTGGGAAGTTTTTTAGTTATGTAAAAGAGTTGGTTTGAAGTTTAAGTATAACATATGAGTCCTATAGCTAAATACCAAAATCACATTATAATAATCCAGATATTGACAGTCTGCACATATTTAAATTTAATTGATTAATAGAGAAATCATAAAATTGTAGGAAAACACATTTACACACACATGATTATAATTATAATCATAAAGATATGGAGCCCTTGTAATACTCTAGATCTTGGACTGTACAATCCCTATAAATATTACTCTACAAGAACAAAGGCAAGAACAGGAATACTAGTCATCTCTTAATAGGGTATAATTTTCCAAATAATTCATACCAGCATGCTGTCTTCCATTTATGTAAGGAAGCAGTATTAGAGACATTTACCAGAAATCATATATCTATTAATCACACTAGATGAAATTATGTTTTGGTAATATAATACAGGAGACTCATATTAATAAAAAACTAAAATAAATGTTTCAGATGAGAAAGCACACACACATTGGTTAAATGTACATCTTATTCTAAGTTTGAAAGATAAAATCTAAAAAGAAGCACAAGCAGAGAGTTAACAGATATTCCTCCTTAAGACATGGCAGCGCAGGCCCATAGTTTGGTTGTTTTTATTGACATCCACCCATATTGTCTCCTACCCTGAACATGGCCTCCTTAAGCACCTTCCTCAGTCACTAATGTATGCCAACTTATTTTTAAGAAATGTTTCACAATTGCTTGTTTTAAATTTTCCCTTGATAGCAAAGGAATGTTAAATTAAGTAATTTTAATTTACAATTAAATAATAGAATTTGCTACTCAAATCCAAGAATTCTTATACTATAATTTTCTTGTCTCAGCAAGTTTTTAGCTGAAATAAATTGTTGGTTTAATAAATTATGAAGCTTTTATTTTTGTATGGAAACAGAAAAAATAACTGTGATAAAATGATCTTACGTTACTAAATTCTGGTAAATTAAGGGCTTTCTAAAGTCATGCTTGGTTTATACAAATTCTGTACTACAGAGATTCAGCTAAATTATAACTAAGCTTCATTGCATGTTTAGTGAAGGTACAAAATATTGAAAACAATATGTGATTAAAGAAATTTTCATTAATTTTAATATGTCCTCAATAATCCTCCATCTTAAAATACAAACCCAGGTCAATCAAAACAATCACACAATTTTATCTTACACTTTTAATGTATAATCATTTTCTTAAAATTATTTATTACTTCATGTTAATCTCCATCACTCCCCTCTCTATCCATCCTGGCCCCACATTCCCACCCTCTTCCCGCTCCCACCTATCCTACTCCTCTGGAGTAGGTTCCCCCTACATATCAACCCCAGTCAGTTCAACAGTCATATGAGGGCTAAGAACTTTTTGCACTGGGGGCCTATATGGCATATCCATTAGGGCAAAGTGTCTCACTAACAGGTAACGAGGTCTATGTTCCTGTTTCTTTTGGTGTGTTGGTTGTAGGATAGTTATCCTGTACTTCATGGTTAAAATCCAATTATAAGTGAACAGATGCCATGTACATCTTTCTGAGTCTGGGTTAGTTCACTCAGGATGCGCTTTTTTACTTCCACCCATTTGACTGCAAATTGCATAATTTCCTTGTTTCTGATAGCTGAGTAGTATTCCATTGTGTAAGTGTACCACAGTTTTTTTTTTTTAATCCATTCTGTACTTGAAAGACATCTGGGTTGTTTCCAGTTTCTAGCTATTACAAATAATGCTGTTATGAACATAGAAGAGGAGATGTCCTTGTGGCTTGGTGAGGAATCATTTGGATATATACCCAGAAGTGGTATAGCTAGGTCTAAGCTTACTTTTTAATGCATAAAAAAGAAACAATTCTAAAATTGAAAATTATTTGAAAAGACTCTATGGAAACTCAATTAGAATTATGTCCTTTTGCAGTCCTTGTTGGATGAAGAGACTTGCCCTTTTCCTACTAATCCAGTAAATTTGTGGCAAGTACTTGAGTAACTTCCACGTCTTGTTTTTGCAGTGAGGAATACACAGAACATTTATCTGTATTTCCAATTGAGATGAGCATGTTAGGATGAAAGAATAATTCTTTAATGATCACAGTATTTATTTTGGTCATCTTTTCCCAATCAAGATTGATGTGGTCTAGGTTTTACTCTTGAGGAAAGATTGATTGAATTTTATGATTAAAGATCAGTCTAAGAATGACTATTTTAAATAATTAACTGAAAAAGCAAAGTACATCTGCAATGAATTGTACTTAATGAACATTTAATAATCCAAACCTAGAAGCTTGATATATAATACTGTGGTGATATGAATGAAAATAGCCCCCATACGCCCATAGAGAGTGGGACTACTAGGCAGTTGATGTAGGTGTGGCCTTGTTGGAGTAAGTGTGTCAGTGAGGGGGTAGGCTTTGAAGTCTCAGACGTTCAAGCCAGGCCAAGTATCTCACTTTCTTCTAGTTGTCTATCAATCCTGATCTAAAACTCTCAACTACCCCTCCAGCACCATATCTGCCTGAGTCCTGCTATGCTACCTGCCATGATGATAATGGACTAAACCTCTGAACTATAAACTAGCCCCAATTAATTGTTTCCTTATAAGAGTTGTCATGGTTATTGTCTCTCTTCATAGCAACAGAAACCTTAACTAAGGCAAATATGAGAAATTATTTAAATTGACAGATGCACATACATTTTTATCATGTAATCTGAAATGTGTGCATACATATACATAAAAACACACACATGCATATATGCAATGTATACGTAATCATTTACTCTTCTATGTATAATATTTATATACAGAACAGAATGATTGACTCTAGCCATGAAAAAAGTAAATTGCTTCACAGACATCTTTTGTATGGCAAGAATATTTCCTATCCACCCTCATGACAATTTCTAAAAATATAACCAAGTATAAAACCAAGCTAAACACTAGATCTCTTTGTAACTATTTTCACCTTACTGGAATTTTCTACTAATTGATCAATACCTTCTCAACATCTTCTAACCCCTGTCTCTGGTAACCAACCATTCCTCTGCTCTTGACCTATAGAGATATACATGCTCAGTTTCCATATAAGATTGAGATTATGCAGTTTGGGTTTGTCTGCTCCTTCCTTTCTTCATTAACATTATTCTGTGGATTGATCCACAGACATAGTTACAAAGTTACGTACTTTCCAGATTTTATGTTATTAATTGTCTATTGATGAAGACTTTGGTTGTTTCCACTTTGTGGTTAGTATGAGCAATGGTGCAAAAAATATCAGAATGGAGAATTTCTCTTTTTTTTAATTTATTTATTTATTGCTTCAGGTAACATCTGCCTCATAGTGTCGTCTTTCCACACTTCCCAGCCCCGCCTTCCCACCCACTACTCACTAAACCTTCCATCCCAATCCTCTGGAGTGGAGTGTCCCTACATAACATTCCCCTGCCCCAGTTCAGCAGTCATATGAGGGCCAAGAGCCTACTCATACACTGGAGGCCTACAAGGCAGTACCACCAGGGAAAAGTGTCTCAATGACAGGGAGAGAAAACAAACAAACAAAAAAAGGTCTATCTCCATTTTACCTTTGGTGCATTGGTTGTAGTATAGATATCCTGTACTATATGGCTAAAATCCGACTATAAGTGAATAGATGCCGTGTGCATCCTTCTGAGGCTGGGTTAGCTCACTCAGGATGAGCTTTTGTAGTTCCATCCATTTGGCTGCAAATTGCATAATTTCCTTGTTTCTAATAGCGGAGCAGTATTCCATTGTGTAGATGTACCATAGGTTTTTAATCCATTCTTCAGTTGAGGAATATCTGGGTTGTTTCCAGCTTCTAGCTATTACAAATAAGACTGCTATGAACATAGATGAAGAAACTTCCTTGTGATTCTTGAGGAGTCATTTGGATGTATACCCAGAAGTGTTATGGCTGGGTCCCAAGGCAGAACTATTCCAAATTTTCTATGATATCGCCAGACAGACCTCCATAGTGGTTACACAAGCCTGCACTCCCACCAGCAATGGAGGAGGGTTCCTCTTTCTCCACACCCTTGCCAGCATGTGCTGTCATTTGAGCTTTTGACCTTATCCATTCTGACAGGTATGAGATGGAATCTTAGAGTTGTCTTGAGTTGCATTTCTCTGATGAGAATGCTGAGCATTGTAGAGCAAGAATTATGAAGGACTTACCTACCCTGTGTTGGCAGAGCTAGGCTGTCGACTTATCTACTTCCAAGTTTTGTCCTTTTTGGACAGAAGTCTGTCTACAGTTGAAGCAAGGGGTTTTTCTTGCCAAGATAAAGGCTTACCACCAATTCAATCATCTCCCACTGGAGATTCTTCGATGCTCATCTTCTACTTGGAGTAGAATAGGGGGTGCTGTCAGGAGCTGGCATGTCTTGATATCAAAAAATCTTAAGTTAAGAAAACATCTTTGAATGCCATATTCTGCAGATTTCTTGAGGTTTTTGAAGATGCCCTATCTATCTCTTATATTTAGATAAGCAAATATTGCTTGTCTCTTAGCAACTTGATTTCTGAGTAGCTTAGAAAATAACTGTGATAGACTGTCATAGTAACTAACAAAATGACACGTTTTCATGACTATTAGTTTCTGTTTCTTAATTATCCTAAACAGTTTATGTCGGTTGGAAGCAAGAGGTCAAAACTTGACATTTCATTTTTAAGTATTACTACGAACAATACCTTTAAGAAGTGTTACCCTTAATTTTGTATCAATATACAAAGATCAATATCAATGTGGCCAAATATAATCTTAATTTTGTTTCAATATACAAAGATCAATACCGATGTAGCCCAATACAATCTTAATTTTACATTAATATACAAGGGTCAATACTGTTGTGGCCAAATATAATCTTAATTTTGTATCAATATATAAAGATCAATACCGATGTAGCCCTATACAACCTTAATTTTGCATTAATATACAATGATCAATACCAACTTAGCCAAATATAATATTAATTTTGTATCAGTATACAAATGTATAAGGCCATATTCAATACTCTCTCCTTTTTTCTTGATCTTTCCTATACTATGCCTATGTCCCACTTTTCTCAAGTCTGTTCACTCCTATATAGGAGAGAAAGAAGTATACAGAAAAGAAAAAGAGAGAAGTCCCTGGGTCTAACCTCCAAAACCAATTTAACAAGACCATTTAAAAGCTTGTAGTCTTTTCCCCTAAATAACAAAATTTTCTATTATCTATCAAATAACCAAAGTGGGGGGAACACCCTCCCAACCTTCTGGGGATGGGACGTTTTTCTCTTAAAATGACTTCCTGCTGATTTGGGACGTAGTAAACCTGTTTGGGGCCCAAATAAGAATGGAAAAATGGGTGAAAATGTTAATAGAATCATTTGATGTTCAGTCCTTTTGTGCTCAGCTATTTAGATGTCCTAAGAAGTTCATAGACAGAAGCTGATCTTCAGAGCTTTACTGAAGATCTGGCTGGAGGGCTGGAGTAGTCTGTGGAGCTGAAAGATCTTAGCGATTTTGAGTTGTTGTGGTTGTAGACTTTTGAGGAAACTGCTATTGAAGAAGTCTGTAAGGCTGGATCAACCTGGGCCACTCGTCTTCTTTGGTGTCTGATCTGTTTTCTGCTGAGGTTTCCGTTGTCCAGTTGTCCCTGGATTCCTTGAATGGATGCTTTAAATCTCCTGGAAAGATAAGAACAGAGTCCTGCCCTAATCCTAACTCTGGGACAATTACTTTTTTTTTTGGGGGGGGGTGTCAGGTAATATTTTTCCTGGAGCAAATTTGGTTTTTTGACAATATATAAAGAATTACCTTTCAATCCAGATTAAAGAACAAATTATTTTGATATTTTGGAGCTAAACATACCTTTAGTGTATAAATTTTGAGATCTCAAAGGACAATTTGTTTGAATTGCAGCCTGCCTTTTGTAAGTAGCTTTTTTAAACTTAAATCTTTCCAAATCCTATGTGCCTGTCTCTGCATTCTAAGTTTTGGGATCAAAGACATGTGGTTCCCAACTGATGGGATTAAAGATGTGCTCCTCCACCTCTGGATCAAAGTTTTTCTCTGTTTAGAGCTTGTTTTGTATCAGGTGGCCTTGAGCTCTGAGATCTGCCTGTTTCTTTCTCTATGAGAAATGGGGCCAAATGGCTGAAGATTGATGTTGTAATACATGGAGAGAAAATGGGAACTGTCCAGGCAGCCACTGGTATGTCATTTCTTAGTTTTGGAAGCTGCAGGCCCTGCACTTCCTATATAATCAGATATATTTATCCCTCTCAAGTCTCTGAGGTGGTTGAAGAATAGATAGCTAGAGTCTCATAGTTAAATTTTGAGTTGTTTAGGAATCAAGAGGGTGTTCTGGATCTAAGAAGATATTTTTAAAATTAAGAAGAAAGTTAGTATGAAAGCTGAGTTAGATATAGAACTTTAAACTCATGGAGATGGTTAGATAGTAGAATGTTAAAGTCAGGTGCCAAATACATATGGACTGGACATTGGGAATGTATGCTAAGCCATATAACTCATATAATTGTGGCCTATTTATTTCTGTTGTTTTGTATTGTATTTATAGTTATAAGAAAAAGAACCATTTTTTGGACAGAAAGGGAGAGCTGTTGGGGGGAAAAAAGAAATACCTTAAACTGAAAAAAAAAAAAAGAAGGGAAGAGGATGGGGGGTTGAGGGGGAGGAGAGTGTATGGGACTGGAGGCGGGAGTAGGGAGGGCATTGTGATTGAGATGTAACTTGAAGAAATAAAAAATAAATTACTAAAAAAAGAAAAATCTAATTAAAAAAAGAAAAGAAAGAAAAAAGAAAAAAAAAGAATGCTGAGCATTTCTTCAAGTGTCTCTCAGCCTTTAGGAATTCCTCCTTTGTGAATTCTCTGTTTAGCTATTTTCCTCATTTTTTAATTGGATTATTTGGTTCTTGGCATTTAATTTCTTGAGTTCTTTGTAAATTTTGGATATTAGCCCTTTTTCAGATGTGTGGTTGGTGAAGATTTTTTCCCAATGTGTAGGCTGCCGTTTTGAATAAATGACAGTGACTTTTGCCTTACAGAAGCTTTTCAGTTTCATGAGGTCCCATTCATTTTTTGATGGTCTTAGATCCTGAGCTGTTGGTGATTTCAAGGATTTTTCCCACTTTCACTTCTACTAGATTTAGTGTGACCGGGCTTATGTTAAGCTCTTTGATCCACTTGGACTTAAGTTTTGTACAAGATATTATTTATAGGTCTAATTTCATTTTTTTTTACAAGTGGACATCCAGTTGGACCAGCACCATTTGTTGAAGATGCTGTCCTTCTTCCATTGTGCCGTATTGGCTTCTTTGTCAAAAATTAGGTTACCATAGGTGTATGGGTTCATTTCTGGGTCTTCAATTAGATTCCACTGATGCACTGGTCTGTTTCTATACCAGTACCATGCTGTTTTTAATACTATTGCTCTGTAGAACAGCTTGAAATCTGGGATGGTGATACCTCCAGATGTTTTTTCATTGTACAAGAGTGATTTAGCTATTCTGGTTTTTGTTGTTGTTGTTGTTGTTCCATATGAAATTGAGAATAGCTTGTTCCGGGTCTATAAAGAATTGTGTTGGTATTTTGATAGGACTTCCTTGAATCTGTACATTGCTTTTGGTAGGATGGCCATTTTTATTATGTTGTTCCTACCTATCCATGAGCATGGGAGATCTTTCCATCTTTTGATGACCTCTTCAATTTATTTCTTCAAAGGATTGAAGTTCTTGTTGTACAGGTCCTTTACTTGCTTGGTTAGAGTTACCCCCAGGTATTTTATATTGTTTGTGGCTATTGTGAAGGGAGTTGTTTCCCTTATTTCTTTCTTAGCCCATCTATTTGTTGTATAAAGAAGGGCTTCTGATTTTTTGAATTAATTTTGTATCCTGCCACCCTGCTGAAGGTGTTTATCAGCTAAGAGTTCTCTGGTGGAATTTTTTGGGGTCGCTTATGTATACTATCATACTGTCTACAAATAGGAATAATTTGACTTCTTCATTTCCAATTTGTATTCCCTTCATCTCCTTTAGTTGTCTTATTGCTCTAGCGAGAACTTCAAGTACTATTTTGAAGACATATGGCGAAAGTAGAAAAGTGAGCATCCTTGTCTTGTCCCTGAGTTTAGAGGAAATGCTTCAAGTTTCTCTCCATTTACTTTGATGTTGGCTGCTGGCTTGCTGGATATTGCCTTGATTATTTACAGATATGATCCTTGTAATCCCGTTCTCTCCAGAACTTTTATCATGAAGGGGTGTTGGATTTTGTATGCTTTTTCTGCATCTAGTGAGAATATCATTTGGGTTTTTTTTTCTTTCATCTTGTTCATGTAGTGAATTTTGTTGATAAATTTTCATATGTTGAACCATCCCTGCATTCCTGGGATGAAGCCTACTTGATCATGGTGTATGATACTTTTGATGTGTTCTTGGATTCGGTTTTGCTAGTATTTTATTAAGTATTTTTGCATCTATGTTTGTGAGGGAGATTGGTCTGAAGTTCTCTTTCTTTGTTGGGTCTATATGTGGTTTAGGAATTAGGGTGACTGTGGCCTCATAGAATGAGTTTAGCAGTGTTCTTTCCAATTCTATTTTTTGAAAGAGTTTGAAGAGTATTTGTATCAGCTCTTCTTTGAAGGTCTGATAGAATTGTGTGTTGAAACCATCTGGTCCTGGGCTTTTCTTTTTTTTTTTTTTTTTTTTTTTTTTTTTTTTTTTTTT